>CM022877.1:25962788-25986066 GCA_012654025.1 Pachypsylla venusta
CTAGTCACAATTTTGCAAAATATGTCCTAAATGAAGGATAAAGATGTTACCTAAAACTTTCTCGCTTTGAGTTGATATGTTGTCGCGACAAATCTTAAGATATTGGCCAAAATTCGGAAAATTTTGATTTATTATTTTATCAATATAAGCGTTAAGATAAACGCCCCCCCCCCAGAGAGGTTAGGAAACGCTTTGAACTGCAGACTGATAACGTGATCAAAAATGCACGTGATAAACAAACGCACTGGGCTTGCGTGTCGATCGTTGAAATTTGAATTTCTTACTTTCACCAAGCGCCTCTGGCGATTGTATACAATCACCGGTAAAAGTAGAAAATAGATGATTTTTAAAGATTATTGAAATTTGAATTTCTTTCACCAAGCACCTCTGGCAATTGTATACAATCACCGATAAAAGTAGAAAATAGATGATTTTTAAAGATTATTTCCTACTTTCACCAAGGACTCTGGGAATTGTATACAATTACCGGTAATTGTATACAATTACCGGTATACAATATACCGGTAATTGTATACCGGTATACAATCACCGCATTACCTACTTTTACCGTAACATATATACTGCTGCCACGCAGTAGTTAACTGCAGTTACGAAAGCAGGATATTCGCACATACGCCGAATGCATGTGCGAACACCAAACATTTAATGCATGTGCCAAACTGTTTTACAATTTATCAGATCGTGTGTACATATCATTACACCTATACCGTTGGACACAACAACCTGTTACACCCTGTATAACCCATGGCCGCCACTGTACAAGTATCTCGTATATTTACTGCATCCATACATTTATTTATCAGATCGTGTGTACATATGACACACAAAAATTATCTGAAAACAGTTTGAACAAAAATTTAGGTCATGAGGAAATTTTTCAAAAATGAGATACAAATCTTGAATGACGTTAAATGTTAAAGAGACATAAAGCCAAGCCCCCAAAAAAAGTTACAAAATAATTTACATTGCAGAGTAGCTTTCTGTGTTGACATTGTCAAGATGTTATCTGCAAGTAACTTCTCACAATGACAAGTATCATTTATTTCTCTATCTTATTATGGACGTTGGATAGTCATACATGGATTGTAAGATTTTACTTCTTCGGTATTCAGTAGTGATGGACATGATTCTGGGGGGCCTTTGTCAATATAGCCTCCGAGATAATGCTTTAAAAAAACTGCACGATTACAATACTTTATTTTCTATAGGAAGAAAAAATAAAAATCGCCGCTGACAAAAACTTAATTTAAAGCTTTTTTAGTCTCATATATCTACCATCAAATTTCACTTGATAATTACCTAAACCAAGTGAATATTTGTGAAATCACTGATTTTTTTTTTTTTTTTTTTTATTTCGTAAATGCAAATTTGAAATTTCTAACCCTAGTTTTTTAAATATTTTAAAATGTTAGATCATTTTGTTTTCATAATTTCGTAAATGCAAAACTTATCCAAAAAAGTCGTGTATGTATTTAACCTACATCAAAACATCTTGTTTTTCGCATAGGGTTTTTCAATAACTGTGGGTTGATGTTGGCAGCCTATGGCGGACGTTGGCATAGGCTGCCAACTGTTCTGTGTTTTTTATTAATTTATTGCTCATGCAAAATCTCCATGACAAGTTACACGGTTGACCAGCATGTCCAAATGATAAATGGTTATCGCCACGCTGGATATTCTCCTCTCGCAAAGGTAACGTGAATTGGCCATCAAGATCTGTAATTTAATTCCACTACACTCTTTCTTATGTTTCCCGAAGTCTCCGGTTTATGCCAATAATCCGCGTTTGATAAATAAATTGCCTTAGAGTTAACATAACCAATGCTCAAATACAGCTGGTGCTGGATCTATGCGCCAGAGTCATTGAAAAAATTCATTTGGACGCACTGCTGCGTAGTTTAACTTGTCATGATGATAATGTGTAATAGAATAATAAACACCGGATTAGACAGGCGACACCGAAACAACATGGCGGACACAGGCTGCCAACATTGACTCGGTCTTAATGAAAACCCCTATTAAAGTAAAACATATTTTTATTGCTCTTTTTTTTTAAAAAAAAAAAAGGAAATAAAGACGACTTTTTCATTTTAAAAATTAAACGCCTTTGATTTCCTTTTTAACCATGTCTGACAATAACTGGGATTGATGAGGTTTGACAAAGGTTTCCTTTACATAACTATTAACTGTGTTCTCACTGATTACGCATTGATTGCTCTCTTTTATTTCCAATTCCTCACTATTGTGGAGCAACACTTGTTGTGTCTGTCCAATGATTTCATTCCATGCTAGATCTACATCATTGCTTTCTATTAAACGACTGCATATTACAAATCTTAACATAAATTTCTCTTGAAACGATGCTTTAATTAAATAAATTATTTTTCTCGACATTAATCGCTCGTATAGTTGTTTTGTCAAATCATTGTCTCCCTGGAATTACAAGTAAAATTAATTAAAATTTATTACAATTTATTTTATTACAATTGATTATGCCGAATGCTAAATAATGGAATGTTTCCATGCTTTCAATCTGGCCACTCGAGAAATCTATCTAAAAATGTAATCGGCTCCATATTGCAGAGAAGTGTGGAAACTCATGCAGTTACGTGTGGACAGTCGCCAGATTGCGCCACAACATATGATGAGTGATTAAGACTGTGAACACCAACAACGACATAATTATTATGTTGTTGTTGTTATTAACGTTCTCAACGACTCTCACTGTGTCTCTAGACCAATAACGGCGGCCTCTCCAACAGGATCTGTCCATAATGCTGACGACTCTAGATTAGTTGGGTTTGATAGATAGTTGCTGGTTGCTCATGATTTACATTATAAGCAGCCAGCATACATAGACGACAACGATCAGATACTTCAGGGTTTAGCAAAGATTTATANGATATAACAACTCTTTAAAGAAGTATCTGAACCAGCACGGCTGGGATGAACAGCTCCAACGGAGGAAGGAAAGGTGTTATGGTCTTTGGCCGTGCCCGAGGGCACAGGTAGCCCCGGTGCGAAGAACCAACCATCTTGAGGGCCACATAATTATTATTGTGAACGTTAGTGAACTCCACTTTTGAATCCCATATACATCCCAAAATGCAGGGCTTTTTGATTTTGAACATAGTGGGGGCCTTCCCCCCCGGGGGGAGGGCCGCCAATATTTTGTTTTTTGAAAATGATTTTTATCTTTTTAGCGGTTTGTTGCAGAAACGTAAAATTTTGATATGTGATGGCTGGTGTTAAGAGCTTTCCGATTTTGAAAAAATTGGGGGCCCTCCCCCGAGGGGGAGGGCCCTCAATATTTTGTTTTTTGAAAATGATTTTTCTCTTTTTAGTGGTTTGTTATAGAAACGTAAATTTTAATATGTTGTGATGGCTGGTGTTAAGGGCTTTAAGTGTAGATTAGAGTATGCATAACAAGAAAGATAGTTTTGGTCTCTATTGTTATCAATCAAGATAAACACATTGGTGTGCACATATAGCAATACTGACTTCTCTAGCGCTAGAGATTCATCGTGCCTGAGTCGCATGGTTTGAAATGTTTAAATAAAGCATGTTTTCTGTTGTTATGCTCTAGGTCTAGGTTTTATGTAAAATAAATTGTGAACAGGCAACCATTGAATTGAATCAGTATTAATCTTTAGGTCAATTTGAACATTTTTTTTACAATATTTGTACCAAGAATATAATGCACGATTTTATGACCTACTTTAAAAGTGGATTAATTATCTGGGACATTCCTTTTTTATCCAACATTTTATTTGAAAAATCAGGGAATTTTTCAATTCCTGTTCAATAAATTAATCTGAAAAAATTTGTGTCAACTCTGCTGTTCCTTAATAATTTAGACTTTTGACTGCTTTCTAGTTACACCTTCAAATCTTCATGACCTCTATTTTGTAACTAAATAAAACCTAAAAATTTCCATTCTTACCTTAATTTTGAAGCACACTAACCCCATTGATGGAGGTACAATCAATTCGAATCGATCATCTAACTCAACCAACATTGCAAATTTGTTTGCTAATTGTATATGCCTCCGAATATGTTCCTGTAATCCTTTAACACCATAAACTCTAAGAGTAATCCATAATTTTAATGCTCGAAATCTTCGACCGAACGGTATCTGCCAATGCTGCCAAAAAACGGGACAATAAAACAGAAAAATCAAACTGTTATACGTAGTAAGTACCTACAGAGTGTCTAGAAAAAGGATCCGAGTTCCTTGAGAAAGGACTTGAATTTCGAAAAACGCTGAAACCTGAAACACGTATTTCTTTATTCCAGATTCTAGAGGGAAAACTTTTTCTAGTGGTTGGTTTTCAAATTTTTGGCACTTTCGGGGAGGGGGGGGGGCANTCGGGGGAGGGGGGGGGCAATTTTGAAATAGAACTAACCCTTTATTATTATGTTTTTGAAAATTATATATATAAAAAAAATATTTTGAGGTTAATACCTAGTTATTCCATGTTGAACTAGAGATTTTTAACCTCTTTTTCAATCATAACTCTGCACCTATGTGAGATGAAAGTCTGAGAGTCTTAAAAATGATGGTTACCATTAGGAAAACAAAGGTCAATGGTCCGATCCTGAGCAGAGTTTAATCCGGAGTACGGTTTTAAAGTTCGAAAAACACAGAAATTGTTTAGTTTTACTGCGAGGATGACAGCTTTTCGCTTTCATTCACACTTTCAGAGAAACTTAAAGAGATATGGCTAAGTAAAAGTTTTCAAAAGCTCAACTTGAATTTGGAATAACTCCGGCCCCGTTGCGTGTACAGATCTCAAATACATCTCGAAATTCTTTCATTTTGTTTTACATTTCATGGAAGTAATAAAAAAGTGGTAGTTCAATTTAGAAATTCAAAGTTGGCCCCCTTGGGGCCTCCCTGACAATACCACAAATATGAAAACGACTAGAAAAGTGTCCCCATTCGCAATTTAGAAATATGTGTTTTAGTGTTTTTCAAAATTCGAAACTGTTCTCTAGATATTGAGTTCAGCACCTTTATTTTTGCGACACTCTGTATGTATACAGTATGTCTCAGAAGTCCTGCCCGGTGCCCATAACTTTGGAACCGCTTGGAATTTTTGAATTCTGTTTGCTTTTAGGGAGAAAAAAGGGCCCATGGCCATTCGAATGGTAACATCAGTATCCAGGTTCGAATCTTGGAAGTGGCTTTTTTTGACACAAAGTGTCGATTTCTCGGGAAATTTAAATGGAATGGTACAAATATTTTTTTGAAGAATGAAAGTGTGAATAAAATAAAGAATATTACCATTTCAATTTAAAAAAAAAAAAAATCAGGGGCGGAGCCAGAGGGGTTCAAGTCCAAAACTTGTTAGACCCCGTATAACGGAAACCGAATTTAATTTTGATGTAGAAATTCATTAAGAGTGGTTCAAAAAAAGAACACTTAATTAATATGCAGGTTTTCTATTGAAATTTTCTCATTCATACGGCCCGGTTGTGAATGAGTGTGAGGTTTAGTAATTATTTTCTTTTGCTAAAATGGTTAATTATTGAGTCCACTCCCCATTTTAAGTCTTAAATCATATTCTTACTTCAGACCATCTGACTCTAAATGACCGTTTTCTAAAAGACGTCATTTTAAGCTCTGGTAGAAATACGAGATTTGGTTATCTAGGCCTGCGGCACTGATAACACTTAGAAGTTGATATTTTTATCACTTATGTAGATGAAAAAACTTTTTTGAGCCACTCTTAATGAATTTCTACATCAAAATTAAATTCGGTTTCCGTTATACGGGGTCTAACAAGTTTTGGACTTGAACCCCTCTGGCTCCGCCCCTGATTATTTTTTTAAAAAAAATTAAAATGGTAATATTCTTTATTTTATTCACACTTTCATCCAGCGTCTATGCACGTTGAATACATCAGTTCCCGTTAGATCACTGAGGTTAAGCAACGTCCAGCAAGGTTGTTCCTTGTGGTTGTCCAATTGGGTTCGCGCTCTCGTGACGCTGGCTATTTTTCCGGTCCAAACCAGGCTGAGTGAGGTCAATGTGGGCAGCTGGCTTGCAAGTTTCCAGCGAATGGAGGGTAAAGCCCCCGTCTTGAATGACCAATAGATGTTAAAGAGACGTTAAGCCCAATTAAAAAAAAATGGTCATATTATATACTTATAAAATGATCAATTTACAGTGGCAAGAGAGTGCCCTTCTCGACGGCCGAACGGATTTTTTATTCGATTTCTGGATTTCACAAATATTGAAACCTAAAGTATCAAATTATGAGGGAGATATTTTTTTCATTTCCTACGATTCCAAAGGTTCATTATTGAAAATAAAACATTTTACCCTTGAGTGAACGAGAATTTGGAATAATTTTGCCCGCATAATATTACAAAGCTACTTCCAGATCTCATGAAAATGGGTTTAGTATTGTATATACAAAGTGTAAGAGAAATGTTCCTCACAAGAACACATAATCTTAGGCCTATTCATCCTGATCTAATATTTGTATCTTACCATATAATCAGGCGCCTCTGTATTTAATTCGTAAGGACCATCTGTATGCCGCAAATAAATTCTGTCCACAAAAAATGTATTCAATAAGCAATTGGCATCTTTTACCCTGAAATCAGTAGAAATAAAACTTGAACCTCCTTCCCAGTGTTTCCTTCCCAAAAGTTTAGGGTTTGTTTTTCTACCTCCTTCCCAGTGAGTAATAAACTTAGTTTAGCTCTTAAAAGTTTAGGGTTTGTTTTTCTACATCCTTTCCAGTGAGTATTAAGTACACTTAGTTCACCTCTAAAAAGTTTAGGGTTTGTTTTCCTACCTCCTTCCCAGGGAGTATTACACTTAGTTTACTTCCCAGAAGTTTAGGGTTTGTTTTTCTGTTTGGTTAATCTTTGCAATTATTAACTTTCAAGATCAGGGGCGGATACAAAATCCTTGATGGGAGAGGTGATTATAGTGGGCCATTAACGCTTTACCGCCAAGTCTCATGTACTCGAGACAAATACTGTCTAAGAATAGATAAATGATGATAATTTAATATTTTAACAACAAAATCAGGGGTTCGGCAAATTACGATGAGAGCTGGACTCTCATCATAGATCTGGCTCCGTATGAATATTATCCCAATATACTTTGCTTTGGCTAGTTTTACTAGCCTTTGTTGTAGGTTGACACCTATTGTTAACTTATCATGAATCATCTAATAGAATAATACCACGAGTCAGCATTTACTTTTTATAAGATAATATTACTCTGGTCTGGTAGTATCAAAGAAGTGTCATCAGCGTGAATATCAATGACTCTGACTCCATTCGTACTTACCACATTGCTGAACAATCAAAATTGACCAATAACCATTTATGTGGATTGAAATCAAACGAGTCTGCATAATGCAATCCATTCTTCAGATGATTGAACTCTGGTAGTATCAGGGCTGCACCAGCGTATGCGGCGTCAATATGAAGCCAAATATTATATTTCTGACAGATGGGTCCTAATTCTTCTAAATTATCAAAAGCACAAATGCCAGTTGTACCCAGAGTTGCTATCAACTGAAACATTTTTTAAAATAGATGTGAATAACAGAACTGCGGTTCTGTTATTCACACCTATGTGTAGTTGTATAACAGCAGTATGACAGGACACCAGCAGTCCGACAGGATAGGATAAAGAAGAGGATCAAGCCGGTGCCTTCGGGACAACAGGTTTGTAAAAGAAAACAGACGAAAAGGGAAAGGAATGAAAAATAAAATAGAAGTAGGGAGAAAGAGGTATTGCCGTAAAAGTGTTTTCTTACCTGTCTCGTGGAGGAAAAATACAAATGTTAGATTAGATTAGGTTTTTACAGCTATGACTCGACGAAAAGTGATATATCTATTTTATTAAATATTTAGACCTGAACAGAAAATCGTGGCCTCGTCAACATCAAGAGGACCGGTCAGGGATGTAAAACATGTTGGCTTGTCGAGAGATTGATTTAATGTCAATCAAATACATCTCAAAAACCATCCTTCTGAGATTTTCAATGTGTTGGACGGCTGCAAAAGTCAATGAACTTTTGCAGCTGTTATGAATTTAGTGATTGGTTTTGAAGAGTGAACCACGAATCTTATTTATAACTTACACAACATGGAATATTGCCATCTGCAATATCTTCCTCAATAACTTTCAGTAGAGTACTTCCCCTCAGAACTCCATGATCGTCCGACTTGAGTAACTTCATCTGAACATCTCCAATAATGCCAGATTTTTCAATACTTGAATTTGATTGATCCGAAGAGTAAGCAATGAACTTGTTCTTTATTTCATGTTCACTAATTTTTGGCTCAGTTGATTTCATACGAAGTATTATCTTTCTTTTTGCCGCTAAAATTGCTACGAGAGTTGCTTCGCTTGCAGAACCCTGAAATATTAATAAATGATTAAGATGTGTGATAGCTTAAAATCTAATAATTAGTTAATCGCATGGGTTTAAGTATTATCTCCATTGCAGAAATCGTATTATACCAGTGAAACACCAGGTTTTATTCGAGGTAGTGTCGAAATTTTCACACAACAGTTTATGTCATCCAGCACCAAAAAGTAATGTTTATTTTAAGTACCTCCTTTGGGAATAATGACGCTACACTAGGAATTATTCTGTTGTTTTAAGGAGAACACGAAATCAGGGATATCAGTGTTTTCTTCGGATGATTGTAAATGTAAACTACGAATACTGGATCAAAGAATCCAGTATTCGTAGTTTACATTTACAATCATCCGAAGAAAACACTGATATCCCTGATTTCGTGTTCTCCTTAAAACCATGACACGTCCTCATTTAGTGTTCAAAATTAAAGCAGCTTCTTGTTTTCTGCTCTAATCCAATAAATAGTAGAAACAATAACAAACACTGGGATGAGCTATCCTACGAACAGGTGTATGGCATTGTGCAACCTAATCAGCAACAATCCACTCAATTCAGACCCTGGGAATCAATCTTTTGAGTACACCAAACAGCAGTTGCTTTTTTCTCTCTCTTTCTCAAGAATATTTTTGATTTTGGGGTTGTGCAGTTGACACAGACACCTTACCCCACTTTGTTCTTAAAATTTGTAATTTTAATATATATATTTTTTTTATTTTAAAATAAAATAAAAAAAATCAAAAAAATCAAGAGTCGAGTGATTTTAATTAAGCTCATTATGTTATTTACCTCAACATAAATTTCGCCACCAATCGTAATAGACCAAGAAAAAAGAAACACCACTATCCAGTGAATATAAATGAAAACAACTCTATTAGAAGAGATATTTCTACCTGAATGATTCCTCCACCAGGACCTTGTGAACAATTTAAAAATTCTTCTGGAAGTCCTAAAAGTTTTCCCAGCCAGTTCATTACTGTAACTTCAAGTTCTGTGCAAGCTGGACTTGTTATCCAACTAAAACCAATTACTCCAAGCCCACTGCTTAGGAGTTCACCAACTATAGACGGAAAAGATGGAGTGGTTGGACAAAAGGCGTGGAATTGTGGAGATTGCCAGTGAGTGATCTAAAACATGCAAAGAACGTCGTGTTGTTAACGTTCATATAAAATCTGCTGTTCCATTTGATAACCATGAGTTTGAATTTCTATAGAATGAGTTTACACAGTTGCCAAAAGACGTTAATAGATGATGATATTAGTACATCTTGCCGTAACCGCAGCAACGTTAGTTACCTCTTCGCGACATATTTCATATCAAAAGATTAATCTCTGTGGTTTGGGTGCAAAGGCGGATATAGGATGTTAAATTTGGCGGGCTGAAGCCGAATGATGGAAAAATACTAAGAAAGGCGAATGGGGTTTATAGGTAGAAAACTGACCAAATAAAATAACTTTTTGATCTAAATATTTTAAAAAAGAGAATCGTAAAATAATAAATAATTAGACAATATCGATTCGGATTAAATATGAAGGTCGCAAGCTTTCCATAGTACTCAGACTATCATCGTCAGGCCGCTGATGTTGACTCTACGATGTCAGAATTTTTTATTGGCTATCTTGACTCTACGAGCAGAAGTGAGCTTCTACTCTGGACATCCTGGAGTCAACATCGACCTGACGATGATTGTCTGAGTACTATTGTAAATTGTAAGCTTGCCACCTTTATATTTAATCCGAATCGATATTGTCTAAATATTTAAAACACTTTTTGATCTGTTCATTTGAGAAGTCGTGAACGGGATTTTCATGTATAGTATGGGTTTGAATTTTTTATGTGTAATTTTCAATGCCGTAACACGTTTTGAGGTCTCCTGAGCCCAAATCTCTAGTTTCAATCACTTGTCCGTGTGTGATAAAAGTGTCTTAAAAACGGTAAGTAAGAGCGACAGATTTTAAAATTAGTTTATAAATTCACAATGTTGTGCAAGATCAACATTTTTTTATTGCTGTTAGATTAGAATTTAGTATTTCGAGTGTTATTTCATTTCAATGTAGCCAGCTGACCAGTTTGCATTTGGCCAGTTATCATTCTTACCCCGGGCATTATCACCGAATCCATGTCTCGCATTATGCTCCGCCAGTCTTCTCCATCTTCGGGTACCTCATTGGGCACTAGTTTCTGAAGGTATCCGGGTTCCACACTTGGCAATACGGGTCTGAAATTTAAAACATAAAATACATTGAAACGTCAAAGTCATTGAAAATTCCTTCACATTTTAATCTGCAAATTAGTTGTATATTTTATTAAGTCGATTGCTGGGTGTATTTCAGGGTAATAATATTTAACTTGGTAAAGGAAAACATATTTTTTTTTTTTTTTTTTTGCAAAGCTTGGCAATGCATGGCCGTAAAACATATGCCAATCCCTCCGATTGGCGGGAAAAGTACGAATGTAGGTACGACAATACCTACCTTACCAAAAATTGAAAAAATCGAGCTTCATTTAATGACTTCTCAGAAGATGAGAAGACCCCATTTTATTTACCTGTCTCTGATATTTTCAATGTAGTCTGCAATGTAGTCAACAGCAGCTTTTCCAAATTTACGAAATTCTTCAACATCCATTTTGGAGTCTTTACAGTTTGCCTATTGGGAATAAAACAGTCAATTAGGTATGCAGGGTGTCTACTCTTTTTTTTCCAAAGGCTTTAATTTAGGACATAGTTTGCAAAATTATGACCAGCCATTCCAGAGTTACGGGTTCGAATGAAAGATCGGCCAAAATAAAATAAAAAAAAAAAATACTTTTTTTTTGCTTATTTTGCTTAACGTCTTTTTAACGTCCATTGGTCATTCAAGACGGGGGTTTTACCCCCCCCATTCACTGGAAACTTGCAAACCAGCTACCCACATTGACCTCACCCAGCCTGGGTTGGGCCGGAAAAATGAGCCAACGATACGTGGTGTTCCCAAGCGGTCACCCATCCAAGTACTGATCACGCCCGACATTGCTTAGCTTCAGTGATCTGACGGGAACTGTTTTCGAGTTATGTTCGCTTTTCCGATTTTTGTATGGGAAATCATAGAATACTATTAACACGGGAACGGCCATGCTTCTAAAGTTGCTTACACATATGCGCGCCGCGGCACGAACGCGGCAATCGCGCCGCAATGTTCGTCAGATTAAGGACGTGTTTTTCTGTGCTCGCGAGCACAACACGCGGCAAAATGTTATCTCTTCTTTGAAAATTTATTCCGACGAACAGTTCGGCGAATGGTACGTACACATATGCGCGTTGCTCAAATCGCGTGGCAATGTTCGTCAGATTATGACGTGTTTTCACTGTGCACTAAAAGTGCACAAAAGTTGTATCACTTTTGTAATAAAAAAATAATTTATTTATTTAATATAACTTATATTTATTAATACAAAAACAATATAAAATGAATACACAATTAGGTAGGTTCAACTATGACTTGATACTTCCAGAGTCTTAACTAATTCTAACCTGAGTGTAGGAGTTCTAAGGGTATATATACCCAATAAGGTAATTAGTGGGGTCATTACCCGAGGGACGGTTTTACCCACATAACTCCTCCCTTGCAAAAGAGACTTATATGGGAAAAGTTGAAAGGTTATTTGTTTACCATATAGTAAGTAAGTCATAGAATAATGGAAATATAACATAAATTGTAACATAAAATTTAAAAAAATGTAAAACTTAAATTCTACTAGGTGGATAATAAGATCCAAGAGGATAGTTCTTTGGTCGATTGGCAACCAACTGTTCAGGTCTTCAGGTGTAGGGTTAAATTTAAAATTATATGTTGGAACATTCGGTTCCCGAGTAGGTACTGGCTGAGGGAGTAATTTTCCGATTGTAGAACTGTCCTTTGAATTGTTTTAACATATTTAAGTATACAATGAACACAAATAAAAATAAGAATTGTTAATATAGTTACAAAAACTAGTGATTTCCAGAAATGATTTTTTTCTGCCAAAAATAATCGGTGGTTAAGTGTGGAGGGGATCAATTTGTTAAGGTCTAAGTTTTGGAAGGTTGAAAATCCTGTATCTATGGTAATTGGAGATATTTGTTTGCTGATATCGTAAAATTGTTTGGACTGAGAATCATTAGCATCTTCCCATGTGAGGATATTGAATTTCTATAAGTCCTGGTAAAAATCTTAAGTGTAACATCAGTAGCATTTGAAAGCATTTGAAACTCCTGAAAGGTAATCCAATATTTCTCCTGCTGACCCTTGAATGTGGAGTACCGTAGGTTTAAACAAGGAAAGCAAATAAGAATTTAACATTGGTACAAATTCTACATGATTTGTTATATTTAATTCGGTAAAGATACAATGCTCTAAATGTAAAGACAAGATTTGATTTTCGCAGCAGCTGCCTGGTTCTAAATCATTTTGATAACATTGGTATCGATTGCCGAAGATACAATCTTTATTAGTAGAATAAGTTTGATTGGATCCTTTTATTATGATTTTATGTTCTGGAATCATAGACAGGATCTGATTATTACATTCGAATGGAATAGCAAAAGGTAATATATTCAAATAATTATTCTGTGAACAATGGTATAGATATAAGAAAATAAATGGCATGGTCAATACTTGTATAAGACGATTTAATAGTTTTTTCCATATCAATCATATTTGTAGGGGAATATTGAATTTATTGGGGAATGTAGTTTTAATTATTGAGAAGGTATGGGATAACTCTTGGTAGGAAAGGATTGAGGACAGAAATCTACACAAAATCATGGTTTCTAGTTTTTCAAGGGCTCGATAAATGTGTTCATGTAGTAAGATCATTTGTCCCAATTGCATTTCTATTACCGCTTTTTGATTATTTGGACTTCTTCTTTGTTGAGTGAGTTTATCGTATTTTTCCGAAGTTGATTTGCTGAAAGAGTACTGTAATTCAGACTGCCTTTGAAGTCGATCTTGACCTTTACGAACGTCCTTAATGATTTCGTTAAATCTGTCCGCATCATCACTGTCAAGATTTCCCCTTATGAATTTTATTCCTTTACCTAGGATAGGTAGAAGTGAATTTTTGTTTCGTCGAGAATGGTAATCTAGGAGTGATATTTTATTACTAATTTCAGATTGAAGATCACTTAAGATGGCTACATTATTTACATGAGTGGATTTATCAATATTAGAGACTAATATATTAGTTAAATTTGTTAGTGATTCAAACTGGGAGGGGAATTTGGAGATAATTATAAGTGTGTACATTTGTAAAATAAGAATCCTGAATCACGGCTTGTCCGAGGTTGATCGGGAGGATGCCGACGTTATGGGTGATGTTTTCTAATTGGATTCTGGCATTGATGCTTGAGCATCTGTAACCAAAGAAAAAATTCCATGGTGAATAACAAGGCCGGATGATTTTGTTTTGTAATAATTCCTGCACATGGCGTTGGACTTCTTCTTTGTGAATTTGGGGATAGCGATAACTCTTGGTGTACACTGGGTTATTGTCTGTGGTGGATATTGTATGTTTTTTTACATTAGAAAATGGCAAGTTATTGGAGTTCCTATGAAATAGTGAGGAAAATTTTGTACAAAGATGTGTAATTTTTTTCTTTCTGTTCTGGGTTCATGTGATCTGTTCTAATAAGTTGGTTAATGGGGTTTTTTGTTTCCGTAGAAATAGAATGTAAATCTACTTTGGGAAAAACGTCAAAGAAATGTATGTCATTATGGTCGTATGACATAATCCGTGGAATTCCTTGTAATTTATAAGAACGAGAGGATAGGTTAGAAATAAAACAAAGGGCTTTATAATTTTGAGCGCAGGTAATTCCAGATTGAATAATGAGATTGGGTTCAACTTGAATTTGCGGTATTACCGCTAGTCCGTTTTGAGTAATTGGGATTTCTATTTCTATTATTTGTTCAGACAAAGGTTCGATTTCAATATATAATAGGTTATTTTTGGGAGGGTTCATGAACTGTAACGGAATTGAAGTATATTGATTTTGACGGGTCTTGTTATTCCAAAATGCATTTAAATCTACCTTACGAAGGGCGTCCATTCCGAAAAGAATGTCATACCTTAAGGTGGAAATTAAATGACTATTGATATTACGTTGTTCTATTTTATTAGTGCATAAATCATTTTAAGGCCGAAACCCAACTTCAAAACATCAAACTTTCCTTATCAATAAAAAGAAGAAGAAAGTATTGTAGACGGGTTCGAGGATTAAGTATTCGTTGATGAAAAACGCGTTAATTAACTCAAAAAAATTAAAATAGAAAAGAAACTTAAAACACAATTAAAAGATATACTCACTGAATTGAACTATACAACTGACTGAAGTTTCTACACGAAGTCCCTTACCTATATAATCTCAAAACGATTTCTAGAAGTTTCTAGTACACGAGGGACTGCCTATAACCTTCTACATTCTTCTCGAAAGGGGAAGCAAATTAACTAGAAGATTACATTCCAATTAATTCCAGATTCAAATAGGTATAAAGGGTAAGCCAGCGTGTATTGCACGTTGAATACACCAGTTCCCGTTGGATTACTGAAGTTAAGCAACGTCCAGCAAAGTTGTACCATGTGGGTGTCCACGTGGGTTCGCGCCCTAGTGATGGTCGCTATTTTTCCGGCCCAACTCAGGCGGGGTGAGTTGAGACATTAAGCCAAACAAATATAAAGGAGATGTCTCGCTATCTATTGGATATCTTTGGAATTAATTTTCGAATCATTTAAATTCAGGCGGGTGCCGCTGTCCTCTGTTCTATTCACTTCAGTATTGTATGGGCTGAAATTCTCGATGTCAAGTTTTCAATGCCTAAACACGTTTTGAGATCCCAGAGTTCAAATTTCGAGTTTCAGGATTCGAGTCTGTCAAAAAGGTACAAAATATTAAACGGTAAATTCGAAATTCGAATTTAATTGAAAAAAAAGTGTGCATTCCAACTAGGTAAACCTCTATTCATTATATTAATGGGTCACTTAAAGAAGGGTCAAATGATAACTTTTTAGGTCAAATGATAAGGGTCAAATGATAAAGATGTTATGTTAAATGATAACTTCCCAAAATATGGAAATTATCATTTAACAAAATGTTCAAACGAAATGGTGATCGATCGAATATTTAATCATGGCGGTCAGTATCGAACATTTCGGCTATACCAAAATTTTTTTATGCATTACTCTCTGATCTTTTAAGTCCAATTTTCAAACCCGTAATCAATAAAAATCAACATGGATTTATACCGGGTAAATCCGTCATCACTAATCTCTTGTTCTTTCACCAATACGCCATTGAAACGATAGAAAAAAAACCAAATTGACGTTAGTTATCTTGACTATTCTAAGGCCTTTGATCGGCTGAACATAAACATTTTCTTTGCGAAGTTGGAAGGACTAGAAGTGAAAGATCCTCTTCTTAGTTGTTTCTATTCATACTTATCTAATAGGGCACAATTAATAGTCAGGCTAAACATGAGCACGCATACCTACTCAAACTCCGACTGTAAAAGAGAACTCTCTTACCCCAATAGACAACTTATTTTCTTGTCCGAACCATTTAAAATTCTTTCGGCTTGTCCCCAAGGGGGTCACACCTCTGAACTTATTTTTGACATTTATAGTCTGGATATAAACGCATATATCATAGCAGGGGCGTACACAGGATTTTTTTTCGAGGGGGGCTGGGCAAAAGTTACCTATACCATAACAGCATCGTGTCGTTGATCCCATCTAGTTTCACAGAGAGATAATGTAAACAATGTGAGAGCCAACGATCATCATACCACGTTGAATATACCAGTTCCCGTCAGATCATGGAAGTTAAACAACGTCGGACGTGGTCAGTATTTGAATGGGTGACCGCTTGGGAACACCACGTATCGTTGGCCTGGTAGCTGTTATGGGCGCCCGGAATAGATTTCGAAATGCGCTCGTCCTCCCCCAACGATAATCGAATGTTTCTAGATATAAAAGGCGTAGCAAAGCCCTATAAGACCGGCATCTAGGGCGGTCCGCCCCACAGTTCCTACGCCTCTGCCTATTAGGTAATGTACTCTATCGCGCCCAAGATATAGGTTTTTTTTAACTCCTTCAGTATTTGTCTTCTTTAAGAGGTTTGGATTTCTTCTGTTTTTCTACATCACCCAGGAGGTAACAGAACGGATCCATTCTTTTTTTAGAGGAAATCGCCAAGAGCTCTAAAGAAACGTCTGTTAGTTTATGGGATCCTTTCCTTTGTAGGAAACAGGATCACATAATCATCCGAATAAATATAGTTCGAATAGCCTCTTACATAGTTACAACCTAATTAGTAAGCAATGAACTTCAAATTATGAGGAAAAAAAAATACTAAAATAATCAGCGGCCAACAATATATTAGACTTCAACCTAAGTTCTGTTTTTAAATTTCTTGTATGGAATTGATATGAATAGGCAACAAATTTCAAGTTCTAGCTCTTTCCATTCTGGTTTTAGGCCGAACCGTCAAAAAGTGGCCTCCAATCACTAACTAGCGGCCAACAATATATTTCACTTCAACCTACGTTGTATTTTTCAATTTATTGTATGAATTTGATATGAATAGGCAGCAAGTTTAAAGTTCTAGCTATTGCCTTTCTCATTTTAAGCAGGATATGGGAAAACCGCTAAAAAGCGGCATTTCAAGTCTCTAATACTTGCCGTTCTTGAGATATCTTGTCCACAGACAGACACACACACGGACCATTGGCTGAAACGGGTTCTGGGGACCCCAAAACGTGTTTTGGCATTTAAAACTCGACATCGAAAATTTCAGCCCATTACAATATTTTCCTTTTTATAGGATAATAAGGAAAAAAAAAAAAAAAATTGAAAATATGTAGAAAAAAAGTTAAATCGCCCTTTGCACTTTGTTTTGTAAGTATCCCAAAAAGTGATTTCTGCGTGACATTGAAAAAAGCATAGGATTAGATGACATACTTACCCGAAAAAAAAATTCGGGGGGGGGGCTACAGCCGGCCAGCCCCCCCCCTGTGTACGCCCATGTATCATAGAGAGTGAAAAGCTGAAATTTTGGCAGATGATTTAAGTATTGCGGCTGTAGTTCATTCCGTTGATGATCAAACTTTACTACAAAATGCTTTAGCTATGGTCTGACGTCAAGAGAATGGAGTTAAATGCCGGCAAATACAAAGAACTCTCCTTTCATGGGAAGAGAATACCTTTTGACATACATTAAGGGAATCTCGTTAGAACGCGTTTTTATTATCCGTGACTTAGGCGTTTATTTCCAACCTGATCTAAAATTTAACAAATACATTTTTATAATATATGAAAAAGCCTTTTGAGTTCTCGGATTTGTAAAAAGAAATTGTAGATTTTACTACAACCCTAATACCTCGCGAAAGTTGAATTATACCTTGGTGCGATAGAATCTGTACAACATAAATTTCTACGCTTTTACACTTACAAGAAAGGTTGCCCTATGTCCCCACTAGAACACGACTTCACTTCTATATTAGTCACAAAAGAAGAGAAATGTTTGACGTAGTATACCTATTTAAGTTAATATATAACCGTCTTGATCTTCCAGAGATTGTGGAAAAAATTGAATATTGTGTGAATGTGAAAGGGACGAGAAGATTGGACTTATTTGTACCCATCAAATGTTCCACTAGACTGGCTCGGGATGGTTGTCTCGGTAGGGTAACGTGGTTAGTAGAGATCTCAATATTTATCAATTTGCCCACTGCCTGGACCGGCTGTGGGCGGCGGTTCTAGAGTCATCCTAAATATGGAGTGCATTTTTGATGATTACCCCCTATCAATAAGTTATTTTAATATTTATTCATTCTTTATACTATTGTAATAATTGTACTATGTTATTATTATCATAAAATAAATTGTAAAATGGGAACCCCCGTTAATTTGTAATAGAAAAAAATTGACAAACCAGTAAAATTTCAAGTCTCCAGTGCTAACTTTTTCCTTTTAGGTAATGATAGATTATACTTCAACCACAAGTATCTTTGTGCATTCCATGCAGAAAACTTATATGAATAGGCACCAAATTTCAATCTATACCTTGATGCTGGATTCGTGTAAACCGCCTATAAGCGGCAAAAAGCCGTTGACGGTGTATTTTATTTCAACCTAAAATGTCTAAGCATTCCATGCATATAATTGTAACATATAGACACCAGTTTTTAAGATCTCACCGTTCTCGTTTTAGGCAGAACTGCCAAAAAGTCCTAGCAAGTGCTAAGAATAGATTAGATTTCAGCCAAAAGTGGCTTTGCGCATTAAATGCATGATATTGATATGAATAAACACCAAATTCCAAGTTCTAGCTCTTACAGTTCTAATTCGATTTCAAACAAAAGTTTTCTGTGTCGTTCATTGCAAATTACAATACCATAGTGGGGTTACGAGTAGGTATATTGGACTTCCACAATCTCTGGATAGATAACTTAAAATATAGTCGGTACACGGCATTGGAAACTTTATAATTAACACAAAATCTGTTCTCCTTATCGGATTTCTTTACTAGCACTACGGGTGCTGAATAAGCGGATTTTGATTCTCTTATTACTCCCGCTTTTAACATCTTTTGGACTTCGGCGTCCACTAATTCTCTCTCTTTGTATGCCTTTCTATAGGGCGGTTTACTTACCGGTGCATCGTCTGAATTATTCTAGCTGGCTCAATTTTAGCATTACCTGTGGGAATAGGATCATCCTTACCCGAAAATGTCTCGATATTCTTTCAATAAGTCTAATATTTGATTGCGCTGACTCAAGCTGAGTTCATGTTATACGTTTAACTCTATATCCGTATACTTCTTGACCTTGCGTACGTTTTGTCCCCTTCTATAGTAGGTATTTATTCTGTTTGTGTCAGCAAACTCACTCTGAGGACACAATCTGACCGTGAATTCCTTATTGTTTTGTTGATAAGTCAATGTTTTATTATAGTAATTTATGATGACACCGAATTTTTCTAGGACGTCCGTGCCTAAAATGATCTTCGGACTAAAATTTTCAATGATTGCAAAGTCTTGTTGGATATACTTACCCTGTTTTGCGAATCTGAACTTCACACTTACTATTCCCTTAATTTTCATCTTTTGATTATTAGCGGCAATTAAATTTGTCTGCGAAGTTACATGAATTTTACTTACGTCAGTGATCCTCGAGTCGATGACGGAAAGGGAACTTCCCGTATCCACAATGGCTCTTTGGTCCTGAAAATTCTCGAGATCTATACTCACCGTGTTATGAGTTTGCAATGCACACCTCTTACGTTATATGTACAGGGGATTACCTTTGGAGATGAGAGCCGTGAATACCCTTTTTCGGCTCCTTTGTCGTTTCAAATTTCTACGAGAAACATTATTGTTTCTATGGTAACCAAATTTATTAATGAAGTCGACTTAATTACAAATGGATTCACTATCGTTTACCTCGCAATTGTCTTCATACAGTAGCGTAGTTAAGGGGGGCGGCAGCTCTACAACTTGTTTTTAACAGTATGACTGTCTGTAGCTTCTTGCGAAAGAAACTTCAGGAAACTAACTAAGAAAAAAAAACAAAAAAAACACTGGAATCCAACCCAATACTACCTCCAACACCTTCTATCCAACACACATGGTGGTTGTCAATTCTATGATTTTGAGTGAGGAGAGGAACTACCACTTCAATATATGTCAGCGAAGCAAAACCTAACTATACAACATCATATGGATTACTGTTGGAATGGTATATTGGGTTGCGAATAGAATTTTTAACGTTTCTCAACCTGTGTAGAACGTGGGAAGAGTTAACATTGCACAGACTTTAATACGCACTTTTTGATAAAAAAAAAACCTAACCCTATATTACTCCCAATACGTCCTATCCATCAAAATTGGTACAATATTCGTTTAAAATTTTTGTATTAGAAACGATCATATTTTTTGAAGAATATTTGCTAGGGACATACATGTTGAATATCACGAAAGTTTGGTCGTCGCAATAACTTAAGCGGTTCTAAAAATATTCACGAAAAACAATTTTCCAATATGGCGGACTCATACGGCCCCGCTCAGAAAATATATGATTCAATGTGATCAAAAGTTGTTTAGGGTCAGGCGTATAGCATCTCACTAAAGTGTGTTCGCAATATCTTACGCGGTTCACAAAATATTGAAGAAAAGCGATTTTCCAATATGGCGGACTCATACGCCCCGCCCTCAAAATATATGATTTAAAGTGCTCAAAAGCCATTAAGCGTCAAACATCTCACAAAAGTTTGATCGCAATAACTTAAGCGGCTCTTAATATATTGAGGAAAAGCGAAATTCCAAGATGGCGGCCTCATATGGCCCCGCCCACAAAATATATATTTTTCTTGCAAGAAACCATCTCAGATATATGCCCAATAACTTTTCGTAGCAATCTGATGTGTGGTTTAGGAATGCATAAAGACATACACACACACAAACATTCATTTATATATATATAGGTGAATAAGAATTAATATTTGAGGGGGGGGGGTGACACCAACAAGATCCGCCCCGGGTGTCACCCGGCCTGGCTACGCCACTGTCTTCGTACCTGTTTTTTCTGTACGCGAGAATTCGAGTTTGGATGCTTATTGAAAGAACTGGGACTATTTAATTGCTCAGGCATCTTCGAATTTTGGTTTAGATCGTTGATTTTCTGCTCTAGGCTTTCCAATTTGTTCATTAGAAAACACGTATTAGATACATCATCCCCTAAATTTTGGAAAGCCACCGTACGTTCTATGCTACTAACCTTTGAAATGTTTTTGATTACCTCATATACTGTATTGTCACCAAATAGCATTATCAGTTTTAATATATCTGATGTCAAACCGTCCATCAGATTATCTTTTAACGTATCTTCGTATTCAGGTCAATTTTATGACACATTTTAATTATGTCCTGTACATATGGCGAAGATAGTTCATTTTTGACATTAAATTTTCTATTCTTTAACTTATTTTTCGATTTTTGACTTTCTTTTTCTAACGGTATCATTTTTATACGCCGTTCGTAATTATCTATTTTCGTATACAAATTTTTGAACTCCGAACAGTTTTGCGCCTTGAGTTCCTCTAATTCTGAATTCAAACGATCCATTCTGCTGAGCATCGTGCTCAGTTCTGTATCTATATCTTTCCCCTTAAAATCCGATTTTATCATTTGTGGTTCCCCCGCAATGCTTCTAAAAATTTCCTTCTCATCGCGTCTACCGATTCGTCACCTTTTAATAATTCCAGGTTTCTACTGATTATTTCGAATCCTAGTTCTGTGTGATCGAGACGGTAAAAATCAAAAATGCGTTTTACGTACATCGTTTTAAAAGAGTCAAATTATGATAAGAAATAAATAGAAATATTAAAGATAATTTATAAAATATGAGACATGAAAAATAGAAATGGATATGGAAAGTTTTTATTTAAAACAAAAAAAAAATTAACACTTTAACACTGAAATCTAATATCAATGATACTTAAATTGAATTTAAGGTACTTACCAAAGATTTTTCTTTGGTCCTGGGTTCTATGAGAGACTTGTGAGTTGGGTGAAATGATTGGGGGTTAGTTTTGAGATGCCTTAGAGATCTTAGTGAGGGGACCTTTGCCTGCTGGATACGATGAAAGGAAGTTTGATGTAACACTTGATCAGATCTTAGAATTGTGGTGAAACAGGCGCTGGTCTTGGTCGTTTGGAGTTTGTGCACTTCCTATCTCTAGAACTGATCTGATCCCCTCTTAGGAAATCTCCTAGGACTTTATACTGCTATCGACTTTCATCTCTGGCAATATGATTTCTCTTGTTTATTTTCCTTGCCATGTTCGAGATGACGTCGCACAGTGCTCCCCTATCTTAGTTCGGCAGTGACTGGGTGTCTCTGCTTTACTGCCACTTGAGATCTAGTTTTGCTACGATTTATTAGGTTTGGGAGAGGGAGCCAAGCTTCCCTCTGACAATATCGAACTTTTTGAAATAATTACTCTTCCCAGTAGCATATTTTTATATGTTTGGGATTATGTCAGACTTTTTCTTTATGAGTTTAGTTGAATCTACCGTTTGATAGAGTTTGTTTTTCTGAATCCAAAGATACTGTTTCTATTTTGTACATATCGCCTTTTGCCCTAACGTGCGAGTTTATGGTCAGTTATCGGTATTTGATTCGCGGAATCTCGGTGACGAATCCGATAATCCAAGCAACTATGTGTCATAATAGATAGCAGCAGGTTGTCCGAACTTGATAGAATTTAGTGTTGAATAATATGATTACATGGCCCCAAGGTACGAATAATTTTATGTATTTTTGTGTGGAAGGTACGTTGCATGGCGTTCCCTTCAATATTTTCCCATAGATCTGCTGTGTTGGTCGATAAAATTCGTACGACAAAGTCTACCACGCTATTTTCAACAACAAAAAGATAAATGTTTTGCAAAATATCCATATTTTTTATTCTTCGCATTAAAAATACTACTCAAGGGCACGATCATGCGCGGATATAGCCCTCTTCTTGGGGGGGGGGGCACAATATACCTAATAGAAAACTTGGATGGGGGAGGGACTCGTAACATAGAGACCGGGGGTTCGAGTCCTGGGCAGTACTTTTTAATGCAATGTTTATCAAGGTACGATACCTAACTTGTTAAAAGCTGTAGAGCTTACCGAAAATACCTTTCATAAGGGTAATAAGTTATTTTATAAGCGTGATGACAAAAAAAAAAGTGCCATGACGAATGAGAAAATTTTTGACGATTTTTTATTTACGTATTTCTATTTAGTCTCAGGATTGGGAATTATTTAGGGCCCGTGCCCCCCCCCCCTCTCAATGGGATA
>CM022877.1:25988673-26010279 GCA_012654025.1 Pachypsylla venusta
TGATAATTACTTGAACCAGGTGAACATTTGTGAAATCACGGAATATTTTTTTTTTTTACCAAAGAAAAAATCTTCAAATTTCTAAACCTAGTATATTAAATATTTTAAAATGTTAGATCATTTATAATTTCGTAAATGATGCAAAACTTATCCAAAAAAGTCGTGTATACCTATATTTATTTAAACTACATCAAAACACTTGTTTTTCGCATAGGGTTTTTAAAAAAGTGTGGGTAGATGTTGGCAGCCTATGGCGGCCGTTGGCATAGGCTGCCAAACGTTCTGTGTTTTTTATTAATTCATTGCCCATGCAAAATCTCCCTGACAAGTTACACGATTGACCAGCATGACAAATGATAAAACATGGCTATCGCAACGCTTGATATTCTCTCGCAAAGGTAACGTGAATTGGCCATTGAGATCTGTAATTTGATTCCGAGATCTGTAATTTGATTCGAAGTCTCCGGTTCATGCCAATAATCCGCGTTTGATAAATTAATTACCTTAGAGTTAACATAACCAATGCTCAAATACAGCTGGTGCTGGATCTACGCGCCAGAGTCGTTTAAAAAATTCATTTGGACGCACTGCTGCATAGCTAACGTAGCTTAACTTTTCATGATGATCCATGTGTAATACGATAATAAACACCGGATTAGACTGGCGACATCGAAATGGCGGATACTGGCGGCCAACATTGGCTCGGTCTTAATGAAAACCTCTATAAAAGTAAAACATATTTTTATTCCTTTTTTTTTGAAAAAGGAAATAAAGACGACTTTTTCATATTAAAAATTAAACGCTTTTGATTTCCTTTCTAACCATGTCTGACAATAACTGGGATTGATGAAGGTTTGACAAAGGTTTCCTTTGCACAAATATTAACTGTGTTCTCACTGATTACGCATTGATTGCTCTCTTTCATTTCCAATTCCTCACTATTGTGGAGCAACACTTGTTGTGTCTGCCCAATGATTTCATTCCATGCTAGATCTACATCATTGCTTTCAGTTAAACGACTGCATATTACAAATCTTAACATAAATTTCTCTTGAAATGATGCTTTAATTAAATAAATTATTTTACTCGACATTAATCGCTCGTATAGTTGTTTTGTCAAATTATTGTCACCCTGGAATTACAAGTAAAATTAATTAAACTTTATTACAATTGATAATCCCGAATGCTAAATGATGGAACGTTTCCATACGTTCAATCTGGCCACTCGAGAAATCTATCAAAAAATGTCATCAGCTCCATATTGCAGAGAAGTGTGGAAGTTCATGCAGTTACATGTGGAAAGTCGCTGGATTGCACCACATCATAGGAGTGATTAAGAACTTTTTTTTTTTTTTTTTAATTTGGCTTAACGTCTCTTTAACATCTATTGATCATTCAATGTGGGTAGCAAACCAGCTACCCACATTGACCTTACCCAGCCTGGGTTGTGCCAGAAAAATATCCAGCATCACGAGGGTGCGAACCCACGACAATGACGGTTAACTTCAATGATCTATTGGTGACTGGTGTATTCAACGTGCCATAGACGCTGGCTAAATTAAGACTGTGAACACCAACAAACGACATAATTATTATTACCCATGTGTAGACTAGAGATAGTTTTGGTCTCTATAACATTTTATTTGAAAAATCAGGGAATTTTTAATTTCTTCTTCAATAAATTAATCTGAAAAAAATCGGTGTCAACTCTACTGTTCTTTAATAAATTAGACTTTTGACTGATTTCTAGTTACACGACTTCAAATCTTCATGAAAAATTCCCATTCTTACCTTAATTTTGAAGCACACTAACCCCATTGATGGAGGCACAATCAATTCGAATCGATCATCCAACTCAACCAACTTTGCAAATTTGTTTGCTAATTGTATTTGCCTCCGAATATGTTCCTGTAATCCTTTAGCACCATAAACTCTAAGAGTAATCCATAATTTTAATGCTCGAAATCTTCGGCCGAGCGGTATCTGCCAATGCTGGACAATAAAACAGAAAATGCAAACTGTTAGACCTGGTAGGTACCTGCAGGGTGCCTAAAAAAAAGGAGCCAATCTCCTTGAGAAAGGACATGTATTTTATAAAAACGTCATATTATAAAATGATCAATTTACAGTGGCAACGGTAAGTGGCAAGAGTGCCGCTCACAACGCGACACAAATTTTTTATTCGTTTTCTGGATTTCACAAATATTGAAACCTAAAATATCAAATTTCGAAGGAGTTGTTTTTTTCATTTCCTATAATTCCAAAGGTTCATTATTGAAAATAAAAAATGTTTATCCTTGAGTGAACGACAATTAAGCTTCTTTCCCACAGCACGCAACATTTTGTTGCGCAACGTTTTAGGTTTCTACAGAATCAAATGAGATGAAATACTACTGAGTGTAACATTGTTTCGCAACGTTGTGAAACAAAAGGGCGATGCTGCTCTGCCGAGAACCTTACAACATTTCAAGGTGACTTTGTGTTAATATATTTAAGAAAAAAGTATTTAAGTTTTATTTCTATTATTGAAGACGTTTTGGAATTATTATTTTAAATGCCATGCTAATATTTCTTCAGTTAATTTATAGAGTACCATTAAATAATTTTTTAAAATCTTTTATCACGTTAATTTTTCTTCCTGGTCTTCTCTTCTGTCAGGTTTAAAAGTTTGTCAAATATGTCTACGGTCATTAGGCAATAATTCTTGAATTTTTCCGGATATTTAGTTCACTCATGAAAATAGAAATATTTCTTTTTTCATTACTTGGATCAAATTCTTCGTTCTTGACTGTCTTTATCCAGAAACTCCAAAAAGAGCCAAATCATAAACAAACAGTACTTCTGTTTCTTCATTCATTGCGTTAGAAAAATTGAAATATTATATTAAAAAAGACAATGCGTCCATCTCTATTGAAAAACTTTTAAGAACTGACACGTAATTTGTTGCAGTGTGTTTCAAAAGAAAATATACTGTCGCAACATTTTGTTGCAACGTGTTGCACAACAAAATGTTGCGTGCAGTGGGAAAGCAGCTTAAAGGAATAATTTTGCCCGCATAATATTACAAAGCTACTTCCAGATCTCATGAAAATGGGTTTAGTATTGTATATACAAAGTGTAAGAGAAATGTTCCTCACAAGAACACATATTCTTAGGCCTGTTCATTCTGATCTAATATTTGTATCTTACCATATAATCAGGAGCCTCTGTATTTAATTCGTAAGAACCATCTGTATGCCGCAAATAAATTCTGTCCACAAAAAATGTATCCAATAAGCAATTGGCATCTTTTACCCTGAAATCAGTAGAAATAAAACTTGAACCTCCTTCCCAGTGTTTACTTCCCAAAAGTTTAGGGTTTGTTCTTCTACCTTCTTCCCAGTAAGTAATAAACTTAGTTTACTTCTTAAAAGTTTAGGGTTTGTTTTTCTACCTCCTTCCCAGTGTATTGTATAGTATAGTATTGCACTTAGTTTATTTCCCAAAAGTTTAGGGTTTGTATTTCTACCTCCTTCCCAGTGAGTATTACACTTAGTTTTCTTCCCAAACGTTTAGGGTTTGTTTTTCTGTTTGATTAATCTTCGCTGTTTGATAAAGCTTTCAAGACCTTACAAAATCCTTGATGAGAGAGGTGATTATAGTGGGCCATTAACGCTTTAGGGATGGGATTTTCGACTAGGGATGGGATTTTCGAATTTTCGACTCACTTAGGTGAGTCGACATGACTCGACCCGACTCACAAATATGAGTGGACTCATTGTCACTCGCATCGAGTGACAATTTTCAAAATTTTATTTGATCAGAATGACATAATAAAACCAATTGACAAAAGGGACATCTGCCAAATAAACTTCCCAACTTCGGCGAATACATTAAAAAGACATCACAATCAATCGTCACCAGAATAAAAAAACATTTTCCTTCAGTAAACAACAAACACCCGGAAAATATTTCTCCCTTCATTATACCTATTTATCAGTCAAAAACAAAAAAAAGGAGCTACTCGTGAGTCGACTCGTGGATGACTAGCCCATTCCTACTTTACCGCCAAGTCTTGTGTACTCGAGACAAATACTGTCCGAGAATAGATAAATGATGATAATTTAATATTTTAACAACAAAGTCAGGGTTTCAGCAAATTACAAGTTTCCCAATACACTTTGCTTTGACTAGTTTTGTCTAGTTATCATGCATCTGGCTACCATCCAATAGGATAATACCGTGAGTCAGCATTTACTTTTTATCAGATAATATTACTCTGGTATTATCAAAACAGTTCCATTAGCGTGAATATCAATGACTTTGACTCTACTTCGTACTTACCACATTGCAGAACAATCAAAATTGACCAATAACCATTTATGAGGATTGAAATCAAACGAGTCTGCATAATGCAATCCTTTCTTCAGATGATTGAACTCTGGTAGTATCAGGGCTGCACCAGCGTATGCCGCGTCAATATGAAGCCAAATATTATATTGCTCACAGATGGGTCCTAATTCTTCTAAATTATCAAAAGAACAAATGCCAGTTGTACCCAGAGTTGCTATCAACTGAAACATTTTTTAAAAATAGATGGTGCATAACTGCTGTTCTGTTATTCACACCTATGTGCAGTTGTATAACAGCAGTACGACAGGACACCAGCAGTCCCCTTCGGGACAACAGGTTTCTAAAAGAAAACAGACGAAAGGGAAAGAAATGAAGGAGAGAGAAAGAGGTATTGCCGTAGAAGTGTTTTCTTACCTGTCTCGTGGAGGAAAAATACAAATGTTAGGTTAGATTGGGTTTTTACAACTATGACTCGACGAAAAGTGATATATCTATTATTTTATTAAATTTTTAGACCTGAACAGAAAATCGTGGCCTCGTCAACCGGTGATGTAAAACATGTTGGGTTGTCGAGGGATTAATTTAATATCAACCAAATGCACTCCACCTCCCAAAAACCATCCTTCTGAGATTTTCATTGTGTTGGACGGCTGCAAAAGTCAATGAACTTTTGCAGCTGTTATGAATTTAGTGATTGGTTTTGAAGAGTGAACCACGAATCTTATCTATAACTTACACAACATGGAATATTGCCATCTGCAATATCTTCCTCAATAACTTTCAGTAGGGTACTTCCCCTCAGAACTCCATGATCGTCCGACTTGAGTAACTTCATCTGAACATCTCCAATAACGCCAGATTTTTCAATACTTGAATTTGATTGATCTGAAGAGTAAGCAATGAACTTGTTCTTTATTTCATGTTCACTCATTTTTGGCTCAGTTGATTTCATACGAAGTATTATCTTTCTTTTTGCCGCTAAAATTGCTACGAGAGTTGCTTCGCTTGCAGAACCCTGAAATATTAATAAATTATTAAGATTTGTGATAGCTTAAAATCTATTAATTAGTTGATCGCATGGGTTTAAATATGAAACACCAGGTTTTATTCGAGATAGTGGCGAACCTTCACACAACAATTTATGGCATTTAGCAACAAAAAGTTATGTTAGTTTATTTTAAGTACCTCCTTTTGGAATAATGACGTAACCTTGGGGATTATTCTGTTGCCTACTTTGATGCAGTATTCGTAGTTTACATTTACAATCATCCGAAAAAACAGTGAAATCTCTGATTTCGTGTTCATCCTAAAAATATGACACGTCCAGTGTTCAAAATTAAAGCAGCTTCTTGTTTTCTGCTCTAATCCAATAAATAGTAGAAACAAATAACAAACAGTGGGATGAGCTATACTAGGAACAGGTGTATAGCATTGTGCGACGTAATCAGCAACAATCCACACAATTCAGATCCTGGGAATCCATTTTTTGAGTCCATGAAACAGCAGTTGTTTTTTTCTCCCTTTCTCAGGAATATTTTTGATTTTGGGGTTGTGCAGTTGACACAGACACTAACTTTACCCCATTTTGTTTTATAAATTTATAATTTTAACATAGGAAACATGTAATAAAACAAAAAAAAAAAACACCGGACATCAAGAGTCGAGTGATTTTAATTAAGCTCATTATGTTTTTTACCTCAACATAAATTACACCGCGAATCGTAATCGACCAAGAAAAAAGAACCACCACTATCCAGTGAATATAAATGAAAACAACTCTATTAGAAGAGATATTTCTACCTGAATGATTCCTCCACCAGGACCTTGTGAACAATTTAAAAATTCTTCTGGAAGCCCTAAAAGTTTTCCCAGCCAGTTCATTACTGTAACTTCAAGTTCTGTGCAAGCTGGACTTGTTATCCAACTAAAACCAATTACTCCAAGCCCACTGCTTAAGAGTTCACCAACTACAGATGGAAAAGATGTAGAGGTTGGAAAATAGGCGTGGAATTGTGGAGATTGCCAGTGAGTGATCTAAAACATGCAAAGAACGTCGTGTTGTTACCATTCATATAAAATCTGCTGTTCCATGTGATAACCATGAGTTTTCTAGGTAAAATGGGTTTACACAGTTGCCAAAAGATGTTAATATAGATGATGATATGAGTACGTCTTACCAATTCTTGTCATATATAGAAAAGTAACCGCAGCAACGTTAGTTACCTCTTCGCTCGTGTCATATTTCATATCTAGCCAACGATCATACCACGTTGAATACACCAGTTCCCGTCAGATCACTGAAGTTAAGCAACGTCGGGCCGTGGTCAGTACTTGGATGGGTGACCGCTTGAGAACACCACGTATCGTTGGCTCATTTTTCCGGCCCAACCCAGGCTGGGTGNAAGTCTAGTACGGTTTTCCGTACCATTTATTTATGTGTAATTTTCAATGCCGTAACACTTTTTGAGGTCCCCTGAGCCCAAATCTCTAGTTCCAATCACTTGTCCGTGAGTGATAAAAGTGTTTCAAAAACGGTAGGTAAGTGCGAGTGACTTGAAAATCTATACTTATAAAACGCAAAGCCCATTTGGTATACTGACTCACTGATAATCAATGTAGCTCCAATTGGGACAAGTTACCGCCAAAAACGACGCTTTTTAGCGGGTCTTTTTGCAATTTTTTTCTGAGCAAACTAAAAGAGATAACGATAAATTACAGGGAGTAGACTCCCCCAAAATAGTATATAAGGACCCCATAAGAATTATAAAATTTGAAATTTTCCGGTTTCTTCCAAAACATCGGAATTGAGAAGTGATCGGGATGAGCGAGAAAGCTGAAATTTGATATAAAGGTGTTTCGCAGTATAAAAAGTCATATCCTTGAATAAAATATTGAATTTTCTAACTAGGAGCGGTGCTCACTCTGGGGGTCGGTTCCACCAAAAACCCATAAGAAGTATCACCTCGGGATGAGCGAGAAAGCTGAAATTTTATTCGAAGGTGTTCCGCAGTGCAAACAGTAATATCTTTGAGTAAAATATTGAATTTTCCAACTAGGAGCGGTGCTCACTCTGGGGGTCGACTCCACCAAAAGCCCATAGTTAAAATGTATCACTTCGGGATAAGCGAGAAAGTTGAAATTTTATACGAAAGTGTTTCGCAGGGCAAACAGTAATATCTTTGAACTCCATCAATATTAAATTTTAGATAGGAACCGTGTTCACTTTGGGGGTCGGTACCACCAAATATCTAAAATTGAGAAGCTTCAATTTCGCGATCTGGAAATTGTTGTTAAAGTTTGTAACCGTAGAGAAGACGGGAAGAGAGCTAGTTAGTCTATAAACTGACAATTTTGTGCAAGGACCACAACAAAAAACATTTTTTTATTGCTTTTAGATTAGAATTTAGTATTTCGAGTGTTATTTCATTTCAATGTAGCCACTAGCCAGCTAACGTATTTGGCCAGTTATCATTCTTACCCCGGGCATTATCACCGAATCCATGTCTCGCATTATGCTCCGCCAGTCTTCTCCATCTTGGGGTACCTCATTGGGCACTAGTTTCTGAAGATATCCGGGTTCCACACTTGGCAATACGGGTCTGAAATTTAAAACATAAAATACATTGAAACGTTAAAGTCTTTGAAAATTCCTTCACATTTTAATCTGCAAATTAGTTCTATATTTTATTAAGTCCATTGCTGGGTGTATTTCAGGGTAATAATATTTAACTTGGGAAAGGAAAACATATTTTTTTTTTTTGTAAAGCATGGCCGTAAAAACATATCCCAATCCCTCCGTTTGACGGGAAAAGTACGAATGTAGGGTTATAGGGTTAGATTACATTTTTACGACCATGCCTACCCCACCAAAAATTGAAAAATATCGAGCATCCTTAATGACTCCTCAGAAGATGAGAAGACCCCATTTTATTTACCTGTCTCTGATATTTTCAATGTAGTCTGCAATGTAGTCAACAGCAGCTTTTCCAAATTTACGAAATTCTTCAACATCCATTTTGTAGTCTTTACAGTTTGCCTATTGGGAATAAAACAATCAATTAGGTATGCAAGGTGTCTGCTCTTTTTTTTTTTACCAAAGGCTCCCCCTCAATATTCAGGAGGTCAGAATGAGACATTCATTCTCTCTGAGCATATACCCATAAATGCTTCCACATTTTTACTTTCTCTTCCTATAGAAGATAAAGTATTGTAATCGTGCAGAACATTTGGACATTATTTTTATAAGCAAGGAAAAAACAAATACACTGCTTTTTATAGGAGTGTGCTAATTGCTATGTGCTATGTAATAAGATCAGTAAGTATGCTGCTATCTGCGAGCACTTCAACTTGTCTTCAGTTTCATTGCATTGAACAAAAAGTCGTCGTTTTAGGGACAATATCTGGGTCATATGCAGGAATCTTTCCCACTCCACAACAGGAATTAGGTAGCTCGAGTGCTATTACCACAATATGATTTTGAATGTCTGAGAAGGTGATTCTGAGCAGTTTTCTGGAAGAAGATAGGTAATTCAACTTTGTTATGATCTGAATTTTATTGTACTACCTACTAACTTAAAATGACTCACCCTGTATGCCTTGTCAGTAGATGTATCATGTATCTACTGACACAGACAATTGATGGGTTTAAAGATATTTTGTAAGCACAGCCAAGTCCGCGTAATTCCACACCGTCATAAATCTTCTAGATTAATATTAATTTTCTACTTTATAATAATAGTATACCTAGGTATTATGCGGTAAATTTGTGGATATCATGAGAATATATTTGCAAATATTGTCTCTCTGCTCGACCATCCAATGGGGGACACATGTTTCATCTATGGTCCGTTACATTATGAATGTAACATATCTCTATGACCTACGACACAGATAATCACATGACCCTCACATAAACGTAGATACCTACATGAGTATTGTCTGATAAAATTATAGACCGGGAGCTAAAGCTTACGAACTCGAAGTAGGTATTTATTGAAACTTGGTATAGGCAGGGGCGTAGCCAGGCTGGTGCAGCCGGTGCGGGGCACCGGGGCCCCCATGGTCCGAATCCAGAAAAAAAATCCGTTTTTAGAAAAATACCAAAATTGTTGTTTTTGTTAAACAAACTCAATATTTTCGTCTTGGTTTTTTATTTACCCTTGAAGGCAAATAATTTCTGCTGGGCGGGAAGACATGATGCAGTTTATGCTCTTAAAGAAAGATTTTGCGATGTTTTGAAGGCTTTGTCAAACATAACTTTGACAAGTAAAAAGTCAAATGAAAGAAACGAGGCTATTGGACTTAAGAAAGGATTAGAAAATTTCGAGTTTGTTTTGTTGCTTGTGATACAATTGTCACGTTCTAAAACATGTCCATGTTGCCTCGAAATCTCTTCAGACATAATCACTTGACATTATGCAAGCTTCTAGGACTGTAAGTGATGCAGTATTAAATGTAGCTGAGCTTTGAAACTCGTTCGAAAGATGATCGAAGAAGCAATCGCCGTATGTGCTAAATAGGGCATACAGCCTCATTTTTCACAAAAATGCTTAAAAAAACAAAAAGCACTTCGAAGAACTGTCGGAGGATCAGCGCCTCACCCACCGGCGACCCGATGAAACGGTTTAAGGTGTCGGTATTTTTACCGATTGTTGACACTCTATGTTCCCAACTTGATGCGAGGTTTGAGGGGATGAAGTCAGTGATAAACACGTATAGAGTGATCCAGTCAAGCTTTTTAGCATCATGTTCCCATGCTGAACTTGAAAATGAAGCAACAAAGTTTAGAGCCATTTTCAAGAACGACATTTCACCTCTGTTTTGCTCTCAAATTGTGTCAGTGAAAAGTGCCTTCAAATCAAAAATACAATAATGAACCTTTGGAATCGTCAAGATAGAAAAAAAAAATACCTCCCCTCAAAATTTGATATTTTACGTTTCAAGTTACGTAGAATCCAAAAATCGAATAAAAAAAATCCGTTTGTCCGCCGTCCGCCGTGATGAGAACTTTTGCCACTTAGCGTTCACCGATTTGGATGAAATTTGGTATATAGGTCCCATCTGGGATCTAATTGTGCCTCAAATACACTCTTGGCGGTTTTTGCCGCTTTTTAGCGGTTTTAAATATTGCTGTCTAAAAAGAGAATGGTAAGAGCTAGAGATTTGATATTTGGTATGTATGTCATACTTGGGCTCTCAGTAACGAAACTTTTGAGGTTCAATCAAATACACAACTGGTGGTTTTTACCGCTTTTAAGCGGTTTACATTAATCGTGTCAAAAAGAGAATGGTAAGAGCTAGAGACTTAAAATTTGGTATGTATATCATATTTGTTGTCTCAATAAGTTTGAAAACTTTTGGGTGTAATCAAATATACGGCTGGCGTTTTTTACCGTTCAATTAATCCTGTCTAAAAAGAGAATGGTAAGAACCGGAGAATTGAAATGGTACCGATGGTATATGTAGTGTCTAATTAAGCATTAAGCCCCTCATTTTTGGTTTATTATTTTCAATAATGAACCTTTGGAATCTTCACGAGAAAAGAATCACCCCCCCCCNAATTCAATGTATGTAGAATCCAAAAATTGAATAAAAAAAATCCGTCTGCCCGCCATACGCCGTGATTAGCACTTTTGCAACTTAGCGTTGAGTGATTTGGACTGGGCTCTTATTGTTCCTCGAAACTTTTGGTAGCAATCGAATACAACTTTGGCGGTTTTTGCCGCTTTATAGCTGTTTTCAATAATCCTCTCTAAAAAGAGAATGATAGCTAGGAGTTAGAAACTTGAAATTTTGTATGTATGTCATACTTGGGTCGAAACAGACCTTTTGGTACAGGTGGGTCATTCTCTTGGTGCCTCATTCGCTTATCTTGCACCGGGGCCCCCACATGTCTAGCTACGCCACTTGGTATAGGCTAGGTATTGAAATTTCTTACAAATTTCAATTTTTCATTGAAAACAGAAAAGGTTGTATTTTGGTGTATAAGTCTATTTCCAAGGAACCTAATTTTTTTTAAAAAAAGTAGATTTTGCGATCTTCTAGCTGAATTAGAAGACAGAACCATGCTTTGCTTATTAATTAGGTTAGGTATATTTAGCCAATCTCTGTGGCTGAGTTGGGAAAATTGTTAGATCGAATTTTTTCGTTTCCAGATTGGCATGGCTGTAAAAAAGGAGTGCCCGGAAGTAATGCGAAAGCGGTTCCGGGGCATATATATTTTTTTTTGTAACTTATATTCCTACGTACAATTACAATCCGTAATCCTACAATCCCTACATGGACACCCATTCGGGAATGACATAACTAAACGTTGCTTTACCCAAACCCAAAACAGTTTGGTTTAGTTCTGTAAGCATCAGGTTCAAAAACAGACGTAATCTACTATTTATATGAACGCTTCCTTGTTTAAAATATTTTATTTTTCCACTTCAAACCCATAATGTTTAATCATTAATCTTTTATTGTCCTACAGAGCTCTGGTCTACAAGATTAGGTAATACCTACGATTTACGAATAAGCAATTAATTTTTCACAATTAAAATGATCATAAAATAATAATGTTTGCAAAAAAAATATTTCCGGAATTACCTATGACTAGCTACTTAACATGCACTTCTCCACTTATGGCCGATCTACACGAGTGTAAAGTAACGAAACTGAAATGTAATAGTTACAATGATATTAGAGGAGTAGGTGGCATATGAATTAACCTCATAAAATACAAAATTTTCATGCAGAAATTTGGGACCGCAGTACTAAGCAGATTTCAAAACCTGGTAGTCCGAACTGGCGCATTATCTCTATACAGGCTTTTGAAATTTTGAAATTACGCTAAAATTTACCTCATAAAATACACGGATTAATCCTGTGCCATTTGATCCACAGTAACACCAATAATATAAAACCAATCGACCAAGACTCCTCAGCTGACGGTTTTGCCGACCTAGACGACCCGGAAAAACAAAACGTCAAAAGTGATCAAAATTTACCTCACAAAATATATGGATGCAATGAACAGTAAATTGTGTCATTTAGGCCACTGATGAAGGAATCAAACGACCAAGATGGGTCAACTGACGCTTTTGGCCACCTTTTTTCGTCCGAATGACCGAAATTTACCTCATAAAATACACGGATGAAACTTGTGCCATTTGATCCGCAGTAACACCATTATTACGAAACTATAATCGACCAAGTCGCCTCAGTCGATGCTTTTGCCGACCCAGACAAACAGGAAAAACGAAAAAAAAAAAATCAGACACGTGCACATCCGTCTGTTGCGACATTGTTAAGTGAACTATGTCGTAACAGACGAAAGCGATCGTGTGTCAAAAAAAATTGTAGGTATTTAATTGATATATATATATTTCAGATTATTGTTTCACAATGACTATAAACATTCCTTCGAAACCAAAGGATTTTATTTTACAAGTTGTTCACTGCGAATGCTGGCCTAGTAATACGACTCGAGTGGCCCCACACCAGCAGGTATCTCACTAAGGGGAAATCATCATTACAAGATAGTTGGTTGACGTTTCACATGAGAATATATTTTACTTTCTGTATTCTAAGATTTCACAATCCAAGGAAATTTCGTTTTGCTTCCGAACCAACCGAACGTCTTTCATATATCTCTGTATGTCAGAATCTACACTATAACTCTTTTATACCGTCCATCCGATTTTAATGAAATTGTCAGGGCAGGGACAGAGGGTACCATTTCAATTTCATTGGAGTATTTTCTTTTCATATGTGCAAACTTGTTTTTTCTTCGTTGTTGGCTGACGTTTAGTGCAGTTCAGTATAACTTCCTCACCATTTCATCTGTGTATACGAAATTACTCAAAATAATCGAATGCAATTCGCATGGATTAATAAAAGGTTTTATCTTATTCAAATGAACTAATTAAAAGCAATCTATATTCCAAATTTAGACCACATCGTCAAGAAAAACACTGGCACTGATTCAAATTTTATTAAATATGGGACCTTGACAATCCTAGAAAATTCTAGGATTGTCAAATATTGAGAATTCTGACAAACACAACAAATTTTGTAAACCTTGAATCGCATTTCGCGAGTGAAATGCGATTCATCAATCTCTGCATGAATACTACAAAGATTCCCCGCCTTCTATGGTTATGAAGCAAAAATTGAAAATTTTCCTCGCATTTTCAGTTTTATATTTTTATCTTCTTAATAAATAAATAAATCAGAAATTTGTGTATACATACCTATGTATGAGGGATTGTCTGTTACAATACCACAGCCCAAACGGTAGCAGATAGAGAAAAATTGATGGGAATGGACCCCTCCCAAAATCATGATCTACGATCACAGGAAAATTATCAGAACTAAAATATGTCAAGCCGTTTTCGGCCAAATATATAATTTACTCACCAAAATGGGACAGTCACGGTTCGATATCTTAAAATTTGTCGGGACAACATATCAACTCAAAGCGAGAAAGTTTTAGGTGACCATTTAGTCCTTATTTTTGGACATTTTCTGCAAAGGTATGGTCAGCCATTACAGGTTCGAAACCGGGAACGGGTAAAATAAAATTTAGAAAATACTAATAGTCAGAATGCCCGTGCCTCTAAGGTGCCTGGCAAAACTTTTAAATGTTGGGTTTTAGAGGTTGCAATATACAGACTGGGCACAAGCCTTGTCCTTGATAAACTAAATTGGCAATATAAGAATCGTAGCGAGGCAGCTAGTCATCTATATTCCAAATTTAGATCAATCATTTTAAAAACCGGATCATCCATAAGGGATAAGGTACCGTCAACCGGGGCTACTTTGCATTTTTTTAATGGATTTTTTTACTTGAAATAGGATATATTTATTTCTAGACACTGTGTAAACTTAGTTTTTATTTTAAATGATTCCTTAGAATATGTGCTATCATTTTCTTATTATTATAAAAAAAGTGAGAAACCGCTTTATATATATTTTTTTTATTCATCGAGTGAGAATAATTTAATTTGAATATTTGTATCCTCAATGACAATATTATTGCTTTATTTCATACCATCTGTTTTACCGGGCTTCGCTACGGATACAAAATTTAATAACATTTTCGAGATTGCGACATTAAAGCTTCTCAAGTTCGCTTCGTATTAAATTTCAGCGTTCTCGCTCATTCCGATGTGGTACTTCTCAATTATGGATTTTTGGTAAAACCGAAACCCAGAGTAAGCACGGTTCCTATTTAGAAAATTAAATATTTTACTCAAAGATTTTACTTTTTTACCTTTTGGTACTGCGGAACACCTTTGTATCGAATTTCAGTTTTCACGCTAATCCCGAAGTGGTACTTCTCAATTCCGATTTTTCGGTGATGTCGGCTATAAATCGGGAGATAACCAGAAAATTTTAATTTTTATATTTTTATGGGAGGGAGGGTTTATTCTCAGTCATTTTTCGTCATCTCCTTTAGTTTGCTAAAAAAAACCTCTAAAAAGTGTCATTTTTGACGGTAACTTGCTTATTACGCACCTACTTAGTCATCGTGGAGTTACGTGTCAGTCACTGAGTCAGTATAGGTACCAACCGGGCTTTATGTTTTATACGTGTACATTATACATTGTCGTATTTCAAATGAATAATTTGTTAATATTCAAACAAATTAAAATTTTAGATTAATTAACATTTAAATATTTAAACATATCTGAGTGCACGGCAGTGCGCCAGGGCAAGTTCCGGAAAGCACCAGTGTATCTTTACACGAAGGTCATTGAAATTTTGAACATATATTCCGTAGTATAGTACAATACTACAGGAAAAACTTCAAAAGTTAATGTTAACCCAGGAAGGAGATAGGTAATTTCAAAGTTTGCACTTTTGGATACTCACTGACTGATTGATTCACTTATCATCAAAAGTTTCAGGTACTTCCCCTATACCTAGAGCGCTGAAATTTTGCATGAAGTTATCAATTGACACCCAGGTATAGGGAAAAATCCGAAGAATTGAACTTTTCAACTGTAAGTGCTTCAAAACGGTGACGCTTTAGGGAAGACAATGCAACGTATTTTAATGTAGTTTTAACTGATAAAACACCAAAATCTTGGATGAAGTAGATATTTGCAAGCAATTTAGCAGGAAATAATTTATATTTGAACTCTTTCACTCCCGGTGCTCCAAAACGGTTCCCCTTTAGGGAAGGAGATCCTCGAAAACTAGTTTAAACTGGTAGAGCGCTGAAATCTTGCATGAAGGAAGATATTTAACACAGGATAAACTTAAAAAGTTAATATTAACCCAGGCAGGAGATAGGTAATTTCAAAGTTTGCACTTTTGGATAATTACTGATTGACTGACTGATTGATTCACTCATCATCAAAAGTTTCAGGTACTTCCCCTATACCTAGAGCGCTGAAATTTTGCATGAAGTTATCAATTGACATCCACGTAAAGGGAAAAATCCGAAGAATTGAACTTTTCAACTGTAAGTGCTTCAAAACGGTTACGCTTTAGGGAAGACAATACAACGTATTTTAATGTAGTTTGAACTGATAGAACACTGAAATCTTGCATAAAGTTAGATATTTACATTCTATTTATCAGTAAATAATTTATATTTGAACTCTTTCATTCCCGGTGCTCCTAAACGGTTCCGCTTTAGGGAAGGAGATGTTCGAAAACTAGTTAAAACTCCTAAGACTCTGAAACCTTGCATGTAGTTAAATTTAATTAAACCCGCAAATGTCAAAATTGAAACTCGTCAATTCTCAGTGCTATAACTTCAGTGAAGAAGATATACTATAAATATTGCTGTTTTTATTTGCTTTGTAGTGTACGAGTATATTACTTTAGTAATTACTTAGGTGGATTTTATTGGACATTTGGCTCCGGTTTACACAGAAATTTCCTGTTTTCTGATATGTTGTGTAATCGAAAAGAAGAAGAAGAAATAAAGAAAAAAACGGCCAAATAATCAGTTACATATAGTATACAAAAAGTATTGATATCTCACAAAAAAATTATCATTGAAAAAAGACCAAGTTCCTCCCACTCTTCCAAAAAATTCCGCCTATGGAAGTAGTGATATCTATTATTGGGCCCAAGTTTATTGTTGCTGCTGTATATCCCGCACTTAAATTTTCTGTCTCAATTCTCTTAAAGTAATACCGACTTTACACTTGGCCAGTTTATAAAAAGGTAGTATTTTACGAATCCCCTTAGAAAAAACTGAGCAAGTTTTAGTTTAAGAAAATTGAGACAGAAGAACGTGCAATAATAAATTTAAGTGCGGGATATACAGCAACAACTATAAACTTGACCCCAATAATAGATATCACTACTTCCATAGGCGGAATGTTTTGGAAGAGTGGGAGGAACTTGTCCTTTTTTCAATGATAATTTTTTTGTGAGATTATACTTTACCCGAAATTGTATTTCATTTTATACAATAAAAATTATGCATAGGTAATTACCTTCCACTTATTTTATTGATGAGGGTGTTGGCATACGTACCTAATTGTATTGTAGTAAAAAAAAAAATCACACGACTTTCCTTATCTATAAATAACTCGAGACGTGTTCAATGCATAAAATTGAAATAGTAAAAAAAATCAATTTTCTATTAGCCTTTACCGCTTTCTTTTTATCGCGAAAACCGCTAAAAAACAGCAAAAAACCGCCAAGTGTAAATTCGATTTAAACCAAAAGTGTCATTTTGCATATCATTCATAAAATTGATATAAATAGGCACCAAATTTTAAGATCTAGCACTTGCCGTTCTCTTTTTAGGCAGGAACCGTCAAAAAGCGGCCGAAACGGTAGACCATGCTGCAGCCAAAGGTGTCTAAGCGCAATCAATGCTTGAAATTAATATGAATAGCACCAAATTTGAAGCTCTGTTTAAAACCGCTAAAAAACGGCAAAAATAGTGGCTCGTTCCCGGCATAAACTTTACGTACATATAAAATTTCAAGTCTCTAGCGCTTACCGTTCTTGAGATATCTTGTTTACAAACACACGGACCAATGGCTGAAACTCAAGATTTGGGCTCTGGGAACCCCAAAAAGTGTCTTGCACTAAAAACTCGACATCGAAAATTTCAACCCAATACAATACATACTTTCCTACTTTCCTTTTAGTTAGGATAAGGAAAGTAAAAAAACGTGATTGTCAATATAGGTAATTGAATTGTGGATTATGGCAGATTTTTTTAGAAAGCTAGAAAAGGCTATAGGGACTACTCTGTGAATTGTATTGCCTAGGGACAGCGACATAGCTAATCCGGTCTCAAATACCCCCAAAATACGATTCAAGGTACCTACGTAGAACACTAAAATCTTTTCGTCCGCCGTAAGTAACAAGGTAGTCCAGGAAATTTAATATAAATAATGCTAATAAAAAAATGAACTACAAAGATTTTAAGTTGTACTTAAAAAAACGTCTATTAGAAATTGCTCCCTACAGCCTACAGGAGTTCAACAACCAACCCTTTCTTTTTCAGGTACCTACTAATAACAATTTCTGTTTTCTTTACAGGTCCTTTAAATTTTGCAGTTTATTCAAATTCTGATGTTAATCTATTTTTCTGTTTTGATTAATTTATATATATATATATATATATTTTTTTTTCTTCGAATATTAGGGGTGAGGGTATTTTGGTTCCCAAATTTTAATGTGTCAGCGGTTTTTAACCCTCTGAACACACACTAAATAATAATAATAATTATTATTGTCAATTGTACCAAAACAACAACAACAAAAACAAAATATAATAATTTGGTAGACTTTTTTCTAAATTAAAATTCTTACCTGCAACCTTTGGAATGTATATCCTATTGAAATGACATAAAATGTAATTTTATATCAGGTAATTAATTCTGTACTGGCACTTACTTTGTAATGTTAGTGATTCAATGTTCAATGTGTACTGAAAAGATAGCTCTTCTCTCGTCACTACTCGTATTATAAACCGACAATGACGTCTGCAGCAATTTTATTATTTTCTAATTACCAAAATGAATGGTGAACTCTTGGGATTAAAAAAAAAATCTGCTTTCTCAATATATCCGGCAAAAAAGAAGTTACGCTTTTGTTTAGTATCACATTTTCGTTGAGAAGGGAATGGATGACATGATTTGACAGTCCAAAGACAGACCTGTAACAGGCGTAACAGCTGCCACACAACACGTGATACACAACGCCCAAACACAAATTTTACGTTGTCGTGTCATATTCGTTTTTGGGGACGATAAATGGCAATGTCCAACACTACTACTACTACTGCTGCCACACACACACACTACCGCCTAAGCAACGAAGTACCAGTAGATTTTTGTCAAAACCCTTTGTAATTGAATATTTTGACAAAAGAGGAGAGAGTACGCATGTACCAGCAAAGGTGTAGCGGCAATTGGCCATTTATTTGTTGTTTCATACAAAATCCTCACATGTGTACAATATAAATCAATAAATATTTTAATATTTAGTTTGCAACAGAAAATCCAAATCTTTCGTTCTTATTGAAACACTGGCTGTTTCGCCCGTGCTATAGCTTGATGCCTTAGAGCATGGCCGTTCCCGTGCTAATAGTATTCTATGATTTTCCTTTCCAAAATCGGTTGATTTTTGATTCCCCTTACAAAAATTGGAAAAACGGCCATAACTCGAAAACGGTTGGTCAGTTTTTTGCAAACTATGTTCCAAATTAAGGTTTAAAAGGCCACCTAAAACTTTCTCGCTTTGAATTGATATGTTGTCCCGACAAAATTTAAGTTATCGGACCATGACCGGCTAAATTCGGTCAAAATTGAAAAATCCGCCGTAACTCGAAAACGGTTCGACATTTTGAATTCTGATATTTGTTCTGATGTTAAGGCCTATGGTTTTGGGGGGTCCATTCTCATCAATTTTTCAATATCTCTTACCGTTTTGTCTAATCAATTACATACATACATTTATCGTTACATTGACTTTTATTATTATAGATAATATAGATAGATAGAACACCCTATAATAAAGAATGGCAATGTACAATTAACAATGATCCAATCTTAAATGTCTACAAGATCCCAAATTTAAAATATAGTCACGTCTATACAGACTTGAATTCGGAGACATTTCTTAGAGTGAGTTAGCAGCATGACCAACGAAGAAAATACCAGAAATAAAGATCTGTGTAAATACATCATACCTATTTACCTATGCTATGAAATTGAACAGAATTTTATGAGACTAGCTTAAGTAACCGCATGTCCTTGATTGTCAAGGAGCTGGCACAATACTACGAGGTCACCCCAGATCGAAATAGAAATATGAAGTTTGAAAGGACATGCATCGGATGGACAACGCAATAGAGCAGGATAAAACGATAGGAAACCCTGAGAGTAAGTGTAAGTAAGCAAAAACCAGTAAATGTTGTTTAATGGACACATATGAAATCTATCAGAAAAGAATTTTCGAGTATAAAACTTAAACAAATTAACAGCAAAACCATTTTTTTTTTATTCCATATAGATAGGTATAACTACCTAATACCTGAAGATTTATACCTACTTTGGCCACCGATTGCATCTAGATTATCTAGAATGCAACTCGCCCCCTCTACAGAATACTTCTCTCTCCCCATCGTACTCGGAATTTCCAATTGTCCCGTTAAAAATCTCGACCGTAGGTGAACCTCGCGGATGGAAAATCAGGTGCCTTCAACAGTTGCTCAAAAAGGAGAAACATTTTCGCATTGTGCATACCTAATAACTTCTTATTAGTATACCAAACATAAAATTACCTATAATTTCTTTGAATCTTGTCTAGATAACATCTTAATCATTGGCAGTATAAATAATAATGAGACAATTATGTCAATAATTGTCCCATTATTATTTATAATAATTGTCATAATTGTCCCATCAGTACACTGACGCGCGTCGATCTTACAGTGGTGTGCGAGGTATCCTTGCGGACCGTACCTAGACCTATGTTTCAGGGTCTTTAAGCCAGCACACCTTTATCTCATCATTTGGTCCACCTAGGGCTAATTACGCCCCTCAAATGCCCTTTGTCGGGGATGATACCTGCGTCTCTATCCTGTCCCGTCAGGACGTAAAACTCTGCCCAGGAAGTGGTTTCAGTTGAACTTCCCCTCAACCTAGCTCCATTACCACGTTATTCCTTACAATGTTTTCTATTCCCACCTTATACTCCCCAGGATAGTGGTGGAGCAGTAATAAAGTAATAAAGTTTGGAAATAGTTATCTTAATTTTATTTTTTAATAAAAATACGCGATGAAGGCATTCTATTATAATTTCAATTTGGCATTATCAGCCAAGCATTAGCCTGTAATTAACACAAGTTTTGCTCGAGAAGGCGAAGTGAAAAAAATATTTAACCCTCTCGCGCTCGTGGTAGCAAACTTGCTACCAAAAGTTGGTGAATTTTCTAATTTTTCTTCTGTCCCCCCTTAGTATTTTTGTTGATTTCAGAGCATCGTGTGAAAGGTTCTTTACCCTTACAGCTATTACTAAGCGGGGGCAGAAGCAAAATTATGTAACTCACCAACTTTCGTAGCAAGTTTGCTATTACGGGCGCGAGAGGGTTAAGAAAAGGTTCGAGCATCAACTAAAATAGTGATTTTTCACCTACCTATTTTTGTGTCGAATCAGTGGTCGCATCTTCCAATGTTGCTTTTAACTTAAATTCAGGGTAGGTAGCAGAAAACTGAGTGTTTGAAGCTAAATTTAATGATCTCTGCTAGCCAGCGTCTATGGCACGTTTAATACACCAGTTCCCGTTGGATCACTGAAGTTAAGCAACGTCCAACGAGGTTGTACCATGAGGGTGCCCACGTGGATTCGCGGCCTCGTGATGCTGGCTATTTTTCGGGCCCAACCCAGGCAATGTGAGGTCAGTGTGAGTAGCTGGATTGCAAGTTTCCAGCGAATGGAGGATAAAACCCCCGTCTCGAATGACCAATGGATGCTAAAGAGACGTTAAGCCAAAAAAAAAAATGATCTCTGGAAAAATGTGTAAAAACCCTTTCCAATGGGAGGCAATGGTCCCAAAAAATGTAACGACCGCCAAAAGGTGAAATTCTACGAGTATCTCACGCTTATGACTTATGAGACATCCGTTCACAGAATGTCCATGTGATCTGAAAATATTACGACTGTCGCGTTGACGGGGAATCTAACTCACGTAATCTTCCACTGAACAATGTTCCGATCCTTTCACGGGCTTAATATTTTAACCCTAGGATTGCCAAGCTCTATTCAATTACGATCATTGCCAAGGGGGGGGGGGGGGGGAAA
>CM022877.1:26011536-26096629 GCA_012654025.1 Pachypsylla venusta
GCCGACTGCATAAATTCATATAGGAATGAAATTAGTAAAATCTTTGTAGGTATGAATTCTCACTGAATTTTATTGTGAAATTGGGGGGTCCCCCCCCCCCCCCTCGGAGATGAAAATGAAATGGAGATTTAATAGTTCCCTTTTTAGTGCTATTTTTTAATTTTTTTATTCTGAATTTTTGGTTTTCATCCTAAAAAAACGTTTGACGGGAACCCGAAACCCAAAATAGAGATCATATATGTCATTTCCTTCCTATTGCTTTTGGGCCATATTTTCATTTTTGAAGTTTGGAAATATTTGGAGCCATGGGATCCAAAAAACCGATATGTCCGACGTTTCACGTATGTCGTCGTACGTGCGGAATCGTGTGCAGAGCTCTGGGAGCCAAACCGCTGGTCTGATCAATGGTAAAATGCCCGACACATATTTTCCTTTTTCTCGATATCGCAGGCCCCCGAACAGTTTTTTTTGGGACCAAATCTCTAAAATCCAAATCACATAACCAATTATGATTAAATTTGGTATGACAGTCACCTGATTAATTTATTGGGTATTTTATAGAAATTTCGGTTTTGGGGCACCGGCAGGGGCCCACAAATGTACCTATAACTAATTTACTTTTCTTTATTTTAAATATTTACATGGTTCTGGGGGGGGGGGGGCTCGTGTCAATTATTAGCCTTCAAGAATAGACTTTATATCATGATAGACATTTATTATGTTCATGGAATTGTGGCTCTGTTGGGTCACCTGGCGCCTCACGAGGACCATATTAAGTAAGTGAGGTCTATAGTTCACAGAACTACTAGAGAGTTGTGAGACACGGGAGAAATACCTACACTATGTTTACCAATAAATTCAATGTTGTCGAACTTTCTTTTTCAATAAATGGCAGGACGTTTTGCTATCATTATCTACAAACGTAGGTATATACTTTTTAATCAATTATCAACACAATTTGACAATAAAAAAGGCAATTTTCTGAACAGAGTTGAGTTTAATTTTGTCTAACGCGAACCCAAAATTTTTATTGTTATAACACCCGAATTCTATAATGTCAATGCAGAAAAATAAGGCCATTTTTATTATTTTTAATTTTTTCTACAATCACCTCATTTTACAGTACTTACATACCTACCATCTTCGTGAGGACTGAGTGGTTCTTATTGATTACAGTAAAAATGCGAAGGAGAATAATTATACCATCTTCGTGAGGACTGAGGGGTTCTTATTGATTACAGTAAAAATGCGAAGGAAAATAATTATACCCTCGTTATCCGCACGCAGTTGTACAAAATTGTGATCCATACAGCTTACAGCTAGTCCAAAAATAATTATAATATTAAAGAAAATTACATACCTTCCACAAAATATTTTGAGAAAGCAAAAATAATATTTTAAATTTCCGCGTATAACATCTGTGGTTTCATAATAAAATTCTCTGTGTTCAAAAATATTCTCTGTGGACTGCTGATCACTCTTTCGATTGTTTATTTTTTTTATCAGTTTCAGAAATCTTTATTGATATGATAGTAGTGCTTGATAAAAATTGATAATTCAAATTTATAAAATTGGAGATAGATGATAGATAGAGATGCAACTTTTATTCTACATCAAAATGTGAAAATATAAGAATATATCTATTGAATTATAGGAGTGCATTTTATTTTAATTAGGTATTTACACAAAAAGTAAGTCATCATAAAAAATGTCCAGTCTACTGGGAGTCAGTGGTCACTGGTCATTGATTTTTGAAATTCAGCAGTTGTAAATATTGTCTTAAGATAATTAAAAGTATACAAGTACAGTGTAAAAAGATCTTTTACTTTCTTTTCTCATATACGAAGTGTAGAAAAATAAAGTATTGTATTTGGGGTAGTGATCAAGTGTCTTTATTCATTCTTTGAATTCGTTCTAAGGAGTCGCCTTTTTTAAACTATATTATTAACAATCAATGCAGCTAATCTTTCCTAATAATAGTCACATTTGATTGATTTGTCCTCTAAGTTTTAAGATTCACTTCGGCACTACATTATGAAGTTTTACTGTCAAGAAATCTTTAATATATGTAAAATTAAAATTATTATGTAAGCAAACCACATGGGTAATATTCGAATTTACGAGGATTTTTTATCTACATGTTGTGAGCGTGTATAAATGGCTTATCTCTTAAGAGAATTCATAAGAATCGGTTTTATATAAACTAGCAGTCTAGGGCAGCCGAGCTTAGAGCCTGGTATGGCGGTTCCCGTAGACGTCATAAAAAATATAATACGTCCTCCGTTATGACCACGATAGTGGAAAAAAAATTGGTTCCGTTTGGTAAGTTAGTTTTTTTTCTTCAGTTAGATTATACCCTTGATCACTGGTGCTTACATAATAATCTTCGGACCTTTAAGACATTTTTTTTTTTTTTTTTGTATCAGCGTATCACCCTGTATAAGGCTTGACTGACAGTTACGTAAAGTAACAAAAGTGCCTCTGCTTCGGGCGAATGATTTGTTTATTCGATTTTTAGATTCTACGTATCCTGAAACGGTATCTCTGGTGCACTCCGCTGATTCCGAGTGAACTACTTTTTCCGGGAAAGTTTTTATTATGGATTGAATTAAAATTACTCTCGAGTTAAGCCCTTAGAAAGTGAACAAATTCTCTTTTTTCAGATCATGTCTAATAACACTAACTTGGTTGTGCCCGTTGTCCTCTGGGGTAAGACACCTCTCACCCATTGCATCTCTTGTGTATATTTGTCTGATGATCAAAGAACTCTTATCACAGGATGTCATGATGGACAAATATGTTTGTGGCAAGTGGAACCTGATACTTTCAAGGTATGTTGACTTTTTGAGGGAATCTTGATGTGTGGCGTTGAGAGTTGTTTGTTAATCTTAATTTATTGTTAGTAAGCAATAAATAACCTAGAATCAAAAAATACTCTTCCACATACAAAATAAAGGAAAAAAGAAAGGAACCCGGGTCGTCCTTTGGAAGCAACCGTGTTTAAATGTAGATTATATACCAATTGGCATCCTACATTCTCACCGGGGATGCCTGAGGCTTTGAAGAGAGGGGAGCACTTTTTTAATTCTTGTTTTGTGTTAGTTTTATACTTTTTTATACCAGGAAACTTGCAAACCAGCTACCCACATTGGCCTCACCCAGCCTGGGTTGGGCCGGAAAAATACCCAGCATCACGAGGGCGCGAACCCACATGGTACAACCTCGCTGGTGATCTAACGGGAACTGGTGTATTCAACGTCCCATAGACGCTGGCTAAAACAACAAATATACATTTATAGTGTTAGGAGAATATGAAAATATTTTGTTACATATACTTGACTTTGTTTTTTCAGATGACCCCAAGATGTTTATTGGTTGGTCACACAGCTCCTATCTTATGCATGGCCAAAGCAAGTATCATACAAGATAATAATTTTATCGTTACCTCATCAGAATCAGGCGAAATGTGTACCTGGGATCTTGTTGATGGCAAATGTCGGGAGAGTGTTAAACTTGCTTATGTTCATACCAATATGCAACCTTATCAAATGAACAATTGCGAGGATGTTCGTTTATTTTGTAATGGCTGCTATGCTGAAGTTCTTGTCATGGATCCGTTCAGTTTGGAAATATTTTTTTCTTTATCATCAAAAGTCAATCCTGATTGGATAAGTGCTCTGTATGTATTGAGACCCAATAAAAGAAAAGACGATGTTGTCTTAGCTCTTACCACTACAGCAACTGTCAAAGTTTGGACGCTTACTGGAAATGAAACTAAACTTTCGGAACCAATTTATGAAAATGAAAGCAAACCTATTCGATGCTTGAATGCATTAACGATAAGTTGTTGCGCTACGTTGCAGCGGACGGTGCTCATTGTGTGTTCGAAATATTGGCAGGTTCGTATTTCAATTTAGGCCAGTTTTATCTCATCCAGTGTCAACACCCCGGTTTACATAAACCATGGAACTAGTGCTAAATTTGGAATTTGAAATTTAACATTGACGATATACGTTGTATTTTCATGTATCTTTTATGTACTAATAAAAATATCTTATATCTTATTTGCGAATCAATCTGAAACCGAACAGTTAGCGAATGAGAGAAACCAGATTTTAGTATATTTTTCAATGATTGCACACGTCTCCGTGGTTGACTTTTGGTCCGGAAATTGCAGGTGCGTATCCCTCCCGAAGCGATCATTTTCAGAATTAATTTTCCCGTTTTCGGAATGTCATAACAGTAAAAGCAATGCAAAAGCCATACCCGGGGAAAATTAGGCTAAACAATCTTCTAATTGAAATTGTAATCCTCAAATTTTGTTTTGTGTACAATAAGGTTTGTCTTTATTCTCTCTTTCGGTACACAAAATTTCATCAATTACTTTCTTATCTACTGCATGGTTTCAAACAGGCCATGTGGGCCCAAAACCTCCTTGAATCAGCGCTCTCCAGCAGTCTCGATCTTGGCCTAGTTCACTCTAATTTTCATATTGATTTTGTTGTTTTTCTTCTTCGTACCATTGTACACCATGTTCAACCCATCTCTTCCTAGGTCTTTCTCTTCTGCTTCTGTCTTTGAGTTTGGGAGATAGTCATGCGCGGATATAGCTCTCTTATTTTGGGGGTGCACAATCGCACAATATACTTAATAGAAAATTTGGAGGGGGGAGGGGTAGGGACTCGTAACCCAGGGACTGGGGGGGTTCGAGCCCTGGGCAGTATTTTTAATGCAATGTTTATCAGGGTAAATAAGCGATTTTATAAGAGTGATGACGAAAAAAAAGTGCCATAGCGGATGACAGAATTTTTTTTTACGTACTTATTTCTATTTAGTATCAGGAATGGGAATTATTTAGGGGCCCGTGCCCCCCCCTCTCTCAATGGGAGAAAAGACACAGCGGATCACCATTCATTTGATTTTTTTTTTTTTTAATTACGTGATTAGGTATAATGAAATTTGAAAAACACCGCCCGCTTAAAAAAACTGGGGGGGCACGTCCCCCCCGTGCCCTCCCCTATATCCGCGCATGGAGATAGTTCGACCAGAGTATTTTCATGTGTTGTTTTTCTTCTTCGTACCATTGTACACCATGTTCAATCCATCTCTTCCTAGGTCTTTCTCTTCTGCTTCTGTCTTTGAGATTGGGAGATAGTTCGACCAGAGTATTTTCATCACATCTCGCAACGTGTCCTGACCATTTCACCTTCAGCATTTTCAGGTCTTTCTTTCGACAATACTCTTCAATAATGTTTTTTTATTTTAATTTTAGATTTATGATGCTTCTGATTTCTCGGTATTGTGTACAGTAATATCACACCGTGGTGAAAGATGGCTAGGTGGAGTGTTTCTAACATTGGACAGAATCCTCGTGTGGACAGATGAAGGAAAAGCATACTTGTATAAACTACCATCAAAGTAAGAATTAAAACAAATTTAAGTCATCGTTCCATCAATGACTTACACTAATTTCCGTCAGAACACTTACTCCTATCGGGCGGCCGGGCGTGTTAAATACAGTCATCTGGTGCACTCAATCGTGTGAGGACAACCGAGTAGCTGTCGTGAAGCGAAAAGACAGAAGAAACAACTCTACCTTTGTGAAGCTAGTGCTTTCCAAATCATCATTATGTTATCTTTGTATTTAGTGGTAGTCTGATCCGTGAATTCTCTGTCTGTCACTATAGCCTTCTTAACTCCACTGAATGACGACTGTATGGGTAGATCCAATGCCAATGTTCAATTTTATTTTAAAATTATCCATTGATTTTTCTCTGATATTTCTGTCTGCGTTTTTGTGACACGATTTGTCATTCGATTTTGATGAAACTTATGGACATTTATAATGTTCATAGAATTAGGGCCTTTTAATGGTAGTAATTCTAAACTGTTGAAATCAAGTGGTCGCCCGGCAGCCCAACAGGTGGCCTAAATATATTTTGAATTTGAAACTCATTTAAAGTACCGTTAAACGAAGAGTTTCGATTGCTTAATGCATAGTAAAATATATCAGCCAATTCTTCGATTACCGATTAAAAGAGGGCTGCGGATTCGCGAAAATAATCTTAGACTTCCGTAGCCCTGATTTCAACAAAATAAAAATATTTTTTGTTATTCGTGTTTCGAGAGATAAACACTTATTTGCTAAATATAGGCAGGGAGAATAGGATTGATGTGCTGTTTCTTTTCAATACATGTCAGGGCGTATTATTATCACCATCTCCAAGCGTTTTTTGACAACTGAAATCTTAACTCTCAAAGTACGAACTTCAGTCTCATCATCATTTAAAGGCTCTTTTATTATGGACCAGCTAAGTATGTTTTTTTTTTCTAAAATAACATAGCCTTTTATAACGCCTTATTTATGGAGAGCAGAAATATGGGTTCTTTGTAGAACTGGACGCAGCAAGAAGTCATGCAATGACTTTTATTTTTTCAGTTGTGTGGCAGAGCATACTGATTTTCATAAACCATCATCCGAATTGGACGCTCCCTATCTGTATTGTATTTGTTCCGTCAATCAAATCAAGGTAACATTTAGAGAAAACTGGCTTTAGTTTTAACCACGGAACAGATTGACTTATAGAAGAGGACTTTAGCTTAATTTTTTGTGTTTCTAGAAAGAGGGGAAATATACGTAAATCGGTGATGAAGCTAGTCACTTCTGTTCACTCGGTATTTTCCTGACTACGGAGGACTTCGTTTTGACGGCAACAGTTCTTTGTATATTTCGACTATGGAGCGGCTGATTTCTACTGGATTACTTTTTTTTTTATAGAGCAGGGAAAATCTTCATAAAGACGCCCACTACAAGCAGCCTTAATGAGGAGTGTGGGGATAGTGCTGTTTAAAATGTTATATTATTATTATATGATTCAAAAGAGCTTTACCGAACCACTAAAAACCCATCTTCCTGATTAAGACATCGGACCCTCGGTACTGACTTATAACATGACTTCGGGAAACTGGATTACTAGAGATGCTGTTATTTAGAACTTTTGTACCAGCAGAGCTGAAATGCATATTACAATAAAACCATTTATTGGAATGTAGAACTTTCCAAACTAGAACGTATTATAATATCTTGCAGTGATACTGTTGAGACTGTGGCTTCCTTTGGTCTGAAAACTGTCAATGTCGTCGGAAACGTTCACAACAACTCTTCGTCCCTCACGATAGCCGATTCTACCCACCAGGACGACCTGGAACGCATACTATCACAGTTGCAGCCAAGGGCCATCAAAACATTTTCGGTAAAATCATATCAATCTCTACCATTTTAATTAATCATGCATCTATAAATGAAAAAAAAGTTAATTTCGTGAGAAAACCTGCTACTACAACAACAAGAACAACTCATCATCTCCGTAGCACAAATTCATAGTTGTTTATAAAAAATAACTTTGCCTGATTTCGTTGAAAAAACATAGATCAAAGATGGACTTGTCTGCTTTTTCATAATGGACGTACGCACAAATATATAGACTACGTCCAAGGATAATTTGGATTAAAAATAAAGACCATCGCTACCAGCAACACACCGAATGTTCTCGTTTGTGAGTTGACCGGCCATTTTACATTTACGACCTGCTATTTTATTTTTTTCCTGGTTATTCATGTTACTTTACAGCCTTTGTCATGTCCTCCAGCATTTCGTTTTTTCACACAGTCCAATGTGGGTAAATTCCTTTTACGAGGTGATTCAGAAGGCAGAGTGGTAGTTTGGGAAATTCCAGTTATTGAATCAGAAAAAATTCAAATAGTCAAAGGCAGTGTTCCTATGAATCAAGAACCAGTGAAAATAAATAGTCTCGCAGATGCTTGGTACGCAGTAAAACCACCTCCTGTTGGAATACTTGATCAGTTGGTGAGTAGACTTTAACTTTATGGTAAACCCTTAGATAATCAATTAGTGCCTATGACTGGCCTAACTGTGTTCGCAGACTGGCACATACGCACTTATCACTTAGGCCAGTCATAGACACTAAACAATTAATGCCTATGACTGGCCTAAGTGTGTTCTCAGACTGCCGCATACGCACTTATCACTTAGGCCAGTCATATGCACTAAACAGTTAATGCCTATGACTGGCCTAAGTGTTTTTCAGACTGCCGCATATGCACTTATCTGATTATTTACTGTGTTTTTAAGAACACTACCTTGTTTAAAGTCCTGAGTATAATCCAGGACGATCACCTCTCGGAACGAAGCATACACTGTGTAATATGAATGGGGGATTTTACAATTGTTACACAGTGATCATTTTTCCCTTTCCCAAACCGTATTGTTTCTCTTTTAAAATTTATTTATATTTCTAATCATTATTTCCAATAATGCATGGTATTTTTTAATTAAAAAAATAAAAAATAATAATAATTGTGATCCAAACACAAAATAAATTGTTTTTTAAAATGTGTTAAGTAACTTGCTTGATTGTAGGAATTTCTGAATCTCCGGACTCCCATAAGAACCTGTATACTTGTTTTTCTCTGCTCATAAGCAAAGAGGTGTGCCATGTAATAAGATATGTGAGTATGCAGCTGTCTGAAAACATCGTAAGAATTTTGCCAGGGCATCCTATTGTCTCGCCTAAAATTTGCATAGAATAGACCGTAAATACTTTCCAATTTACCCTATTTGTACTCAAAATATAAATAACCTTGATGAATTATGAATAGTACATACCGTTATATCTACTTTTAGGATTCAGAATATGAGCCAATTATCAAGTTGACAGCAAGTATTTATCTGCCAGCACAAAGTCGTTTGGTCGTTGGGAGAGAAGATGGTTCCATTATCATAATTCCAGCAACTCAGACCGTAATGCTGCAACTGTTGCATGGAAGTCATCAACAATATGATGGTAAGATTGAAGCCATTAGGAAACTATAATAACGCTTTCCAGTTTGCTGTCAAAGGATTTTGAAAAAAAGTTAACTTTGTTCTTAATACGTTCCTATACGTGTCATCCGTTTGCAATAAAACTTTGGTGCATTGTCGTAGTGCACCTGCAAGGATTTTTGACAAAAAACCCACATAGAAAATGAAAAGAGGGAAAATGAAGCGAAGATAGAACGATTAATCACTGGGGAGGATTAAATTAAATGTAACACAGTGAAATTTTTGGCTATAGCATTTTATTGACTTGCAGTCGTACAAACTGAAGCTTTTCTTTTATTTTAGGTTTTTTATGTCTAATATCTTGTACAATTTTAAATGAAATGTAAATTGTTTGAAAGAACAAACGGGCATGCCTCCAAGGCTAAGACATTGAGAGTGTATTCTAGTAAATGGTCAGTAGGTAGTGTAGTTATCGACTGCATTAAAACGCTTGTAATACAGTCCTTAACTAGCTCTTTATAGACCCCCCGCACGATGGTATGTGTTGTAAGCGTACATGTACATAATATGTAACTCGCATCTCATTTTCTTGATCGCAACATTTATTTTCATCCTATATATTCCCAGAATTAATAAATATCAGATTTATTAATATTGAAAGTAATGAAGGTCGAAAAGTACTATATCTTCACTCGACTAAAATACATTAAAAATGTTAAAGAGCTAACTAGTTTCGTCCTCTCAAGTTAGCTCTTAAACATCTTTAATATTTTTTAGTCAAGTGAAGATATAGTCATTTTCAACCTTCATTATGATTTTACTTGACATAGTATCCCAATTTAACCAACCAATATTGAAAGTCTCAAGCCAGTGACTGTGGCACGTTGAGTACATCAGTTCCCGTTGGATCACTGAAGTTAATGTGGGTAGCTGATTTGTAAGTTTCCGGCGAATGGATTAAAGAGACAGTAAATTAAAAAAAAAATCTCACCTCGTAAATACTTTTAATACAAAAATTACAACCGTGCGATTACATTGTCTCCCTTTTTACTTATTTCATCCAGATTGGCCTCCGCATCAATTGTTGATTGGACACAATGGCCGTGTCAACTGTCTCCTATACCCAAATCATGTTCACTCAAGATATGACAAAACTCATCTTTTATCTGGTGGTGTCGACTTTGCTGTATGTTTATGGGATTTATATGCTGCAACACTTCTACATAGATTCTGTGTTCATGCTGGAGAAATCACACAACTGATGGTGCCACCCAATAACTGCAGTGTAAGTTTTTTTTTTACAACCAGTTATGCTCCGAAACTGCCGGAGCATAAAGAGGTTGCGGGATTCGAACCTCGGGACCAAGAGCCAAAGTTCTTAATAAATCGGTTACCGAGATCGGAAACTGTAAGTATATTTACACTGCAAGTTAAATAAGTTTCCTATTTCTGTGGCCCATTTGTTAAGACCATTGACTCTTGCGGGTTCGAATTCCGCTCGGAGTTGAAAAAAAATCAGCGTTACAATATTGTTATTTATTGTCAGGTTTTGAAAATTTAGAGAAGTAGTTTTTCAAAAGATTTTGTTGATCTTTGTTGAAACTTTCATGGTATGCGTTCCAGATTGTTCTGGTATGAAGAATAATGCATTAAAAGTAAGGCCACCGATAGACTAAAGGAAGGTCATCGTGAAGACAGGGTTTGCACTTTCTAGTTGTCCCATAGGATTTTACATGGAAATTTCTACTTGTGGATGGCATATCCTCCCAGTATGTCACATTTTTTTTCACGAATTGACGGGTGGTAAACCCATTTTTAAAATGTAAAATATATATATATATATATAATAAAATNAACAGTCGATCTGAGAATTAATTTCACTTTTCGAGGAAAATCCATCTCAGTCGGGAAATATATATTTTATAAAAAAATATATGCAACCTATAAAGATATAGGATGAAAAAAAAACAGTCGATCTGAGAATTAATTTCACCTTTTGAGGAAAATCCATCTCAGTCGGGAATCGAACTTCTGAGATCGACTTCAAGAGACAAGTGTCCTTACTTGACTAGCAAGCAAGACTGTTTCAGTCTTGCTGTTACACTTTAATTAAACAAGAATTATACAATATCCACTTAAAAAAATCCATGCATTTAGATGACACGAACCGGGCATGTGTATTACTAGGTATGCAAGTTACTATTATTTTATGCAACACAGTTTCTGATAATTGAGGAAATTCCCTTTTAAAAAAGGTTTCTACATACAGTTTTCCCAAATTGTCAAAAGTATTAACCATTATTCCATGAAGGAACCTTACTCCACTATATCGGTTCTAAGTCCAGAACCGTATGTCCGATTTTCGTGATATCCTCCTTAAAAATTACGCCAAAAATCATTATACTTTCTATTTTGTGACATACTGGGAGGATATGCTAACCACAAGTCGGAATTTCCATGTAAAATCCTATGGGACAACTAGAAAGTGCAAACCCCCCTGTATGGGAAGACAAAGTAAAAATATTTGTGGAAATGATGAAAGATTAGTTAGTTATTCATTAACTTAGATGACACGTGCGTTGATTAATGATAAATAATAGATTTAATATTGGTGTTCCGCTTTTTTCTTTCAATATTTTCAGCCTAGAATATTGAAATGTATTTGTTCTGTTGCATCCGATCACTCTGTCACACTACTCAGTTTGGCTGAAAGGAAGTGTGTTGTTTTAGCATCCCGGCATTTGTTTCCTGTGACCAGTATTAAGTGGCGACCATTGGATGATTTTATGATAATTGGATGTTCAGATGGAACTGTGTATGTGTGGCAAATGGAGACTGGTAAGCTGTTATAAGCCTTGGTCTTACTGTAGATACTTTCAATAGGTACAAGATTTGCTGTCTGTGTTATTTTAAAGGTTCAGGTCAAATAAACTCAGTCTATGAGGATACCATCCTCTAGTAACTAACCTCTTGCAATCTAAAGTATATTCCACGAGGGGTATCCAAAAGTAACGGCTAGTTTGTTATATATATATATTATTTATTCGACTTAACTTTAGTACTAAGAAGTGCGGTAACCGTCAGAACCGCGGCTAGGATTTCGAAGGGGGTATCTAAATACTATCCATTTTATCTAATTTTAGAGGTGAAATGGTGAAGAAGCACAGTTACCGTATACCAACAATACAGCTTCGTCATTATTTTACCTCTTCTCATGGCACTAAAAAGTATTTACCCACCCAATGGCGCTTGCTTCCAAACTATCGAAAGTGAACCCCTATCTGCTTAATAGTGTGAGTACAACCTTCACACTAGAAAAAAACACGATCATCAAATTGGGATGAAACAATGATTATACCTCCAGAATCGGAGGTATAATTATTTGCATTTGTTTATAGAATGTAACGGTACTTTTTTTGATACAATCATATCCCTAAAATCGCCTGGTCCAAACATGGGGAGGGGGCAAGTTAAGACCCTTCAACAAATATCTGACAATGAATTGAACTAAATTGTTTTATCTAATTTGTTCCAAAGTGGTGCGATGGTGAGGAAGCTATTTTGACGTATATACTTGGTGCAAGGTCTTTCTAAAATCGGAGGTATAATCAAAATCTAGGTTTCTGATAAAAAGTTCAAAATATCGGAGGGGGGGTGTGACCCCCCCTGTGTGCGCTACTGATCCTGCCAGTTAATTGCATCACTATACAAATCTTGTCCTTAGTATTTACTCCAATTTACTTTTGTTTTTCTCAGGACACTTAGATCGTGTCCTTCATGGAATGAATGCAGAAGATGTCCTCAATGCTTGCGATGAGAATACATCAAGTGCAGTTTCTGGTGAAGGACTAGCTAATCCGGCTGTTCATCTGCTGAGAGGGTTGAGGTCCAGAAATATATCAGCTATACGACATGCCACACAGGTATGTTGAGCACAAAAAATTCATCAACAATATTTTACTATTATAGTTTCATTCTTCAAAATTTGATATATTAGTTTCAAGTACGTGAAATGTAAAAGTATAATTTAAAAAACGTTCGTCTTTCGTCCGCCGACCGCTGTACGACGTGTCACTTTTGCTACGTAGCCTTGACGATTTTAATTAAATTAAAGGTCCCATTTGGAGTCAGATTTGTCCTCAGTCACATGTACATGTAGGTTACCGTACTCTATAAAAGATATCTAATACGGAAATGAGTCAACGTCAGTAAAAGAAACCCTTGTGTTAGATTATTATCATTTGCCATTACTGGTCGCTACTCATATCTTAAGTAGTGACCCAGTTATCTTCACGAGGCTTAGTGCTTCCCGAGCAACCAAGCATACATGATTTACGCAGTTGTAAATCATGTGCAGTAAAAGTTCAACAAATATTTAAAAAGTCCGAGGTAATTAGCTTAGGTAATGCGTTCGTTGCTTTGGAATGTTGAACTCTTATAAAACAGCTTTCTAGTGAAATCAGAAATAAACAGCAATTTTATTCGCCTCAACCCTCCTTGCTAATAATAATTCTACTCACCATGTTTGCAGAGAGGCATTCACCAACTTCAACAACTTCACCATTCTTCTCATCACGATGGCAATGAACAAAATAAGTCCAGAGCATTTCCTTTGTTGATTCAAGGATTACGAACAAATCCAAAAGACCCCGAAAGTCACATTTTGTGTTTTGATATTGAAGCTTTAATAGGTAATTACATATTATTAAAAAAAACACCTTATTATTACTATTTTAATTTACCATACAATACTACAATAGAACCCCAATATTACGCAGAAATTTTCAGTTCCTTCCCCTTAAGAATGGTCATGGTCAAGCTCTTTATAACAAAAAAAGAAACTGTACGAATGACAATGATTTATTTACTCTAGGTCGGCACACCGGCGCCCGCGGGCGCACGTGCGCCCACGAGCTTGATTTTATGCGTTCTCAAAAATTTGACTGTTGATGATTTTTTTAATTAAAAAAAAATCCGGTGAAAAAATACCTTTGTATCTCCTTTAAATATAATGGACAAACAAACTCCCACTTACTCATTCGATTTCTCTTGGCGGGGATAAATACATTTCAGTTTTATTTTAGTAGTTTGGTTGTTTGGTGCGCCCGGAGCTGTTTTGGCCCGCACTTTGAAAAGTGTGCCGACCCCTGCTCTAGTTATGTTTTTCCCTCATGCACTAATATGGTTTGAGACATGAACAGTTCAAACTTTCATTACTCCTTTGGAATTCTTTACTAAACAACCTTGATATAACGAAATGTTATGAATAAGAACTATAATAAATAGTTTTCGCTACAACGAAAACCAATAATATCTGGCGATTTTCGTTGCTTTGGATTTTATTATACCAAGTACTGTATTTCATTATAACAACTACAGTTCAATATATTATAGATATTGCCCGATGTCTATACCAAACTTCACCTAAAAAAAATAACCTAAAATGTAATATCATAAAGAGACAAATAAATTTACTTTATTACCATACTCGTCGCTATAACTGCTACTATTGCCATTTTACGTTGACCGATTTTGGGAATTTTTGTTATGTGGATCCCATTTTACCACCAAAGTTTTGCTTTACCGTCCGTCATTCCCAAGGGGTCCCGTACTAGAAAAAAACAGAACCATATGAAACGTCCAAAACCAAAAATCGAATAATCAATTTTTTTTACCGTTACAATATTCTTCTTACCTATAGTTAGTATTGGGAAGATGAAGTAAAAAGTTTTATTTTTGTTTTATTCACACAGTTCAACTTTTGAGTGAGGAGTACGGAGCGATGTCACCTGGTAGTTTGGAAGCTCAAGGTCTTATTAACAATACTGAATATCAAAAAGTTGCTGCCCTAACTCAGTCTGCTTCACCTGATGCCCACAAAAAAATTTCAGGTGAGTAAGAAAGTAAAAGTCTTGTAAAGCATATTTTTTCTGTTTGACCTCCCGAGTTGAGCTCCATGTGAAATCTGGACTAACGGCAATACCTAAAATAGGCAGCATCAATTTACGTTGAATACACTGATTTCAGTTAGATCACTGAAGTTAAGCACCGCTCAGTGGTGTTTTACTTGGTGGTCATCACATTGGATCGCGCCCTCGTGATGCAGGCTATTCCCAGCCCAACCCAGGCTGGGTAAGGTCAGTGTGGGTAGCTGATTTATAATTTTCTGTCGAATGGAGGATAAAACCCCCGTCTCGAGTGACCTTAAATGTTAAAATGACGTTAAATTTTTTTAAGAATAAAAAATACCTGATTTCGGTTTATTAGTATCATTATTGCATCTTGGGAAACAAACAAAAGTCCAATTCTTCCCTTAAACTTGATATTTCACTATTCAAGGTACGTGGATTCTCAAAATCGAATAAATAAATAATGCAGGCTATACCCAGGCTGGGTGAGAACTTTTTCCGTAATTTCACTATTCAATTTATTTTTGTAAGTAATAAATATTATTTAACAAAATTGAATCAGAAAACTACTGGTTACGTGATTAACGCAAGAAAAGAGTTCCGGGACAGAGTTCTGTTGAAGAGACGTAGTCTGTGTTATTTTGTCACATCAATAATTAAACTCCATCATGACGTCCGAGGGGTGAAAAAAGTGGTTAAAAATAACTCCCATTTACGTTTCAAGGAAAATCAAAAATCGAATTAGAAAACTCCGTTCATCCGCCGAAAGTAAATCTTTTTCCACTTATCAATATTATTTTTTATTCGTAAAAACGTTAAAATAATATTTCTAAAATTTAAGATTATCCTTCTTTTCTGTTACTTGCTGCTTTATTTCGGACTTAGAATTTTTTGGCAAAGTTAAAGAAAAGGCCGGCGACATGGAAAGAGCTCTCAAAGAAAAAGACAAACACGGTAGGTAATCTGAAGCCAAATTTTCAAAAGTTATCATTTATCTATTTTTCCTGCCAATAATTGATAAGAGCTTTCAGAACAAGACTATGCAGTATAATTAATCGTACGAAGTGAGGTCTTCATTTTTGTCTTCACGATGGCCGGTTTTACGTACCGGGATGACCTGGAACGCATACCATCTCAAGTTCCAGCCAAGGGCTATCAAAATATTTTCGATAACCTCATATCAACGTGTTTCTGTTTTTTTTTTAAAAAAAAAATATGAATCTACGAGTATAAATGGGAAGAAGGTTGATGTTTAGAAAATCACCGCTTCTACAACATCAACAACAACAATAGGTTTTTTCCTTTGTTTGTGTGTTTGTATTTTTGTACCACGATAACTCTAAATGTCTTGCCCCATTGAATCAGAAAACTACTGGTTACGTGATTAACGCAAGAAAAGAGTTCCGGGACAGAGTTCTGTTGAAGAGACGTAGTCTGTGTTATTTTGTCACATCAATAATTAAACTCCATCGTGACGTCATCATTCTTATGTGGCTCATTTGTGCTGTACTAAATCAGTCTCTGTCGTCGCACTTGAATTCGATTTCCGGCGAGGTCGGAATTTTCTTTGAGGTGCACTCAGCCTCGTGGGACAATGGATAAACCACTTTAAAGATAACAATAAGTAGCAGTGTTGTAGGGTAAAATTAGAACAAGAGATTTCTAAAGGAGGGGAGATGAAAATCATCCCTGTAAAGCTGTGATGTGCACAAAAATTGAAACGCTTATGAAAGTGTTTCACAAAGAAATTATTTCATCTGTTAAGTTATACTTAAATGTTCGCCATCATTTACCACTAAATAATGCTAGTAGTTCTGTGAACTATAAACTCCACTCGAATACTGGGCTACCATAAGGTCCCTGGTGGCCCAATACTAATCAACTGATTCCTTTTAAGCAATGAATGTCCAAGTTTCAACACAATCAGACAAAGCATTTGTGAGTTATCGTGAACAAACTGACAGACAAGCAGAGGTTTATTGAAAATTGTGCTGTTCAAACTAGCCCTTTCTCCGTTGGGTTATTATTTTTTTTTTTTACATAGAATTGGAAGAACAATTCATAATGAATTCACATGCTTTTTCCGGATTTGCGTTATTTTTTTAATGTAAACCGTCCTTAAAATGAGACTTCAAATGACTAGACGCTACAAGCTTTATATCCTGTATTTGTCGCTTCAAGTCGCTCGCAGTAGCGTGAGCTTGTAGTCGATTCCAAAGAACGAACATCCTTAATTTTCTAAACATTAACTTCTTTTCTATTATTATTTTTCCGTAGGTATAATTGCTAAAATGAAAGAAGGGGCGGAAAATGTTCACACCAGACTTCAACAAAAAGCTGAACTTGCTGGACTTCGGCTTTCCACGGGAGATGGAAAAGGTAAGTCTGTTTTCTTTACGAAGCCTGCTTATTTCTTCTAACTACGATTTTTGAAGTTGATTTGATGAACTCAAAGTCCGGTCTAACATTTACAATTGTAAACGTTAGGCGATTGTTGTGTACAGGTGAACGTACTCGAGTTTTCGATTTTTTTTACTGTTGAAAAAAAAGGGACACGTGCCGCTTTATTTATTAATGAAATTCTAAACCGAGGTGTTTTTCTGTTCAAACAAAATTATTTAGTTTTTATCATTTTCTATCTTGCAGAAAACAATTCGTAAACAATTTTTTCATATGTAAAAAAAATCTAATCAAATTTTTATTTTGAAAGTCCGAGAAATTCATCGCCTTATTGGTTGAAAACTGCTCACTGAATTCAATTAATCAAACCAATAAAAGAGAAACTAAGAAAAAAGACTTTAATTTGTTCAACTTTATGAAGTTTATTGCACTTACTTTTTAGAAAAAAGTCAATCATTACTTTAGTTTAACAGTTTGGGCTTCAAAAGAATTTATAATCAAAAAGTCGTTGGAAATAAAAATGAAAAGTTTTTATCGAAAATTTTCGATTTTGGCTGTTTCAGAGAAAAGAGATGGTAACCTTATTTTTACACTCAAGTATATTGTCATAGTATTTACTTACTTTAACGAAATTTGCTTCGAGATTTTCTCAAATCCAGAAGTATTATTATTATAAGACTGATTGCAATCATCACTGTGACCTTTGTTTAGATCGATCGCGGAGCAATTTCGGGTTAATCGCGACAATTCGGGGCGAAACGAGTACCAGCTCAATTGTTTTTTAAAAGTAACAAATTTTATTATTATTTTATGTTTTAAATTTTACATTATTATACATTATTATCTGTTTCGCCCGTGCTTCGCTACGGCCTTTAGCTTGGCGCCTTAGAGGCATGGCCGATCCCGTGCTAATTGCTATCTCTCTCGCTCCAATGTATTTCTTATGGGGATTGTTTACTTTTCGCGATTTCTACCTCTTAAACTTAAAACTTTGCAAAATCTTAGTGCACACTTACATGGTGCAACGAAGGTTCCAAATTTCATGTCTGTAGCATTAATAGTTTCGGTTCTACGTTGATCAGTCACTCAGGACATTGCCTTTTTTACATAAAGATTAACATGACGAGAAACAATATGTAGGCAGAATAAAAAAACAACGCAATTGATAAAAAAAAAAATTGAATATCTATCAAATCACCAACATACTGCTATTGGGCAAGCCAAAAAAGCACAAATCGCGACGAAGAAAAGTAAGAATACCAGATCACGGAGTGTGTAGTTTTTAAACTGTACAAATGCCGACTCTCTGGTTTCAATGACTTAAGGTTGGATTTCGATACTTTTTTTCAAACGTTTTTACGACTACGCAAGTTTAGATTATGATTCAGATGGTCGATCGCGGCAAATATATGAGAACAAAAGTCGATCTCCGGCTAAAAATGGTTAATCACCCTTGGATCATATATTGCAAAATTTTTGGATTGTGTAGAAATTGAGAAGCAAATCCCATGAAAACAAGTACGATTTTTTTCTATGCAGAGCCAATTAGTGTTTATAATCGTAGCCATGGTTTGGGTTGTTGGTTACTTTGGTCCCGGTTGAAGTGGGATTCAAAGGCAATATTGGAGCCGATTGGTCTACTGGCCTGGAATAGGATTCAGCATTGTATGTTGGTGCATATCCATCTGCTGGTTTTGTTGGGGTTTCTGGGTTATCTCTTCTAAGGCGAGCAATAGCAGCTTGTACTTCAGCAAAGTGTGCGGCTTTTGCAGCTGCGACTTCAGCTGTATCTGCTAAGTAACCGTTGGAGGTTACAAAAGGTGTTGTATATTCATATGAAGTGTAGGGAGTGGCGGTGTAAGGGTAAGCAGAGTAGGCAGGGGCGGAATATTGTACGACGGGGTAGGGGTTATAGTTTGTGTAACTGTAAGGATGAGCAGAGTAAGCTACGGGGGCCGCGTTGTAATAATAAAGAGATCCACGTTTAGCATGTTCTGCAAAATGGGCAGCTTTGGCTGCAGCAACCTCAGGTGTATCAGCCAAGTATCCAGTTGGGAGGACAACTGCACGTTTTGATCGGACTTTCTTTTCTTCTTGTCCTTTGTCATCGCGTCTTTTTCTATTCAAATCTGCGGAAACTTCAACAGTATCTCCATTAGGATCGGCAGCAACAACTGTTTGAGTAAAAACTGGCGCTGGGGTGACAACAACAGGCACTGGGTCTGAAACTACAGGGACAATCGGAGCTGGTTGTACTGGTACGGCAGGTGCTGCTGGTACTTGACCCACTGGCAAGTCATTGGAAGACACTCTGTAACCTTCAGAATCGGCACTGTATTGAGTTATGGACACGTGGCCATCTGGTCTGATGTAGCTGAAGGTTCCATATTTGTTACCGGCAGCATCCTGAAAGTAAAAAATGTTTGTTGACAAGAATGAACAAAAATGGGTCTCTAGAAGTGATTTTTTAGTTCATCGAGGAAAGCAAATATGGTGTAAGGGTTGAGTATCATAATTATGCTACTTTGAGAACCGACTAGATGTTGACAATCCCGACCCCTTCCATGTCCTCCAATATTGGTAATAAATATCTCAAATTTATGAGAATTTAATTCCATGGGTGGGCTGGGTTTGAACTCCCACCCTACTCTTTACCAGTCAGAACTTCTTCCCACTTAACCACCAAACCATAACTTGATAACTTACTTGAATTGTATGGTGGGTATGCTTTGGAGGGCTCAACCTTTATTTGATAACTTACGTGAATTGTATGGTGGGTTTGCTGTGGAGGACTCAACCTTTATTTGATAACTTACTTGAATTGCATGATGAGATTGACCTGGTTCGTCATGTCCATAGCGAGCATTTCCAATCTCATCTTGGGAGTGATACTGAGATTTGCCAACTTGAGCAGGAGCTACCGCAACATAAGATGCAGAGGCTGCCGCAACGATTGGTGCAGGGGCAACATATTTGACAGTGGGTGCAGGAATAGCGTTATAAGATATTATTGGCTGATGGTATCCTGAGTATGGAACGACTGCTGGCTCAGAGACAGAGTAGGCGAATCTAGAGATGGGGCGAGCATTGTAGTAGTAAGGTGCAGGTGACCAGGTTCGGTAAGCGTAGGGAGAATATGCACTGTATGCATAGCTGACAGGTGAGCCGGAACTGTACGCGAGAATTGAACAGAGAACTACCTAGAAGCATAAAATTAAATTGTTACTTAACCCTTTCGTTCCCAAACTTCAAAATCATTTAAATAAATTGAAATAGCTCTATTACTTTGTAAAAAAAACAAATTTGCAATCACAAAAGAGAACGGTAGACCATTCTCTTCCTACCGTTTGTCAGATATTTGTTTATGCAACACATATACCTTATCTCTTGTGAAGAGTATTGTCAATTCAACTAGTGACCAAAAACATTAAAATTTGATAAAAATCCCAATCGATCGATGGTAGCTCAAGTGCTACACTGGGAACTAAAAAGGGTTAATTATTACTAACACAAAAATTTCCTTGTGAAATTGGCAGTGTTTGTAATAATTAACCCTTTTTAGACCCCAATGTTGTTGTGGAGCTAAATCTCTGTAAGGAAATGTATAAATACAAACAAATTCCTTGTGAAATTGGCAGTGCTTGTAATAAATAACCCTTTTAGTTTCCAGTGTTGTTGTGGAGCTAAACTCTATAAGGGAATGTATAAATACAAACACTTTCCTTGTGAAATTGGCAGTGTTTGTAATAAATAACGCTTTTAGTTTCCAGTGTTGTTGTGGAGCTAAACTCTATAAGGGAATGTATAAATACAAACAATTTCCTTGTGAAATTGGCAGTGTTTGTAATAAATAACCCTTTTAGTTTCCAGTGTTGTTGTGGAGCTAAACTCTATAAGGGAATGTATAAATACAAACAAATTCCTTGTGAAATTGGCAGTGTTTGTAATAAATAATGCTTTTAGTTTCCAGTGTTGTTGTGGAGCTAAACTCTATAAGGAAATGTATAACCATTCATAAATTACATCACATGGAAATTTTTTGTGTTTGTAATAATTAACCCTTTTAAATTATTTCAAACAAGCAATTTCCTTGTGACATTATGACATTTTCTTAGAATACGCACACACTTCATAGAATTAGATCTAATAATGGGGGCGGACTTTGAAATATATAGAAGATATTCATTGATATTAAGGAGTATTCATTATTTCTTATTGATAGAATTGACTAAAAATAGACATCACACTATCAACCTAATCGCGTTCTGACCTTCTAGAAAAGAAATAATGGATATCGATGCATATCTTCTGTTTAGATTGCCACCCCCTTTATTGGATCTTGCTTCTACTGAATTGAATTTACTGATAGTATCTTCCTAATTCAATTATTAAGTTCAGTGTTTCTCAAACAATGGTTGGAAATGGAAAGACGAAAAATGGTTTGAGGGGAAATAAGAATTTTAGTTTATCTACACGCATACCCATAAAATACAAAGGCCAGCTGATATAAATCACTGAATGACTCATAATTAACGTTACTCGAGGATGGCTAACCCCGAACGTCTTTTGGAAGCGACTACACCCGACTGCTATTTTTTTGAGAAACACTTATCTAGTTGCTTATTGATTAGGTACAAATAGTATATTATGACATCAAAATATTTTGAATGTCGTAATAGACAAAAAAAAATCAAATAATGTTGATTTCAATCTATGTGTTTTTTTAATTCATTTATTAATAAAACAAATTTGGTTTAGTCTTATCGAAGGTGTTCTTATTTATGGAAACTTTATATTGATCACAGATCAGGGAAGACTGACGTTTACGAAACATGGTATTTGTGTGGATGTAGACGCTAGTTAAAAATCTGAATTTCATCTTCTCTTGGCACTGTAAACATGAGACAAAAAACTTTCTATGGCTGACTGGCCGTATTAAGGCTCTATTTCACAAACGGTCAATATAACCATTTGATGGAGAAGATATGTTGGTATGGTATGCGCCGTATGCAACACGATTTCGGCACCCTTCAGCATATTTTTTTTTTTTTTTTCGCGGTCAATTCCAAAGGTTATTATTGCAAAAATAAATTCAAAAATCGTTTTAAAATAATACAAGTGCAAGTTATATAAAACCTAAGAAATCCCATTTTTTAGACTTAGATTTTTATTAATACGAAAAAAATTATTAAATTTTGTATTTGACTGGCAGCTGGCCCTAGTGATTATTATTTGCGTAGGGGTGAAGGTAACTTGTCAATGTGAAGGTGTATATGAAGATGTTAATCAAATAATGAATAAACCCGAGCTCAAACCATAACTATTAATAAGTAGGTGAAATGCATTCATTCTAATTGGAAATTTTCAAAAAATAACCCGGAAAATTTTGGGATATACAGGGTGTGAAAAAGTGTGTTTTTGGAAACCACCTGTTCTATGGGTCAAATTAAAAGGGTAATTAAATATTCTGTAAAAAAAAGCTTCTTAGTTATTAATACTAAAAGTTGGCCTTCTATTTATAAGACCCATTTTTAAGAAAGAAAAAAAATGAATGAAGTTCAGTTTTTTGAAACTGAGCTTTCAGATATTTTTTCGATTTTTTTAAAAAGAATACGATAAAATTTAAGATTTCCGATAGTAATTTTGTCATACTCAGAATACCGCAGATATAATGTATATTTTAACTGCCTCGGTAACTCAGTGGTTAAGCGCTCGCCTGATAAACAGGAGGGCGTGGGTTCAATCCCCAGCAGAGGCAGGAGTTTTCCCTCATTAATTTGAGTATTTCACTACATAAAAATAGAGCTCTAAAGGTTAGTTGGTAGAAAATGCCTGAGGCATTAATCTCGTCTAGTGGTAACCTTCCACTCAAGAGTCAATTTTTTTTACTACCTATGTTTTTGGTTTATTATTTTCAATAACGAACCTTTGGAATCGTCACGAAAAAAAAATACTTTCCCTCAAAATTTAATCTTTTACGGCACTTTTGCCACTTTGCGTTGTCCGATTTCGATGAAATTTGGTATTTAGGTTCCTTCTAGGGTCGAATGCACCCCGAAACTTTAGGGTGCATTCGATTGTACCTTTTGTTATTGCAGTTTTCACTTATCCTGTCTAAAAAGAGACTCAGTAAGCTTAAAAACTTTTGGGTGTAATCAAAGTTACCACTGGTAGTTTTACCGTTTTTTATCGGTTTTCATTAATCTTGTCTTAAAAGAGAATGGTAAGAGCCAGAGACTTAAAAATGTGTTATGCATTTTATATTTAGGTTATAACCCAGAACCTGGGGGGGGTACTTTTTTAGCCAGTAAAATAATAAACCCATGTATCACAATTTCAGGGTTCTCAAACGTGATGAAAAGGGAAAATGTCTTAGATTTTTTTTTGTATAATTTGGAACGCTGCCATTTTGGTTCACGTACTTTTTTTTTAGAATGTTTTCTCTCAGAATATTTTTTATCCTTCTAGACAGACAAATTGGAGCAAAATCTCTGGAGTTAAAAGACCTCACTTTGTTTAAAAAAAAAAATCGCCTACTGAACAACCTTGATAATACCTTGCTTAGATAATATTATCTCTGGTCTTCAAATCTGGTTTCGATTCACACCCTTCCTTCCTATAGTCTATTTGATTCGGAGTAAATCAATGTTTGTCATAACTTTAGATCTCTAGGCAAAGAAATGTTCAAAAATAAAATTATATATCTTAAAATTTCTCGCGAACTGAACAACCTTGACAATACCTTGCATTGGATCATATTTTCTCTGATCTTGATCTTGAAATTTGGTTTCAATTCACACCCCTTCATTAATTTATGTATAGCTGAATAAATTGATGTTTGGCATAACTTTAGGCAGTCTAGGCTAAGAACTTTAAACTTGTCTCATTCAGTTTAACATTTTCGGCTCGTGTTTAGTTTTTTTTAATAATGATTTATAATAATGAAGCTGCCATGCGCGGATATAGCCCTCTTGTTTTTTGGGGGCACAATCGCACAATATTCCTAATAGAAATACGTATTTCTATTTAGTCTCAGGATTGAGAATTATTTAGGAGCCCGGCCCCCTCCCCCCACTCAATGAGATAAAAGACCCAGCAGATCACCATTGATTTGTTTTTCTTTTAATTTTTTGCGTGATGAGGTATAATAAAATTTGAGAAACATTGCCCGCTTTAAAAAAAACTAGGGGGGCACGTGCCCCCGCGGCCCCCCATATCCGCGCATGGAAGCCGCCAAATTTTTGTATTTCATGGAAGATGACAACAAGTAAATGAATCTATTTTGCTACGTAGATGAAACCAATGACTGGGTAGATATTGACTCTTTGAATGATTGCTGTCTGAATGATACTCCTTGGTAACTCGTAGTCGAATAGTTATAAAGGGTTTCGTACTATGAAACATCGAAATCTGTGTAGATTTTTCATTAAATTTATTAAAATACTTTCTTTGTGGTGAGGCGGAACGGAATTCTCGCAATTCTTGTGGGTATCACAGCATTACTAAGTACTAATAATCTCTTAAATCTTCTACGAAACTCATTCTCTAGTATAATACCGTCACTGTTTGCTACTCACATTAAATTAGCTACTCAATCGTCCGCATGAGTCATGGCGCGCCCCGAAATTACAAGCATGAAGTCGGAAAAATTTCGACCCCGCCGCGAGTTGGACGCGGGTCCCCCGCCAGTGCAAAGAGAAAAGTAACAAACCCATATGTTAAATTCGCAGAATTTTATTTGTGAGTGATTTTGAAAATAATAAATCATTGGATTTTCTTTCTGCGTTCAGTTTTTCATTCAGTTATAAAGAATTGCCTTATGAGATTTCCTATGGCTTTTTGGTCATATTATCAATATTTCGGGTCCATTTGATTTTATTAAATTGATTAAAAAAATCCTTGGATCAAAAACTAGAACTTCGTTATACTTAATTAATTTATGAATTACAATAATCATTGTACGAATAGTATTGTACAATGTGAGTCGAGTCATTGATTCTCAAATCTCACCGATTGATATTTGCGAGATGCACTGAACATTTAGAGGGCGATTTTTAAACTACCGGTCTATTGGATACCCCCAACTTCGTATGCGTTTTCCCCGTTGCTATAATATTTCCTTTGACCAAAATAATGAAGTTGTTGTTGTAAATATCGGAAAATCTGCCATACCTGTGATATGAACCCAAAATAAATTGGATATCATATTTTTCTGGAATCTTATGATTTTTGGGAGGGAGTTGATGTGTAATTATACTACATACTTAAAAACGTTGTTTTGGCGATAACTTGCTTCCGCTTGAACTTTCGATTTTCTCCTTTCTTGTATCAGTATTTTTACTTATTTCGAACCTAATGTGTTCCAAATTTCAAGTTTCTTGGTTTAGCCGTAGGGTTAGAACTACCTGTTTTTGAAATGTTGTAATGGTGGAAAGTAAATTCTGAAAATTATTTCTGAGACAAAAATAAATGAGACCCTCCGAAATTTAAATTAAGATATCTCCGGGTCTGTTTTAAGTAGACATTTCAAATCTATGCCAAAATACTTCTAATTACAAGTACTTTTTAGAAACGTATCGCAAATTATGTAGTTTTATGTAAGATTTTTAAGTTGACCCCCCCTGGAACCGAAAATATTAAAAAATGAAAACACCATAGAAAATGTCTCCCCTTTAATATAATGGGACACTTGTTTTAGCGTTTTTCAAAATTCAAATCCGTTTTCGAGATATTTCGAGTGGCTCTTTTTTTAAACACCCTCTGTGTTGCTAAAGTTTTTAATTGTCATCATGCATCTTGGTGGGTAATAATTAACATGGGCTCTCAGTACAATAGCAATCACCGTAATATAATTACGTCAGTAAATTAAGGGTAATGATATTGCGGTGTAAGACTCGGCCCGTGAGAGTGTTACCCTCAAGGAACTTCTCACAATCTCTAGTATGACTTATTTTTCACACTGGAAGTCAGTAAGTCATAATTGGATTCGAAGAAATTACGCCTCCGTAACCTCTCTAGGAACAAACTCGGAGTGGGGAGAAAAAGTGAATAAACATTGAAAGAAGGCAATGTGTGAAGAACCACTGAAGTAAGTCTGTACATACTTTCTATGAGTATGTAGGTGTAGGCAGACATTCTCACCTTGGTGGTGTTGAGATAAATCCTCTCTCAATTGGTGCAATTATAATAATAATTTACATTCTTTCACGATTCGATCTGGTGGATCGGATTAAATGATATTAAAAGTTGAAAAGGTTCAATAAAACAACAACACAATTATTTTATTTTACTCATTTTCTTCACTTGAAATGACTGACATATATCAGAATAGGATCGGTTTGTGTAAGGTTAGGTTTCAATGTTCAGGAGCTACGATTTTTTCTCTCCCTATAAACGCGTGTCCGGAAATGTAATAAATGAAGGTTGAAAGTCGCTCATGGAAATCTAAAATATGTAAAAATGTAATGTAAATGTATATTTATTTGTGTTATTTATTGGACATCATAGCATTACAAGGTATTCTCAACAATCACTCCAATATCACTAAGCCTAAGCTACACTTGAATAATTTCCTTATAATGCTACCACTTGTCGCTATTACCATAGCTACTCAATTGTCCTCAGGAGGCTGAGTTACCCCCCAATCACAACCAGACCAAGTAGAAAATTTGAAAAAACCTTCATCAAATTTTCGACCCGTCCAGGAATCGAACCCGGAACCTCCTTGGTGCAACCCGAGTGTGATGCGCACTCTGTCACGGAGACGTCTGAAATTTAAAATATTATGAGTGTTTACTAAATATCGTTTTTTTTATTTGTTATAATTTTTGAATGTTATTTTTTAGAAAACTGTTAGACCTATACTTCTAATAAGGTCCATTTTATTTTTTTGGATGTATAAAATAATAATTAGAAAGAAACTTTGTTCAAAGTAAACATCAAGAAATTTTTTTTTGATATATAACATGTTTGTCTGAAGATGACACAAAAAAATCTTGAAACCCAAATTTCATCAAATTTGGACGAGATTTATTTTTATGGGCATTTTTGAGCCACCCTTTTTCAAATACGTTTTCGGAAACTCTTACAATCTGCTCATTAGCTTCAGGAGATCCTAAATTACATTTAAAAAATAAAAGACCTTAAATCTGAAATTTTGATCGTAGTAGATCCAATCTATTGAGTCAGGAATGTATTTTGGTCTTTATGTCTTTTAGAGGTTCCCGTTAAAGCCATTTCCGTTGATTTTCCAACACGTTCATCGCAAGTTTTTCTATAATATGCACTTATAAAACGAAAAACTCTGTTAATATACTGATTCAATTATTACTTTTTTGTTTTAATTTATTAAAGTGTTATCAACAATACATTACACTTTAATAAATTTAAAAAAATAATAATAAACTAATTACTATTATTAATAAATAATATTATTATTACTAAATATTTTTACTCATCACGAAATAATAAAAAAACGTTTCCGTATAATATGTTGGTTCCTAATAAGAAAGGAAAAAAATCGAAAGCTCAACTAGAAGCAATTAATCGACAAATAGACTCTTTTTAGTGATATAATTACACAGAACCAAATCTCTTACGTATCAAAAAATGTTCAGTAATAGACCCCTCCCCATAACCAAAACCTTCAGAAAAATTAGTTCCAATTCCAACTGATGTGGTAGATAGATAAAAGACGCACACGAAGTTGCGATCATCAGCTAGTATATTTATACATATAATCCAAAGTTATAAAAAATAAACATATTTATGTTTTCTAACTTTTTTTTTTAAAAAAAAAATAACCTGTACTCGAAGTGTTCAAACCCAGTGACCCTTAGAAATGAGTACAAAGGTTATCATAATACAAGTCCGTACTTAAAACATCGAATAATAATTGCAATATGAACCTAATAAGAAATACCTAGTCCTTGAATTTTTTTTGCTAGAAATTGAAGGAGAGTTCTTAATTATTAAAATTTTCTACTTGACTGAATTTGGTTTATCCCCTTCGGTAAATGTAATAAAGAGAATGGCATATGATCACCATCATCGTCCATATTATTTTTATTGATCGATCGTATTTACTATTACAGACCTACTGTCTACTGGTGTGTGGTCAGATATAGTTATTAAACATTCACAAGAAGGACACATTCCTATGTCTAAAAGTTCTGTTTTTCAAATTGGATTCTGAGTTTTCAAATTTTCATATGCCCACAAATTATTAATCACGAAACGAAGAATAAAGACACATTCTTATATATATGTTCAAAAGTTCAGCCTTTGAAAATGGGTACTGAGTTTAAAAAGTAGGCTACATATGAACAAAAATCATTTTGAAAAACAAAAATCATTTTGAAATGTGGTCCCATATATGTTTTGCTTTCTTAATACACTGGACCAATTTTCCAATATGTTGTTGTTTCTGATCTGATGTTTATATCTTTTTACGATCAAGTACAGTTCTCGAACTTTAATTTTACTTTAATCTTAATCTTTCCAACCAGCATCAGCATCGGGAAATTCATTTCTTTCTCTAACAAAACGTCACCAATAAAGGTTGGTGAATAAATCAAGTTAATTTTAATGGAATTTTTAAACAGGGCCTTTGCTTTTGTGAAAATCATTTCACAGAAATTTATGTATATTTCTTCTAATAATATATGAACAAAGGTCTATGTACCAAATAATGACGTGTGAAATCTTATTCAAGTTTGCAATGATCTACTGAACATTTTCAGATAACTTATGACATAGACCTTTATTCGAGACACCTAATCAAATAATGTCATGTAAAATATTTCTGTGAATTAATTCCATATTTTAGACGGGAATGTCGTATATTTTTTTATTTTAAATAATATTTGTGAAAATTTAAGTTTTTATTTGATGTAGTCTGAGTTGCGAAATGAAAATTTGCCAAATAAAATTTTATGTGTGCGAAAACAGACACACAATCGTTTATTTTTACTTTATTTAAATAAAACACCAGATCGGTTTTTGTTGTGAAATCGACTTTAAGAAGATTAAAAAATTAAATAAAAAAGACTATTTGAAAAGACGTCAACTGAATTAAAATATCAACTAGTCTAAAATTCAACACCGCACTTTGAATTTATTAGATGTGTTTCGAAACATAATCCAAATATTTAAAATTGACGCAATAAAATAAAATTAAAAAAAAATATAATCACTTACGAGAAATTTCATGGTTGGACCTATCCTAATAATACTTTGACACTGTCCAAAATTTGGTAAATCAACTTTCAACCCTATTAGCGCCCTAAACTTTGTTTTATATACGTACAACAAACACAGCCCCCCCCCCCCCACTATCAACCTTCAAAACCGAAATTAATTTCCCCTTGTTTGATTTTTTAGAAGCATTGGCAGAATCTTCTGTACAAAATGAAGATTCTGCAAATACTGTTCAACATAAAGTAAGGAACATATCTAATCCTATATGAAAAGTCTGATCTTCTAGTAGATTCTTTGAGAAGAAAAAAACCTTACGACCAATGTCTTAAAATTGAAACTCAAAAATTATAAAAATTCATCGTCGGAAAAATTAGATGACGGTTTTCAGTGATTTTGTATTGTGACCACGAAAAAATATATGCCCACCCCCTGAAAATTACGTAGAATCCAAAAATGGCATTACCGTTGATAACATGTAGCCCTTTTTTCTCTGTGCATCAACCCGCCGTTTCAACAAACCTGTCAATCTACATACACACTTTCGCAATATTAATATTACTCGGAATAGTGTGAAAATATTTGTTTTTCATTCTTTTTGAAATTGTTGTCGTTGATTAATAAACATTTTTGGGGTACCCCCATCAATGAAATTTGCGAGGTTGCACTAGACACGTACACTATTATACTAAAAATTACAGTTTTTTCACTTTTTTTACTTACACTATTATTCTAAAAATGACTGTTTTTCACTTTTTTCCATGTCCCACTTGAAGTAACACACACAGCTTCCAATTTTCGGTTACCCCCATCAATGAAATATGCGAGGTTGCACTTAACACGTGCACTATTGCGAGGTTGCATAAGACACGTACACTATTATCCTAAAAATTACTGTTTCAACATGAAGCAAGACACATAGATTGCCACTTGAAGCAAGACACATAGCTTGCCACTTTTCGGGTACCCTTATCAATGAAATTTGCGAGGTTGCACTAGACACGTACACTATTATCCTAAAAATTACTGTTTTTTCCATTTCCCACACTTGAAGCAACACATTCAGCTTGCCACTATTTATAACAAGTTCTGTAGGTTCTAGTATCATCATACTTAGCGTCCCTTATTTTATTTCGTCTAGTCTTCTGTTACCCATCCTTAATCTCCTCCCATTTTTTTGAGTTTTTGAATTCAAGTCCATCTTCTTTGATCTGAGGAAGGCCCACCACCATATCATTGTCATTGCGATCTAGTTTTTATAAAAGTTTTTGACATGATGTGATCAATCGTAAATCGTAAAGACTAAACTTTGAATTTAGAACAATTTAATAACTATCAGCATAATACGATCTTGAAAAATAAATAATGATTTTAATATTCAGGATGTAACACAAAAAATGTGCGGTCCACGAACCCACTTTTTGTGTGGGTTTAATTAGAGTGGGTATATTCTTTTTAAAAATGTATAAAACGCTTTCCAATGGAAGAACACGTCCCTAAAGTTAGAATAGATTTTTGAAGTTATACTTCTTTACGCGCGTTATGAACAAATGATGAGAGTGAAATTTTAGGATGCGCGTGCACCTGGAACCAAAAATTATTACCTCATTAGTGTAAACAGATGAAGTTAGTTATGAAAAAAATATGAGAGTTAAATTTAAATATTGTATTTTCTCATTCTATATCCATAGAACATTCATAGTTGGTAGGTTCTGAGTTCACTCCCGGGCGAGGTAGTATGTTTTTTGAAATATTATTAAATTTATTTTTAAAAAGAAATATAACTTCTCACGCTTTTTATTTTATTTTTTATTTTCAAAATTACAAAAGAGCTTTCCCTAAGCTGTGTTCGATGGTCGTCTTCTAAGGAAAAGAATTCATTCAATTTTTGCAAAGGTATCCACCTATCCTCAATTTTGGGAGGGTTTACTTCTCGAATTTCTGTGATCTTCGAGGAAAAATACCATTTTTACCAAATCCTCGTATCTTGTTTGTGTGCTGCTGCTTGTTACTGGTATCGTGTTTGTGTGCTGCTGTTTGTTACATCCTGTATAATGATTTTTGCTACCAAATCCTCGTATCTTGTTTGTGCGCTGCTGTTTGTTACATACCGTATAATGATCTTTGCTACCAAATCTTCGTATCTTGTTTGTGTGCTGCTGTTTGTTACATCCTGTATAATGATCTTTGCTACCAAATCCTCGTATCTTGTTTGTGTGCTGCTGTTTGTTACATCCTGTATAATGATTTTTGCTACCAAATCCTCGTATCTTGTTTGTGTGCTGCTGTTTGTTACATTCTGTATGATTTTTGCTACCAAATCCTCGTATCTTGTTTGTGTGCTGCTGTTTGTTACTGGTATCGTGTTTGTGTGCTGCTGTTTGTTACATCCTGTATAATGATCTTTGCTACCAAATCCTCGTATCCTGTTTGTGTGCTGCTGTTTGTTACATCCTGTATAATAATCTTTGCTACCAAATCCTCGTATCTTGTGTACTGCTGTTTGTTACATCCTGTATGATTTTTGCCACCAAAATCCTCGTATCTTGTTTGTGTGCTGCTGTTGGAATTCGAGACATTTTTTTATTCTACTTTTTCTTTGTTGAAACCAAAAACTAGATCTTGGTGAGATTATACCATTACAATTAACCGGTTTTGCTTTTTATTGGATAATTTATATATAGCTCACATGATTATACTATAATGAGATTTAAAAAAAATAAATTACAAATTTAATGTCTTCTATTATTTTAAATTGAAAACACCACCCTGCGTCTCATCTATAAGTACTATCTCTATCCATGGACGTCACCAGTTGGGGGAAAAAATTACCTCTCATTTTAAAGTTGTTTTTAAAAGATTTTGTAAAGAAAATATGCCATAAATAATCTGCACTCCTTCGATAATGACAATGGACGTCTCCTTAACATCTGATGTCATTAGGGACGCACGTTCTACCCCGCGCATTCGCTTACAAACCAGCTACCCAAATTGGCCTTACTCAGCATCGCGAGGGCTCGAACATAGTTAGTTAAAACCTTGCTGGACGTTATTTAACTTCCGTGATCTTGCAAAATTAGTGTGTTCAACGTGCCCTTGACGCATGAATGGAAGACTACATATAATCGTGTGAAACTTTTCCCAAAATAATTGTTTTGAATTTCATAATATATCAATACATAGCACGAGGTAGAACTTTGTGACAATTTATGGGAGACCAAAATAAAATAATATGAATTGGAAATGTCAAATGTTATACATGTACTGAAGGAATCAGATTTTCTTTTTTTAAATTAACATTGGTAAAAGAATGTATGTAAAAACGGAAATGATCTTATTTTGTGGCCTCTACTCATAACTCACACGAAAACTCCTTACAATGCATTATGTCCTAAGTCTTTAAATTTAAATTTGCTCCAATGCATCAGTTGTTTTAAAGCAGTTGTACACTTTAGAATGCATAATTTTTTTTGTATTGATGAAAATTTTCACTTCAATTTACTTCAGGGTAGACAACATAAAAACAAAGTTACAGGGGCGTACACAGGATTTTTTTTCGGGGGGGGGGCTGGGCAAATATACCATAACAGCATCGTGGCGTTGAACCCATCTAGTTTCACAGAGAGATAATGTAAACAATGTGAGATCATACCTCGTTGAATATACCAGTTCCCGTCAGATCATGGAAGCTGGCCTGGTAGTTGTTATAGGCGCCCGGAATAGATTTCGAAATGCGCTCGCCATCCCCCAACGATAGTCGAATGTTTCTAGATATAAAAGGTGTAGCAAAGCCCGATAAGACCGGCATCTAGGGCGGTCCGCCCNTCAAGCAATAAAATTGTGAATTAAACATTTAAAAGTGAGTTTTCTCGTATTTTCCACCATTTAATCGTGAAAATTAACCTTCTACTTTCATTTAATCATATTTTAAGTTAGGTTAGTTGCTCAGAAAATAATAGTATCTGTCTGGTTCCATCATCAGCCTAAAGCGAGCTTCTACATAGTTTCTATTGATACTGTGAGGAGCAAGCTAGGGTTACCTTGCCAGGATAGAGTTACAGCTAAAGAGAGTAGGCACCGAACAAAAGGTTGTTGCATGGTAGAATTATGGAAAGTAGTGCCGACCCCAAATAAAATTGGGAAAAGTGACGTTAAAGAAGCAGAATAGTTATTTTAACTTTATCATGTGGAACATAATATTTTAATTTCCGTAAATATTCACAAAGCCAGGACTCATTTCTTACTTAACCAAAAAGTGATAATAACAATAAAATTGAAAGAAAGGTGTTCCCGGACGGCCTCCTGTCCTAGTGCTCCAGTTTGGACGGGCATTAGTGTATCCAACGTGGTATGAGGTCGTTCGATAAGTTCCTGGACTGGGGATATTTAAAGTTGACTACTTAGCTGAGCAGGGGCATACACAGGATTTTTTTTTCGGGGGGGGGGGGCTGGGCAAAAGGTACCTATACCATAACAGCATCGTGGCGTTGAACCCATCTAGTTTAGTTCCCGTCAGATCATGGAAGTTAAACAACGTCGTGCGTGGTCAGTACTTGGATGGGTGACCGCTTGAGAACACCTCGTATCGCTGGCCTGGTAGTTGTTATAGGCGCCCGGAATAGATTTCGAAATGCGCTCGCCATCCCCCAACGATAGTCGAATGTTTCTAGATATAAAAGGTGTAGCAAAGCCCGATAAGACCGGCATCTAGGGCGGTCCGCCCCACAGTTCCTACACCTCTGCCTATTAGGTAATGTATTAGGTGGCTTTGCTACATTTATTAGGTGGCTTTGCTACACCTTCTATCGCGCCCAAGATATAGTTTTTTTAACTCCTTCAGTATTTGTCTTCTTTAAGAGGTTTGGATTTCTTCTGTTTTTCTACATCACCCAGGAGGTAACAGAACGGATCCATTCTTTTTTAGAGGAAATCGCCAAGAGCTCTAAAGAAACGTCTGTTAGTTTATGGGATCATTTCCTTTGTAGGAAACAGGATCACATAATCATCCGAATAAATATAGTTCGAATAGCCTCTTATTTAGTTACAACCTAATTAGTAAGCAATGAACTTCAAATTATGAGGAAAAAAAAATAAAACATACTAAAATAATCAGCGGCCAACAATATATTAGACTTCAACCTAAGTTCTGTCTTTAAATTTCTTGTATGGAATTGATATGAATAGACAACAAATTAAAAGTTCTAGCTCTTTCCATTCTGGTTTTAGGCGGAACTGTCAAAAAGCGGCCTTCAACCACTAATTAGCGGCCAACAATAGATATATTACACTTCAACGTTTCCATTCTTTTTTTTTCCATTCTGGTTTTAAGCAGGATATGGGAAAACCGCTAAAAAGCGGCATTTCAAGTCTCTAATACTTTCCGTTCTTGAGATATTTTGTCCACAGACAGACACACACACGGAACATTGGCTGAAACGGGTTCTGGGGACCCCAAAACGTGTTTTGGCATTTAAAACTCGACATCGAAAATTTCAGCCCATTACAATATTTTCCTTTTTATAGGATAAGAAGGAAAAAAAAAAAAAAAATTGAAAATATGTAGAAAAAAAGTTAAATCGCCCTTTGCACTTTGTTATGTAAGTATCCCAAAAAGTGATTTCTGCGTGACATTGAAAAAAAAGCATAGGGTTAGATGACATACTTATCCCAAAATAAAATTTCGGGGGGGGGCTACAGCCGGCCAGCCCCCCCTTGTGTACGCCCATGCAAAGTTATAAATTTTACTTCAGTGCTTCTAACATTTGTAAAAGAATCTTATGAAATGTATAATCAAGAAATGATTCAGTTTTTGTGGCCTTTACTCGTAACTCACTTGATCTTTCTACATGGGAGTTGGTAGTATAGATAGCTCCACACTCAAATTCAGACAACATAAAAACAAAGTTATAAATTTTACTTGAGTGCCTCTAACATTTGTAAAAGAATTTTATGAAATGTATATTTAAGAAATTATCTAGTTTTTGTGGCCTTTACCTCGTAGTAACTCACTAGATCTGCCTACATGGGAGTTGGTACTAAAGAATTTGACCAGCAACTAAAACCAACTTGTTGTTTTTTAACCTTCAAAATTATTTATGTTTTTTTTTTTCTGTACAAAAAAATTATTGACGCCAATTTTATTTTGTTTTACAAGTGATTCTCAATCAGCAAAACTTCCGAGAATGCTCCCCCACTCAAAAACAACAAAAAAGAATCAATTTTTTTCTTGAAAAGGATTGGTTCAGCCTTCCACTGAGTTTCTGGTGATCCTTGCTCGCACTAGTTTCTCATTCAAAGAGTTTCACATGCAATATAGCGGGACAATAGCTCCTGCATCATGAGCAACGCTCTCTGTTTAAATATTTCTATAAATTAAATTTATTCCTAATGTAGGAATTAGTATAAATTAAATTTATACTAATTCCTACATGATCAGTGAAAAGTCATTTTTTTAGGTTTTTTACGGATGGGCCATGGGCAGTCAAATATGATATGTGAGGCCATCTCTTTGTCCTCTCCACACCTGCACATCCCTTGTTTACTCCTGCAGTCTATAGGTTTTCTTGGAACACAGTAGCTCGTAAGCAGTCCTACTATTTTTTTTTTTTTTTTATTTGGCTTAACGTCTTTCTAACATCTATTGGTCATTCAAGAACGGGGTTTCACACTCCATTCGCTGGAAACTTGCAAACCAGCTACCCACATTGACCTCACTCAGCCTGGGTTGGGCCGGAAAAAAGAGCCAACGATACGTGGTTTTCCCATCCAAGTACTGACCACGCCCGACGTTGCTTAACTTCAGTGATCTGACGGGAACTGGTGTATTCAACGTGGTATGATCGTTGGCTAATCCTACTATTAGTCTCATGTTACGTTTGCTGGGGTGCACACTCACTACACAAGCTTTTTTGCTGTTTTCTATCTAGGATGAGTAATATAGTAGTAAAAACTCTGCCAGTGTGACACATGGGTTTATTATTTTACTGACTAACTCCTCCTCTCCAAAGTTCGGAGTCATAATTGGACCCTAAATTTGACATACATACCAAATTTCAAGTCTCTGACCATTTTAATCCCTTGGGGCGCAAATTATCAAATGTACAAGAAAAGATGCAATCTATTAGCAATGAACTTGTAAAAGTTTAAATAAGTTTATTGGCACTATACGAGTATATTGAGATAATTTTGTAACGAAGAGGTGTGAAATATACCCACACTATCTTCATTGGCCCTTAGGGGTTTAATGCTAAAAAAGAAATTATCTTTTTCAAACAGTTTTAAAGTGAAACAAATTTGTAATGATTACATAAGTATAAAATAAAACTTTCATAATGTTTCAAGTTATATCGGAATGCTCGTGTAGCATACCCGCACGGCCCCGCCGTGTCGACAATGTCTATAATTAGAAAAGAGTTAATCTTGTTTTGATAAATATATATCCATTGACGAAGTGGGCATACGCCCTTTCTATTATCTATCGTAAGTGTTGTACTCCTACAACCTTGAAATATTGTAATGCCCTTGGAGCTATAGAAACAGTTTATAATGCAGAGAAAATAAATGAAAATTTGCTGATTATAATAAATAATGGAACAGAAAAAAATGTAGGTAGGTATATTATTATCATGCCGAACTTTATATGTTTGAGCTGAAATTAATACTTTGGTTTTTTCGCACCGTCACGCGGGTATTTGTGTTGAGCACTATGTAATGTCTAATTTTTTGGTCTATTTTTTTTAAATCGACCTTCAAAAAAATATCACCTCGTATGGAGTGAAAACAGATCCCACTTGAGATTTTGAGATTTTACTTGAGGGTAACACGATAACATCCTCACGGTCCAAGTCCACCTGAGTATATAACTTGCATAATTTAGACCCATCGGTGGAGAGATGGTGAAATTAGCAGTGGGTGTTGCTATTGGCATATCAGCTGATTGAGTGTGCACAGCCATGTTGTTATCGTAAAGGTTAACTGATAAGTTAAGGATTTGGTCTCCAAAATTATCGTTCTTGGTATGTCGGGTTACTGTGCGCAGTCCTAATCTCACCCAGGAAGTGATGTGGTGCACTCTGGTGGCTGTCCACATGGATATGTATGAGTTTATCATACTCTGATATCAACATGGGTAATAATAATTATGTCGTTGGTTACTGTGCACAGTCCTAATCTCACCTCCTGTGATGTGGTGCACTTTGGTGGCTGTCCGCATGGATCTGTATGAGTTTTCACACTTTTTGTTCTATTCGTTATGATAAAAGTATGGGTCTTAATTAGCTTCTTTTAGAATTGACCGATGATTACCCATTGGTCAAATGGTGGTCATTTGAAATGAGTGAGGTCCGCAGTTTGTTCCATAGCTTCTGTGGTTTCCTCCGAAATCGTGTGCAACATCGAGTTTTCTTTTAGTAGAAATGCTATACTGGTATTAGATTTCCAGGCGTATTTTGTGTGTTAAATAAAAAGTTTAATTTGCACGAGGACATATATCTAAAAGTTTGAATTGGCAATTTGTATTTGAATTTTGCACAAGCTGATAGAATATCTATCACCCGATGTACCTTGTATAATCTATCTATCTATCTTCTATCTATATATATAAAAGAGAAACACACTCACTTAACACTCATCGCGATTTCTCCGCACTGGTACGTCCTAAGAGGCTGAAATTTGGCATGTAGGTCGCACTTAGGTATACGATGCGCACTAAGAAAGGATTTTTAAATATTCAAATTGGGGCGCCCACCGCGGGGGAAAAAGGGGCACGTTTACATATGAAAGTCACCTTTTCATCACTGTTTCTCCGTACCGGTACATTTCCGGTGGCTGAAATTTGGTATGTAGATTCGCTTTATGTTCTAGATGTGCAATAAGAAAGGATTTTTTAATATTCTAACTGGGGCGCCAACCACGGGGGTACAGGGTGCGCCCATCAAATATTATCACTTTTTCGTCATTGTTTCTCCGTACCGGTACATTTCAGGTGGCTGAAATTTGGTATGTAGGTTCGCTTTATGTTCTAGATGTGCAATAAGAAAGAATTTTTTAATATTCCAAATGGGACGCCAGCCACGGGGGTACAGGGTGCGCCCATCAAATATTATCACTTTTTCATCATTGTTTCTCCGTACCGGTACATTTCCGGTGGCTGAAATTTGGTATGTAGGTTCGCTTTATGTTCTAGATGTGCAATAAGAAAGGATTTTTTAATACTCCAACTGGGGCGCCAGCCACGGGGGTAAAGGGCGCGCCCATCAAATATTATCACCTTTTCATCACTGTATCTCCGTACCGGTACATTTCCGGTGGTGCATATTTGGTATGTAGGTTCGCTTTATTTTCTAGATGTACAATAAGAAAGGACTTTTTAATATTCCAACTAGGGCGCCAGTCACGGGGGTAAAGGGCGCTCCCATCAAATATTATCAGCTTTTCATCACTGTTTCTCCGTACCGGTACATTTCCGTTTGCTGAAATTTGGTATGTAGGTTCGCTTCCTAAATGTGCAATAAGAAAGGATTTTTTAATATTCTAACTGGGGCGCCAGCCATGAGGGTAAAGGGCGCGCCCATCAAATATTATCAGATTTTCATCACGGTTACTCCCTATCGATAAATTTCCGATCGCTGAAATTTGGTATGTAGGTTCGCTTTATGTTCTAGATGTGCAATAAGAAAGGATTTTTTATATTCCAACTGGGGCGCCAGCCACGGGGGTAAAGGGCGCGCCCATCAAATATTATCAACTTTTCATCACTGTTTCTCCGTATTGGTAAATTTCCGGTGGCTGAAATTTGGTATGTAGGTTTACTTTTATGTTCTAGATGTGCAATAAGAAACTGGGGTGCCAGCCACGGGGAGAAAAAGACGTGCCCATAAAATGTTATCAGCTATTCATCACTCTCTCTCCGTACCAGTAATTTTCTGAAGACTGAAATCGTTTTATGGTCTAGATAAAAAAATAAGAAAGAATTTTTCAATACCTCTTCTAACTGCGGCGCTAGCCGCAGGGGATAAAGCCACGACCAGAAAATAAAATCATCGCTGTTTCTCTGTGCCGAAAATTGTTGCTGAAATTTGTTATGGGAATCCTGCCGCGGGGAAAAAGATGCAAAAATTCTTTAAAATATTTTATCTGTCCATAATGTGAAATGCAGCAACTCATATTTCCTCACGAGGTATGAATGGACCCCGTAACATCCAAAGTACTGAACCGAAAAATTCCGTTAATTTTTCGGCCCCCTTTAATTTTAAGGTACGAAGAAACAGTGAAGAAAAGGTGATCTCTATATTTAAACTTACCTTTTGGTTTATTATTTTCAATAATGAACCTTTGGAATCGTCACGAAAAAAAAAAAAAAAAAAAAAAAATANCCCCCTAAAATTTGATATACGTTTCAAGGTACATATAGAATCCAAAAATCGAATAAAAAAAAATCCGTTTGTCCGCCGTACGCCGTGATGGGCATTTTTGCACTTAGCGTTGACCGATTTGGATGAAACTTGGTATATAGGTCCCATCTGGGCTCTAATTGTACCCCGAAACTGTGCAATCGATTATATCCTTGGCGATTTTTGCTGCTCTTTAGCGGTTTTCAGTATTGCTGTCTATAAGGAGAATGGTAAGACCTAGAGATTTGTCATATTTGGGGTCTCAGTTAGCTCCGAAACTTTTGGGTTCAATTAAATATACCGCTAGCGGTTTTTACCGCTTTAAAGGGGTTTTCATTAATCCTGTCTAAAAAGAGAATAGTAAGAGCCAGAGACATCGAATTTAGTAACTATGCCAAATTTTAGGGTCTAATTACGCCCCAGATTTAGAATCATCACGAGAACCCCCAACCCTCAATTTTTTTTGGGGGGGTGGGGTATTTTTTGCCAGAAGAATATTAAACCCATGTGTCACATTGGCAGAGTTTTTCTCCGCGACTATCGTCCCAGTTAAAATATCAAAAATCCTTCTATTGCACATCTAGAACTTACAACAAACGTATCATCGATACTTGAGCTTACCTATATTATAGCCCGTAGCGAAGCACGGGTAAAACAGCTAGTGTTAAATAATAGTATCTATTTATGTAAGACTAAAAGATATACCTTGCTCTTGACAATGAACGATATATATCTACAGGGTGAAGGAGAATAATTGGTTTCATTATTCGCCGGACCAAACCTTAATATAAATCAGAAAATTGTGATTTTGTACTCATTTGTGTGGTGGGAATTGTCTATTCCTATACACCACCACCAAAAAAGTTGTAGATAGCAAAAAATTGATGAGAACGGACCCTTGCAAAATCATGGTCTAGTACCCCAGCATCATACTCAGAACTAAAATATGTTAAACCGTTTTTGAGTTAGAGCCCAATTTTCAATTTATTGATAAACTGGGGTAAATAAATGTCCGCGGTATCTTAAATTTTGTCGCGACAAACCTATCAACTCAAAGCGAGAAAGTTAGATGGCGGGTCTTAATTTTGGACATCCGAACTTTGCGAAAGCCATTCAAGAGTTCCGAGTTCAAAACAGGAATCGGGCAAAATAAAACTTAGAAAATACTAACTACCAAGAGTACCAAGAATGGCAGGCCCGACGAGAGGAGGGGGAATCCCTCCAGACCCGGGATTTTCTAAGAAGACCGGTGAGAAAATTAGCGTAATAAAAATTTTCTGAATAATAAATCAACTTGAAAGTTTTCTCGAAAAAATTTCAAACACACAAAATCAGAAGTTTAGCGATATTGGGCTAATATGGGACAATGGCTATTGCAGGACACTGATTTTACAATATAGTGCGACCTTTCAGATTGTACAAGAATCATAAATATGGGTTATTTCGTAAATAGTAACATCTCAAAATCGAATTGTGTTGCCCAGAAGAAGCGTACTGTGTACACGCCTTTTCACATCAACTACGTGAATTGCCTACTTTTACCAGCCCATGCGGTGATTTTAGAATAAGAATGATAGAGGGGGCCGTAATTTTTTTCCCCCTGGCCCGGATTTTCTGGCTACGGCCCTGAAGAATGGCCATGCCTGTAAGTTCTCTGGCTAAATGAGTAAATCTCCTTTGATTTAACTACCGTGTTCTTAATTACAAGGAGTTTTTTTTCATCAGTGCATTAACCTCGCTCATGAGTCTACTGGTCTCATGTGTGAACACCTTGGTATATGTGAGGTTATCTTAATGAATGTGTAGGTTCTGCTACGAGTATAAATATGTGACTCAATATAAAAATTCAATCTTTACTTTAAAAGAGGTGGTGTACAGTAGGTGTCAGTTTTCATATACACAACGAACATGTCATAGTATGGAATATTGATGATCTCTAGTTGTAGTTGTCGTTGCCTCGTTATCTGGATACCAAACAATTAACATTTTAGATGTTGAACTTTGAAAGGGGTCATCAGCAAATCCTATTTACAGAGATAGTGTAGTGTTGAAAGATTCAAATATCGGAGACGACATTTCACAAATGATCTAAAGGTGGTATCACACTATTTGTAATGATTCCCAATTTTGTCATTTTTCGACTTAAAACAATAACAAACAGTGTGATCGACAAATTATTTGACTAAATCGCTATTTGATTGCTTTGATATCAAACACAAAAGTTATGACCAAAATTTGTTTACATAGTCTGAACATGACAAACACGTTTGTCATGTTCGATCGTTTTTGAAAGCTATTTCATTAATCTTACCTTTAATTATTGAAAATACACGTGAAAAAACTAAATTAACTTTCGATTTTTTTTTTAATTTGGCTTAACGTCTCTTTAACATCTATTTATTGGTCATTCAAGACGGGTGTTTTACCCTCCATTCGCTGGAAACTTGCAAACCAGCTACCCACATTCACCTCACCCAGCCTGGGTTGGGCCGAAGCGGTCACCCATCCAAGTACTGACCACGCCCGACGTTGCTTAACTTCAGTGATCTGACGGGAACTGGTGTATTCAACGTGCTATGATCGTTGACTAACTTTCGATTAGAAATCGTGGAAAAATAGAATATATCAAATTTATATTTATTACGGATAAATATCTGATTTTTATGGTATAGAACGCAACAAAATTTGAAAGGAAATAATTTTGTTTGAAAGTCTCATCAAATAATGTGATACATAATTTTGTTTGAAAGTCAAATAATGTGATACAAGTATTTTTTGGGACACATTGTGAATTCATTCTGGGACACAGTGTGATCCAAAATTACCGGTCACCCCCCTCCCTTAACTTTTGAACGGCTTGGAATTTTTGAATTTTGAAATGCTCTAGGGATAGGAGAGAATAAAGTTTAATTTTTTCCAATTTTGACGAAATTTGGTATACATATTTAGGACATGAAGGAAATTTGCTGTATAGTTTTTCGGGGTCCAATATTGTGTTTTTAAAAATTATTTTTATCTTTTTAGCGGTTTGTTGCAGAAACGTAAAACGTTGATACGAGTGTTAAGGGCTTTTCGATTTTGATAAATTTGGGGGCCCAATATTTTGTATTCGTAAATATTTTTTTAAAATTTGATTGAGATATTTTTTTCTATATATGACTACAACACTAACGTGAATACCTGATCCGCTAGTGTAACACCTGTATAACGCTGTTTATTTTATACTTTGATGTGAAAATTCCGTTATTGTGTTCTAAGAAATGTTTCTCATCCACCTAGTTTTTTTTTAAAAAAAAAAAAAAAAAATATGCCCCGGAACTCCAGGGAACTTCTTTTTACAACCATGGCATTCCGGAAACGAGAAAATTAGATCAGAAAATGTTTGCTCCGGGCGGGATTCGAATCCACAACCCCGGAGCAACAGTTGATGGTCTTAACAACTCGGCCACGGTGATAAACCATAAAAAGTGTGCATTTATATTTTCATCAGTGTACCAAGAGGACAAAGTCAAATATCATTTTTCTCCTGTAAGTTAAAAATAGGCCATTTATGAAACGGAAATTTTCAAGTAGAAAGTCAGAAGTAAAGTGGTCAAACAGTTATAATTAACCAAAATGAGGAAATCTTTCAGCGAAAAAAAAAAAAAAAAGACATTCACCTTTACAATTCTTTTACAGCGGTGCCAGAGGAATGGAAAATTTCGATGCAATTCCATAGAAAATACCACTTGAAGTTAATTCGTATGTAATTGCATTGATTTTTTCTCATTTCTCTGGCCCTGCTGTGAAAGAAATTAGAAGGTCAATATTTTTCTTATTTAAGTTTCTTATCACTATTTGTCCGAAAATGTCTTTTTTCAAAGCGGCCCGTTTTTCAGGAGAAAAATGAAATTTGACTTTGTCCTCTTACGACACTGATGAAAATAAAAAAGTACACCTTTGATGGTTTAGGTTGATGAAAAACCTTTTTTAGAATATATTAAAGGAACTTTTATATCAAAGTTTAAAATAAACACCGTTATACAGGGTGTAACAAAATTAAACTTTAGACCCCTCTGGCTCCTCCCCTGATTATTTTTTTTTTTTTGAAAAAATAAAAATAAATGTTTCTCCTTATTTTATTTGTAGTTTTAGTTAAACAAAAAATGTTTGTTCCATTCTATTTAAATTTCTTGAGAAATCGATTTTGTTTGTCAATAAAAGTCACTTCCGGTGGTTTTAGCATGTTTTCCTCTCAAGCGAAGGGTAACGGCTCGATGGTAATCGTCCAAGGATTTTCTTACGAGACTGATTTTGACTTTGACCTAAGTATTACTTGTGACACCGACTCGGCTGGCGTCATTCTCCCTGATGTCTCGGCAGTAGTTAATAATACATGTATAATAATTAGGATTGAAGAATGTCAATTAAATGTATTGCCAGCAGGTGATTTATGAAGTAATTATCATTGGATTGAATCCCGGATTGTCCTGGACGAGTATATGATGTCATTGTACCCTTGCGGCCTATTAAATCGATTTAAAAAATATATTATTTCTTTGTCTCAAATTACCATTTACGTATGTAGGATGGAAATTTGTATTTATGGATATCATTATGCCGTCGCAATCTTATGGTCATCCCATTGAAATTGTACCTTATAGACCCGGGTATAATTCACAGAGATTTCGGGATTTTCATGTTTTACAAAATGACGACTAATTTGTCAAAGAAGTGAAACTGACAAATCATGAGCTGTGATTACTTAAACCTTCAGCTTGTTGCAACTAAATATTTTTTTTAAAGGTGTCAGGGAATATCTTCAAAATGACGACCACTAAAGGGTCGAGCATCATTGAGGAGGCAGTATGGTGTTCAAGATGTTCGTGCATATGAACTTCATGCTATACCACCGACTCACTAAAAATCATTGAGGAGTGAGTATGGTGTTTAAGATGTTCGTGCATATGAATTGCTTGCTACACCACCGACTCACTAAAAATCATTGAGGAGGCAGTATGGTGTTCAAGATGTTCGTGCATATGAACTGCATGCTACACCACCGACTCACTAAAAATCATTGAGGAAGGAGTATAGTGTTCAAGATGTTCGTGCATATGAATTGCTTGCTACACCACCGACTCACTAGAAATCATTGTGGAGTGAGTATGGTGTTCAAGATGTTCGTGCATATGAACTGCTTGCTACACCACCGACTCAACAAAATCTAATATGTGTTCAGCTTACAAACGTAATTAATAGTTTAAGGATAATCTACGCAAAGCTGTGGTATACTTGATTTTCACTCATTGCTCTAAATCAGGGTTTCCCAAAAAAATTTGTACCGTGCCCCCTTTTCTTGGAATGAAAGTCTCCCACGCTCCCTCCCCTATAATACATTATAAATTATGAATGGATGTTGCCGAATGCTATCTCATTGAAATTGCTAAAATACTATCTCATTCAAAACGCTAATGTATTGCTGAATGCCATCTCATTCAAAATGCTAATGTGTTGTTGAATGCTATCTCATTTAAAACGCTAATTTGTTTCTGAATGCTATCTCATTTAAAACGATAATGTGTTTCTGAATGCTATCTCATTCAAAACGCTAATGTGTTGCAGAATGCTATCTCATTCAAATTTTCTAGACATCATGCTCAATAAAATTATCTTTGTAAAAAAAAAATGTGTACCTACATATATTTTTACTAAATGATAATAATTAAACTGGTCTCGCGCCTCCCTTGGCTTGCCTTCACGCCCCCTTAGGGGGCGCCCCCCCAGTTTGGAAACCTCTGCTCTAAATCCTCGTCAGGAAGCAGGTGCGAGCATATGGGCAGGGATTTTAAAGTCTGTACATAATCTTCGTACATTATAAAATTTCTTTGGGCGCTAATAGAACAAGTGCCTCCAGAACCATGTAAGACATTGATGTAATTTTATTTATGTCGAGAGATTTTATCTACACTTCGACATCTTTACTATTGTCAAGGTTGGACTTGATTTGGAACGTCAGCCATTTTCTTGTATCAATGTTTTGTTTACATTTCAGTTCCAAGTGAGGGTTGCACTTCGAGAAGACTGTGATAGGATGACCTAAAATGTTATGACATAAATTATTTAAGTCAAATATCCCCCCCAAAAAAAAGAATTTAAAAATGACTTTCATTTTTATTTACGAAATTCATGTGAAACAAAGAAGATTCTTATTTTTACTCAACTCAAATCTCATTGAATGAATTTCTCATTCTCTATCATTTAAAATCATCTGATTCTTTGATCGAGGCCATACGAGTATTTATGATCGAGATATTACTACTCCCTCGATTTTTTTTATTCAGTGGCCAAGTGTATTCAAAGTTCTCAGCGATATTGAAAATGGTTCCCAAATAATGTCTCGCAATTGTTTTTTACCTAAAGTATAGGAAGATCAGGCCGGTTTGCGAGAAAAAAAAGGTTTTGGGGAGAAGGATTTTTGCCTAGAAATTTGGGATTTATATACTGCTGTAGATTTGTGATATTTTTCATTCTAAAGAAGTTTATTAGTTTTTGTGAAATCAGCATTCATAAGCACAAATTTTTTCTGAGAAATCCAGAAAACTTTAGTTACTTGTCGGCAATACGTGATACAGTACCTATTACAATATTTACGTTAGAACATCCTTAAAGTGTTATTTTTAAAAAATGAAAATCGCCGTTTGGGGTATTTTTTCTATACTGTAGAAAAAATCTTTGAATTGTGAGTTTATCTGGCAACCTTTACATGGAACCTTATTACAGTGTGGGGTCAATCGTCATAAATAGTATGGTGCCTGACTGGTCCTCCATTGCAATGAAGCTATTTTCGGTTTCATGCACTCTTTTCCCGCCATGAGTTAATAATAAAAATGATTTTTTTATAAGAAAGAAATGTTTTCTCTATTTTTTTTACATCGACATCAATTCATTATTATGCAGAACAAAAATTAACTAATAAATAATAATATAAACTGGATATTTACTATTTACAAATACAATTTGTATACTTTTCTCTTTGTAAAATACCTACAAAGACTAAAAACTAAATGTAAACGTGAGGAGTGACTTAGTGAATGTTCAAAGCAGTTTATCCGGGGGCAGTGGTACCCGGATAAAATGCTTTAATATGTGAGCAGGATTTGTTTTTTAGGCAACATTGTAAGAGACAGCATGTCCTGGATTATGGACAATGGTAGTCTTAGTGGCTACTGGCACAGCGTATGGGGCGTGGTGAGGAACTGGGGCAATCGGTAGAACTGGCACCAAAGGAACAGTGCTGGCTGGGGTTTGTACTACGTATGGAGGGAGAGGAACTAATGGAGCTGGCACCTTTGGAGCTGGAACCACTGGGATTGGAGCTGGAACTACTGGGGCTGGAACTATTGGAGTTTTAGGATAAGCTGGTACATAGGGATAGACGTATCTATAGAGAGGAACTGTACTAGCTGGAGTTTGGTATAGACTTCTCCTGGAACGGTGGGAAGATGCAGCAGCGTGTTCAGCGAGGTGGGCAGCCTTAGCATGAGCAACTTCTGGAGTATCAGCAAGGAAACCACTTGGAGTTACAACTGGTTTAGCCCAGGGATATGGAGCTGGTGCTGGAACATATGGTGCTGGTGCTGGGGCACGTGGAGCTGGTACATATGGTGCTGGAGCTCGTGGGGCAGGAGCTGGAGCAGGGGCGTAGTATGGGGCTGGAGCGTAAAAGTAAGCTGGTGCTGGAACATATGGAGCTGGAGTGGCGACTGGAGCTGGTGCTTTTGGAGGTTCGTGAGAATAATCTGGGCTAGCAGCAGCAGCGGCTGCAGCTTTTGCCTTTTCTGCAAAATGAGTAGCTTTGGCATGAGCAACTTCTGGGGTATCAGCTAGATGACCATCTGGGAGGACGGTAATTTTAGCTGGAGTTGGGGTAGGAGCAGGTGCGGGAGCTGGGGTTGGTGCATGTGCGGGAGCTGGGACATAGTAACCTGGATATGCGTATGCGGGAGCTGGAGCGTATGCGTATGGAGCTGGTGGTGGAGCTGGTTTGGATGCAACCTTGGCTTTTTCTGCAAAGTGAGCAGCTTTGGCGGCAGCAACTTCTGGTGTGTCAGCTAAGTGACCACTTGGTAAAACCGAGATTGGAGCATATGGAGCATAAGCTGGGGCAGGAGCTGGATAACTAGCGGGAACAGGTTTTCCCAATTTAGCATGTTCAGCAAAGTGAGCGGCTTTGGCAGCAGCTACCTCTGGTGTATCAGGAATGGGTCCTGCTGGACTAGCGGCTGGAGCTGGGGCCCATGGAGCCCAAATGCTACGTTTGTGTAAAACGTGTGGGGCTGGAACAGCAGGAACTGGCCCAATGGGTAATTCATTGGAGGCGACTCTGTAGCCGGCAGCATCAGCAATGTAGTCAGTTCGGTGGACACTTCCGTCAGGCCTCGAATATGTGAAACTTCCAATTTTGTTTCCATGGGCATCTTGTACAGCAGTATGAGTTTGAGTGGGTTCGATATGACCATAGGCAGCATTTCCATGTTCATCTTGGCTTCGGTATTGGGATTTGACTTCCACGGCAATGGGTGCTGGTGCTACAACATGAACTGGTTTGGGAGCTGGAGCAGGGGTTGTGGTTGGAGCAGGTGTTGTGATTGGTGCAGGTGTGGTTGGAGCTGGTGCTGGAACATACACTACTGGGGCTGGAGCATGAATGTATGTTACTGGGGCAGGAGCATGAACGTAAACTGGTGGAAGAGCCTTGGCGTAGGCAATAGGAGCTGGTGTTTTAACATAAGTGATTGGATGTTCAGGTTCTGGCTTACCATAAGGAGCTGGTGCTGGTTTTGGAGCTGGCGCAGGGGCTGGTGCAGGTGCATAAGGGTAAGCTAATGGGACGGTATATGTTACAGCAGTTAGAGGAGAAACGTATGGTGCATAATGATATGGATTTGGTGGAGCGTAGTATCCTCTTGGCGATCCTAGCACGCAGGCTACTGTTGCGAAAAGTACTACCTGTAAGCACGGAAGAAATTTAATGGCAATTAGCAAAAGGAAACAGAATAACAAGGGAATGGTCAAAGCTATAAACTATCCTTTCATAATTCTATTCTCTTGCGTGTCCTTCGAAACAGTTTAACTTGAAAGGCAAATCAATCACCATAAATTGAAACGCACTGTCGTTAAGAAGAAAATTTAAATGGATTTTTACAAGTTGTTTCAAAAAGTAACATCTAACGATCCCTTCACAAGGAACACTTTATTATATTCCAGCAGCTGTAAGTAGCTCTAGTATCTACTCAAGGCTACCTATTGGCCTTAGGTTTACACGGTCATACCCTGATAGTATGATCATTGCACAGATTGATCTTATTAAAACCAAAGATTGAATTAAATAAAATTCCAGATGACGTATTCCGAGCCTACAGTTCCTCTCACTTGTTGGACTCTTCATTGTTCCGTTAGAGTGCTCGCAGACAGCTGCATACTAACATATTACATAGCACATATCTTTCTATATTTGCAAGGAGAATCAAATATACAGATGTCCGCAGATCGAGCAATCTGCGAACCTCCGTAAGAAATTGTGTATTTATTTTTCCCTGCATATATGCAATTATATGTGCAATTCAATAATGCAGTAAGTATGCAGCTGTCTGAGAGCGGGCAATAGATACAATATTGGTGTTGTCGAAAATATCACTATCTGTTACGTCATCTCGGACAGGATATTTTCAAATGCGGAAAATTATATTTTTTTTTGTCAGCAGAGCAATATGATAAGTTAGTGGACATAATTATCTCGTTGCGCGGCGCACTTTACACTTTATTAGAACCAGTTTTCGAATATTATATGCCATCTACAACACTACCGGGTATGATATGAAATGTCACAGCGTGATGCATGGCAAAGTGTTGTGTGTTAATTGCAAACTGCCGTAATATGAGAGTGGTTTTGCATTCAGATATAGAATAGAAAATAGCAAAGAAAGGAGTTCGATTGCCAAGGTTTTGTTAACTTTATACAGGGTGTATTCCAAGTTATGTCCTAAATGGGTCAGTTGCAGCAAAATCAAAGTGATATATTATACTAAAAGTAGATCTATTAAACTTGCTATTAGTGCTCACAATCTATCATATTTGTAATTACGAGATTTTTGTGGCGCCTGTATAAATCAATTCCATGTTTAGGAAGACAAAATATAAACAGAACAGAAGGTTCTAGTAATAGGAACTTTGTTTTTGTGTAAGATTATTGTAAGCCGTGACTGTAGAAATTTGGATAAAAAACTAATTCAATCTTTTTCTTAGCAAATAAGGGAAAATCTGAAATTGCTGGGATATGAACTAAGATAGGGTGGATTTTATATTTTTCCAGAGGGTTATACTTTTGGGGGGCTCCCGTTCACTTTTTGATATCTTCAGCTATGGCAGATTTTTATAGAAATAAACCATATTTGAGATTATGAGAAGATACTCGAGGGTGACATCATCACAAGGCCGAGTCCACTTGCGCTGTAAACTTTGGGACTGTGTTGGCCGTTGGCGTTATTTTGGTGAACTTTCGATTTTTTTCCTTCCTTATTTGGCACCTTCCTACATACTAAACGTCAACTCCCTTCAAAATTTCAAGTCTCTGTTCTGAGGGTCTATGTCAATAATAGCTTTCAAGATTAGATGATGATACCATTTGTAAACTAAAACATTGGTGTTGCATTCTCATGCATCTGTCCACTTGCGCTGTAAACTTTGGGACTGTGTTGGCCGTTGGCGTTATTTTGGTGAACTTTCGATTTTTTTCCTTCTTTATTTGGCTCCTACCTACATACTAAAAGTCAACTCTCTTCCAAATTTCAAGTCTCCGTTCTTAGGGTCCATGTCAATAATAGCTTTCAAGGTTAGATGAATGATAACATTTGAAAACTAAAACATTGGAGCTGCAGTCTCATGCATCTCTCCACTTGCGCTGTAAACTTTGGGACTGTTTTGGCCGTTGGCGTTATTTTGGTGAACTTTCGATTTTTTCCTTCCTTATTTGGCAACTACCTACATACTAAAAATGAATTCTCTTCAAGTTTCAAGTCTCCATGTCAATTCAATAGTAGCTTTCAAGATTAGATGTATGATACCATTTGGAAACTAAAACATTGGAGCTGCAGTCTCAAGCATCTGGCTTCTATCGGATACGATGATGCAACAATAGATTAATTGATTAAAAATAAATCAATCATTATTTTAAAAAAATATATTTTTATGACCTTGCTACAGGCATGATATATTTTGGTATTTTTAAATTTTTTTCATCAGAAACTTTTGGCTGTCATGCACTCAAAAACTGATTAAAATTCGTTGTTTTTATGACACATGTAATCCCAACTTATGAACATTTTATCATATCCAGACCGACATTTATCAATCTGAGAGGACCTCGCTTTTTCACCCTGTCTTAATGAAAACAGACTGCCCTCTGTTTGATCTTGAAAACTGATCTAGACAATTATGTGGTCTAATTCTATTCTAGGCCGTAGTTAGTTTGTTATAGCCGTGAGGTTGGCAGTCATTCAATATTCTCCCTCGAGTTCAGAATAATGTCATTTACTAGAAGTTTATCTACCTTGATATTGATTTTATTAATAGACTCGTTATGCAAATAGTATCGATAAAAAAATCTATGCTGTTAATACGTATTGTTTGGTTGTTAGAGTTTTTGTTGCCTATGTTTGAAAGGTGTTAAATATATTTCTCAGAATCTTTTCCTGCAGAAATTTGATGTTATTTTTCGAGAACATATTTCGTTCTTTTTTTCGGAACACATAAGGCTGTATTATTAATTCTAAATCATTTGTTTAATTCTCGTAATCGGACAAATGATTTTTATCAAAACTTGTTATTTTTCTGAAGATTAGAAATTTAGAAATATTTAGAAATCTAGAAAAAAAATTAGAAATCGGTTAGAAATTCTGAAGTAAGCTTATAAATTAGGACCAATAATGTAAATCAAACAAAACAGAAAAACATTCTAGCCAAAAAAAAATATGCATTAACTTTCTCGTATTTTTCACAGCAAGATCAGGGAAATGAGAAAATTCTATGAAATGAGTGAATGTTTAATAATCGAGTTATCTACAAAGATTCAATAAAAATGTATTGAAACGGTTTTTTTCAATTTTTTCTTAAAGAATATAACAGAAATTAAAACAAAAGTGCAAAGGTTGGTCTTTGTAGGTGCAAAAAACTAAGTCAATTTTGTTATTGTTGAACTTCAGCTTGTAAGATCATGATACTAAATAAATAAGAGAGAGATTAAGTATCTAAATACAAGATCGGAAAATTCTATTAGATTGTTTCTATTAAACATGGGTCATTGAACAAAAAGTGAGATTTATTTTCAATAGTACGATTTTTCTTAAAACTTCTGTTTGTTCCACCAGAATCGTACGCTGTCTAAGATTTACTTTGATTTATTGTTTGTATTTATTTATCATTTTTGTCTATCAAGTTTTGTTTATTTCAATTTAAAAATACCAAATATATTTTATATTTTGGGCTTATTTACTGTTAAATTTTCCGATTTTTTAATTAGGTACTTAATCTCTCTCTTATTAATTTTGTATCATTTTGTATTTTGTATCGTCTTCAGCTAAAGTTCAACAATAACACTTTTCTTTTAATTTCTGTTATATTCTTTGAGAACAAATCGAAAAAACTTTTTTCAATACATTTTTATTGAATCTTTCTGCATAATTCGTATTATAAAACATTCAGCCATTTTATTGAATTTTCTCATTCCCCTGCCCCTGCTGTGAAAAATATGGGAAAGTTAATGCATAGTTTTTTGGCTATAAAAATTTGTTTTGTTTGATATTCATTATAGGTCCTAATTTATAACCTTACTTCAGACTTTCTAACCGAAAATGGCCATTTCAGAAAATGCCTCAATCCAGTTGACACGCGCCACATTAAAATAATAGAAGAAAGAAGAAGAAGAAGAAGAAAATGCCTCATTTTAATCTTTAGTACAATAACAAGTTTTGACTTACCCAGCCTACGACACTGACAAAATTAAAAATGTTGATTTTCATTATTTCGGTGTATGTTAAATCTTTTTTGGAACCCACTAAGTGAACATATACATTAAAATTCAAAACGAGGGACATTATACAGGGTGTAAAATGATGGAACTTTAGACCCCTGATGTAGTTTCGACCCTGATGATTTTTTGGAAAAGAAAATGTAAATGAAATTTAGTTCTCATTTTATTTGAACTTTTATTTAATTAATCAAAAAATTTACCATTCCATTTAAATTTATCGAGAAATCGACATATTTTGTCAATGAAAGTCACTTCCGGGGGTCGAACCCCCTTCCTATCCCTAGAGCTTTTCAAATTTCAAAAATTCCAACCCGTTCAAAAATTAAGGGGGGGGGGTGACCGGTCATTTTGGGACACACTATATTTTGTAGAAAATTCTTATGCAAAACATAAAGGAGAAATGTTTATATGGAATTTTCTTTTCCTATGAAGAGTTCGTTCCAAGTGTTGGGTAACCCTGGTGGTCTCGGCAACCGAATTCAAAAAATTTGGCAATTGATGAACAAATTACTAAACAGGGAAAAATAATGGAAAAAAGGAAAAGAAATCAAATTTAAGATTGAAATGATCATAAAGCCGAGTCCACCTGAGCCACGTTGTAAAATAGTATCTATTCAATAGCATTAAGTTTTGTAATTCGTGGTCCAACAATACTGGACATAATAATTGTATTGTAGTAATTGATACAATTTCGGCTACTATCGAACATGGTACGTGATGTTACCGAATGGTGATTATGGAACCTGGCTATAAAATGAAACTGCTCGGTTGTAACGGCAAGATCATCTGGATTTACATTCATATAAGAAATCACACTGCTTTTAGGATGTGATTTACTCTCTCACTTACACACAATAACGACGATAGCATACGAACACTGTACCAATAATATTAGTGACATTAAAGCAAATTTTGAAATCATAATTCAAATACGACAAATGTCTGCTTTAGTATTTTAATGGTCAAGCACTTACCCTGGGAAACAGGAGGGCGCTGGTTCTATACCCAGTTAGGACAGGATTCCCCCCCTTCATTAATTTGAGTATATCGCCGCCCAATAGTGGTTACCTTCTACTCAAGAATATTTGATTAATATATAACACATTTCATGTTAGAATGCAGTATCTTATTTTCATGAAAAAAGTCCCCAGGCTCATTTTTCAAATCAGAAAATTGTATATGAATAAATTATAAGTATAGATTACATATGTAAAACGCTTAACATGAGAACAATTGTGTTCCAGGCAATACTTCAGCCTGGTATCTGGTATACATATTACATACCCCAGGGTTTACGACAGCGTCCCTCAAATAATTTAGGACGTTCTATACCTGTTAATGCATAAACATAACCCAGAGGAAACATTTTAATATTTTTTGAGGATAAATATTCAAGGTCGGGAATGACCTACCTCAATATGCAAGTTTTATTTGGTTGATCCAGCGAATTGAAATCTAGTTTAATCAGCACGAGTTTTCTTTTAACGTCTGTTTGCCTGTTTGTTCAACGATAACTGTTCTAGAGCCTCATCCGGTTTTGATGAAAGGTATAGACATTCACTAAATTCATGAAATAAGCCACCCGGGGCCCAATTGGGGTTTACTTCGACAACATGTGTCCATGTGTATCAAGTAAAATTTAGAATTATGGTTCCCAAGGATAAAAGAATGACCCATTTTTTCAGTAATAATATAATATAATTAATTTGAAAAACATTCTTATTTATATCAACTACAATTAATGACACATGAGCACTGATAATGTCGTAACAGAGTAACAGACAAAAGCGCTCGGGTCTCATCAAATTAATTGCAAAGCCCAGTTGGTATACTGACTGACTGATAATCAACGTAGCTCCACGATGGCTTAAGCTAGAGACTTGAAACTTGGCACAAAGATCCCTTTTAGTATATAGGTGCATAATAAGAAAAATCGAAAGTTCAAGTGGAAGCAAGTTATCGCCAAAAATGACCCTTTTTAGCGGGTCTTTTTGTAATATAATATATTTCTTTAAAATTCATATTTCATAATGACTACAAACATTCTGGATATTATTCAAAAAACTCTCCCCCGTAGCCGTAGCCACGGCCAGAGATAATATGTCAAGCTCAATTTTAAGCACTTAATATTTATGTCGTAGAAATTTGGCGAAGGATTACCATCATCAGCATCAATATAGTTGCATCATCTTGTTTGATGGTATCTGAGCGCACGGCATTGCGCCAGGCCAAGTTCCGGAAAGCACAAGTTTATCTTTACACAAAGCAATTCACCACGTCACACCGTCAGATATCCGGTTCTACAGGGGTTAGGTCATTGAAATTTTGATAAACTTCAAAAGTTAGTATTAACCCAGGCAGGAGATAGGTAATTTCAAAGTTTGCACTTTTGGATAATCACTGATTGACTGACTGATTGATTCACTCATCATCAAAAGTTTCAGGTATTTCCCGTATACCTAGAGCGCTGAAATTTTGCATGAAGTTATCAATTGACACCCAGGTAGGTATAGGGAAAAATCCGAAAATTTGAACTTTTTAACTCTAACTGCTCCAAAATGGTGTCGCTTTAGGGAAGACAATACAACGTATTTTAATGTAGTTTTAACTGATAAAACACCAAAATCTTGGATGAAGTAGATATTTGCAAGCAATTTAGCAGGAAATAATTTATATTTGAACTCTTTCACTCCCGGTGCTCCAAAACGGTTCCGCTTTAGGGAAGGAGATGCTCGAAAACTAGTTTAAACTGGTAGGGCGCTGAAATCTTGCATGAAGGATGATATTTACATGGAATTAAATGGAAAAATAAATATATTTACTCTTTTACTACCAGTGCTCCAAAACGGTCCGCTTCAGGGAAGAAATTCACGAAATCTAGTTTCAACTACTAAGACGCTGAAATCTTGCTTGGAGGTAGAGAGACTTAAATTCAATTAAACCCGCAAATGTCAAAATTGAAATTCGTTAACTCTAGTGCTATAATTCAGGGAAGAAGATACAGATAGTGTATATTACTTTATTAATACTTTGGTGTTAGATCTTATTGAACATTTGGGTCCGGTTTACACAGAAATTTCCTGGTTTCTGATATGTTGTGTAATCCAAAAGAAGAAGAAGAAATAAAGAAAAAAAACTGCCAAAAAATCAGTTACGTATAGTAATCTTTACAAAAAGTATTGATATCTCACAAAAAAATTATCATTGAAAAAAGGCCAAGTTCCTCCCACAAAAAATTCCGGCTATGAAAGTAGTGATATCTATTATTGGGGCCAGGTTTATTGTTGCTGCTGTATATCCCGCACTTAAATTTATTATTGTACGTTCTTCTGTCTCAATTCTCTTAAAGTAATACCGACTTTACACTTGGCCAGTTTGTAAAATTTTACGAATCCCTTTAAAAAAACTGACCAAGTGTAAAGTCGGTATTACTTTAAGAGAATTGAGACAGAAGAACGTGCAATAATAAATTTAAGTGCGGGATATACAGCAGCAACAATAAACTTGGCCCCAATAATGGATATCACCACTTTCATAGGCGGAATTTTTTGGAAGAGTGGGAGGAACTTGACCTTTTTTCAATGATAATTTTTTTGTGAGATCCAGATGTACAAGGCCAGTTTCATCCTAAGGAAGTACAATGCAAGAAGCAAGATGAATACATTTTTAAACACCTTTTTGAAAATATGTACCATATTTTCAAATCTGAGCTTTCAAATCAAAAATGCATATGCATCTTGCTACTGGTGTGAAAGCTCTAATTTGGAAATATTTTACGTTCCTGTGTTTAAAAATGCATTGGTCAGAACAAAACTGGGTTGAGCTTGGAGCTCTAAATATGTATTGTCTGTCGCTTATGTTTTAATTGTCATTATTTCTATTCTTGGAGGCTAATAAAACTTAGACATGCTGAACCCCCGGAACCATGTCAGTCACTATGATATTATTACATCAGAGACACAACACAATGAGTTACATTTAACACAATTCTTGAATTAATATCTAGATATGTGAACTGTAGATCATAAGGTCCCGAGTACCCCAATAGGGCCCGTTTCAGTGTTCTTATGGAACAAACAGACGTTTAAAAAAAAGTTCAATCAACTAGCAAACTCTGCCTTTTTCACCTGCTTTGGAATTTAAAATTAAATTCCAAATGGCTATCTCGATTCATGTATTGAATTAATTTGATTTTTTTTTTTAATTTGGCTTAACGTCTCTTTAACATCTATTGGTCATTCAAGACGGGGGTTTTACCCTCCATTCGCTGGAAACTGGCAAACCAGCTACCCACATTGACCTCACCCAGTCTTAGTTGGGCCGGAAAAATAGCCAGCATCACGAGGGCACGAACCCACGAGGGCACCCACATGGTACAAGCTCGCTGGACGTTGCTTAACATCAGTGATCTAACGGAAACTGGTGTATTCAACGTGCCATAGACGCTGGCTCAAATAATTTGATTTTACTTTCGGATATCGGCCATATGTTGGAAATGATACGGAAAAGCGATCAGAACTTACGACCTAACCCGGGAAAATTTTATGCTGGGATGCCAGATTTTTTTATTATTCAAGATTATTTGAATGACTACTTTTGATCAATCATTTTACTTTATACTTTTGATGTTAAAGTAAAAATCGAAATAAAATATGTTAAAAAGAAAGAAAAGAAACACTTACCAATAATTTCATGATGTCGATGGGGTTATTTGGTATCCTCACTGTTGTGTGACTGATACTCGTTCTGATACCGACTTTGGGAAAACCAGACTAATATATACTCGACTTTGTTCGAACCAAGGACACTTATTTCAAAGTACAGTTACTTCCTTACATGTCTACTACAGTATATAGTAGAAAGTTATTTTGAGGCTGAGTGGGTGGTGAAGGACCTTTAATGCGTCAAAATGTCAATTTTTTTTAGTAAAATAGGGTGGGATATAATTAAATGACAATAATGAAGTTGTCAAGACAATAGACCATGGTTAAAATATTTTTACTAATTTTTTGATAAAACCAATGTAGATAAGTTAAAACATTAATAGTTATTATATCAAATGCGATCCATATATATATATATAAATATACGATAATTTAAAAAGACATATTTTGCAAAATTATGACTAACCAGAATTAGGCAGTACTAATTGTTTAGCCAAAACGGCAAGAGATATAGAAAAATTGATGGGAATGGACCTTCCCTCGAAACACATAGACTTAGACCCCAGAAAAGTTTTCATAATTCAAAACTGTACGACCGTTTTCGATTTTTGTGTGGAAAATCATAGAATACTATTAGAAACGTTAAGATATATAGAAAAATTAACTGGAATCCCCAATAAAAATCATAGACTTAGACCCCGGTCAAATTATCATAATTCAAAACTCTTCGACCGTTCTCGAGTTACGGCCGGTTTTCCGATTTTTGTGTGGGAAATCATAGAATACTATTAGAAACGGTAAGAGATATTATAGAATAATGGATGGGAATGGACCCCCCCCCCAGAACCAAAGACTGAGATCCCAGAAAAATTATCAGAGTTCAATGTTTTCCAACCGTTTTCGAGTTACGGCCGATTTTTGTATGAAAATTCTACTTTTTGCACCATTATGACCACCATTAAAAAACGGTTACTGCTGATATAATTTAAAAGAATTGAACATCATGTTCGTTGGATGAACGATGATGCCATTATTGATTGACTAGCTGTTTTACCCGTGCTTCGCTACGGGCTATAATAGCTGATAGAAGAATGAGGATAAATGTGATTGTTCAAATCTGAAGAACAGATTAAAAAATGAAGGTTGAAAATTACTATATCTTCACTTGACTAACTAGTTTCGTCCTCTCCTGAGAACATCATCGGAGCTTGTGTCAGAGAAATTATCTTATGAGGTATTGGAGTGTGCCTTGAGTAGAGAGCATGTGTATGTGAGAGAGAGAAAAAAAACTTACACCTCCCCTCCTTTTTTTTTCTCTCTCTCTCTCTCTGACACTAGCTCCGATGATGTTCTCAGGAGAGGACGAAACATACTGTGAATGAGTATGACTACCTCATTATGACTGCTGTATGAGTATGACTACCTCATTATACCATGAGTATGACTACCTCATTATACCATGAGTATGACTACCTCATTATGACTGCTGTATGAGTATTAACTCGCATTGTAATATCAGTATTTTTTCTGTCATCTTTTTCTGTTTCACCCAGTATTCCATATGACAATAATTTTGAATTGGACTTTTAGCAATGAACAGGAAATATTTAGATTGGAAAGTTGGCCAGACTTTCAGTTTTTGAAATTTGAAAATGTATTTTAGTTTGAAATTGTGATTCGTTGGGGTCTGATCAAATAGACCAATTCTATAGGCGTTGAATGGAAAAAGATAGCTCTTTATTTAATCCTAATTTAACTGTATTGTATATGTGTACCAACTGAAATATAATTTTCTTTGCTTATTTTTGTGCTCTTAATTTATTTTTGTTTCCAGAACTACCAAAATTTCTTGCATACCTATATTATTCGAGCATGTGATTATTTAAAAAGTAAATTGTTGCAAAATGTATTATTATTATTTTTTTTTTTTTTTTTTTTTTTTTTTTTTTTTTTNTTTTTTTTTTTTTTTTTTACCAGTTCTCCATAGTCCAGTGACAAGAGCTCTGTCTTGGTTCGGTTGAAGTGGGTTTAATTTTTCTCGTTCCCGGATAGGTTTTTCTATGTTTCATCGTACCTTGCTCAATTTTGGGGAAAATAGACGTCTCTTGCATTGCAGTATTGTAGATAAAAACCCCTCGGTCAGAATATGATTATTAAAAAAAGGTTTTAGAAACGGTTTCTGAGAGCCAGGAATTTTTTGATAATAGATCATTTTTGTGACAAAATACTTTCCATGGATTTTCCAACAAAAATATTTTATCGAATTTCCCGATTTTTTTAAAAAGGGAATTTAATTACAAAAGCCATCGATATGAACAGACATGGACGTTTGGTAGCGGAACTCATGCCACTTGGAAAGTTCATTCCCATCGATATGGACAGACATGGAGGTTTGGTAGTGGTATTCTGAAAATACACCTCCTGTACGGAACTCATGCCACTTGGAAAGTTCATTCCCATCGATATGGACAGACATGGAGTTTTGGTAGTGGTATTCTGAAAATACACCTCCTGTACGAAACTCATGCCACTTTGAAAGTTCATTCCCATCGATATGGACAGACATGGAGTTTTGCTAGTAGTATTCTGAAAATACACCTCCTGTACGGAACTCATGCCACTTTGAAAGTTCATTCCCATCGATATGGACAGACATGGAGGTTTGCTAGTAGTATTCTGAAAATACACCTCCTGTACGGAACTCATGCCACTTTGAAAGTTCATTCCCACCGATATGGACAGACATGGAGGTTTGCTAGTAGTATTCTGAAAATACACCTCCTGTACGGAACTCATGCCACTTAGAAAGTTCATTCCCATCGATATGGACAGACATGGAGGTTTGGTAGTGGTATTCTGAAAATACACCTCCTATACGGAACTCATGCCACTTGGAAAGTTAATTCCTCATTGGCGCCTGGCATACAATAAAATAGTGGAGAGACTGATTAATATTCTTTAGCGTTGTAATTGGCATTTAAAAATTAGTCTTTTTTTCCTGTTCATTTTATTTTCACCTTCATGAAACTACCAACACGATAATGATTTATAAACTTCTATAAGGAAACTGGATTATATTTGAACTTTTGAGAAGCTACCTCAAAGTTCGATGCTCGATGCTCATCGTGGAACAAACAGGCAGACGTTTAAAAAGTACTGGAGTTAAAACTGGACAAAATTTCGTTCAGTCAACCGAGGTATATAGCTTTCCTACTGTTCCGCTGCTTTCCTGTGGTAATATTGTATTGAAATTACATTCTTGTAATTTGCAATTAAAATTAAGAATCAGAGTCAATTATTAGTCGCCAATAATTAGTTCTCCTATGAAAGACAATTAAAAAACTCAAAGAGTCGAAAGAGACTTATTTGAACTGCTATTTTTTTTTTTTTTTTTTAATTTGGCTTAACGTCTCTTTATCGTCTATTAGTCATTCAAGACGGGGGTTTTACCCTCCATGACCTCACCCAGCCTGGGTTAGGCCGGAAAAAAAGCCAGCATCACGAGGGCGCGATCCCACGTGGACAACCACATGGTACAACCTCGCTGGACGTTGCTTAACTTCAGTGATCTAACGGGAACTAAACTGCTATCTCATATACATCTAGCCAGCACAATTGCTAGATTTTTAGTCAGTAGTGGGGGGAGGGTGTGAATCTTGGATTTGATTATTTAGGTAAGTGACCAAACTATTCCATGACGATGTTGAAATACCACATTTCCATCTTAAGTCGCATATCAAAATAATGTGAATTATCGATGCCTTTGGTACTATTAATGTGAAGCAAAAATAATAATTACAATAAGGTTGTCACTTTTGTTTTTGGATTTGCGAATCATTAAATTTCTTACTTGAGAGATTTTGTTTGGACTATATCTTTTTTGGTCGCCATAAATTGAAATTTATGTCAACCATATTGTCTGTCATAAGTGTGTTAAATGCATTCATAATGACCGCAAAGAACTCATAAACCCATTAAGAATTTTATTATGACCTAAGTAAATCATTCCAAGTTTCAAGGTTATGAAATATAGTTTACAATTTTATCCCATAGGCATTTTGATTTATTAATAGAATCGTTTATATAATGAGCTATTCAAATTAGATCTGGAGTAAAAATAGTAATCAATAGTTTTATTATAAAAAATATATCAACGACTGACAGACTTACTTCATTCGATCACCTCAGTAATAGACTCAATTTTTAAAAAAAATGATTGAAGATACTTCATTATTGATGGTTATTAGAAAATATGTCAATATAAATTCAGAGTTTTAGGTTACGATTGGACAGATTTTCCTTTTATAGGTATAGATAAATATTAAATCTTATAAATATTTAAATTTATTTAATCTTAATATTATTATTATTTAACTAATTTATATTAGACATCCTATTGGTAACTTTAAAAAACACTACCGTTATTTATGACGAGGATTCACTTACTNGAAGGATAAAGATGTTACCTAAAACTTTCTCGCTTTGAGTTGATATGTTGTCGCGACAAATCTTAAGATATTGGCCAAAATTCGGAAAATTTTGAGGAAGAAATTGGAAAATCGGCCATAAAATCGGCCGTAACTAAAATGGTCGGACAATACCGTGCCTATAACCTTCCCCGGGTAAAAACAAATAAGTGTGCAAAGTGCAATTCCGAGCTATAGTTCGTAAGTTATAAGCGAACAAACAAACAAACAAACAAATAAATAAACAAACAAATAAATAAATAAACAAACAAACAGACATTCACTTTTATATATATAGATATCTATGTACCTATGTATGAGAGGTTATCTGTTACAATACTACATACCAAACAGTAAAAGATAGCGAAAAATTGATGGCATGGACCCATCAATTTTTCCCATCAAAAATTGATGGGAAAAATTTCAAACCTTTTTCGAGTTACGGCCAAATTTCTAATTTCTTCTCCAAAATCGGACAGTCACGGTCCGATATCTTAAATATTGTCGCGACAACATATCAACTCAAAGCGAGAAAGTTTTAGGTGGCTGTTTAGTTCTTATTTTAGGACAGTTTCTGTAAAGGTATGTCCAGCCATTCCAGAGTTACGAGTTCGAAACCGGGAACGGGTAAAATAAAATTTAGAAAATACTAAAAAGTAAGAATGGTCGTGCCTCTAAGGCGCCTGGTAAAACGTTTAAATCTTGACTTTTAAAGGTTGCAATATACAGGGTGGACACAGACCAATACCCCGAATTTCCATTGGCCTTGAAAAACAAAAATAGCAATATAAGAATCGTAGCGAAGCACGGGCGAAACAGCTAGTATAAAATCTATACCTACTTATAAAACGCAAAGCCCAGTTGGTATACTGACTGATAATCAACGTAGCTCCACGATGGCTAAACCTAGAGATTTGAAATTTGGCACACAGATCCCATTTAGTATGTAGGTGCGTAAGGAAAAAATCGAAAGTTCAAGTGGGAGCAAGTTACCGCCAAAAATGGCGCTTTTTAGCGGGTCTTTTTGTATTTTTTTTCTGGGCAAACTATAGGGGATAGAGAAAAATGGCCGAGAATGGACCCCCCCAAAATAGTGTATAAGGACCCCATAAAAAATATAAAATTTGAAAATTTCCGGTTTTCCCTAATTTATGGACGGTTGTCACCACCAAAAAATCGGAATTGAGAAGTACCACTTCGGGATGAGCGAGAATGCTGAAATTCGGTACATAGGTGTCCCGAAGTACTGAAAGCCATAACTTTGAATAAAATATTGAATTTTCTAAATAGGAGCGGTACTCACTCTGGGGGGTCGGTTCCACCAAAAATCTATAATTTAGAAGTATCACTTCGGAATGAGCGAGAAAGCTGAAATTTAATACGAAGGCGTTCCGCAGTGCAAAAAGTAATATCCCTGAGTAAAATATTGAATTTTCTAAATAGGAGCCGTGTTCACTCTGGGGGTCGGTTCCACCAAAAATTCAAATTTCGTAACCGTAGGGAAGCACGGGAAAACAGTTAGTATAAATATAAAATTATTTCTCTTTTTAAAATTGAAAAAAAAAAATCTAGTCCATTGTCAAAAGAGCCTTCTAATAAATACACACCTCTTTGGTGCAAACCAGGACGTGTAATGTACACTCGGCCACGAAAACACTTAAAGTGTTGCACTTAGTAATACGGAAACGGGCAATGCTCCGGTCTGAGGTCTGTTGGGCTATTCGTTGGTAGAGTAAAGTATAGAAATGAAAAGTGTTTGTTAATTTACAATTCCTTTTTTGGAAATTTATTTACAGTAAAGGTGGAGAGGTTCCCCTTTTCCACTCAATATCACGAGGATATTGTATTGGAAAAGTGCTTGGATTAAATATCTTCACATGAAATTCTTCTGGATTCCAACTCTCTGAGAGAATTCTGAATCAATAAAATTAAACGTATTGTGAATAGTGTACTTGGCAATGCCATGAGATTTTTCTAAACCACAAGAGTTGGCTTTGTTTTACACAAGTTGCCATTGTGCTGAGCGTATCCCATGAAATCAGTTACCAAATTTGACTAGTTTGTTAATCAATTCGGTTTGAAGATCACTTTGCAATTTGAGTTGAGTTCTAAATGGAGAAATACTAGTAGTGTGGACCATAGGCATATGGATCTGGGGCGGCGTATGCGTAATCGCTGTGAGAATAGTGGTCATATTCTGGGCTGGCAGCAGCGGCAGCGGCGGCTTTAGCTTTCTCAGCGAAATGAGCGGCTTTAGCATGAGCTACTTCAGGTGTATCAGCTAGATATCCGCTTGGAAGAACGGTAATTTGAGCTGCAGCGTGAGCGTACGAACCAGAATATGGGGCAACGTAGGCACTTGAGTAAGCTGGATATGATGATGGGTAAGCTGGTGCGGCGTATGTTTGAGCAGTGTAAGCTGGTACGGCGTATGATTGAGCGGTGTAAGCTGGAACAGTGTATGATGAATCAGCATAGGCATGTGGAGCTGGATTGTAGGCGGCTTTGGATGCAACTTTAGCTTTTTCGGCCAAGTGAGCAGCTTTAGCGTGGGCTACTTCTGGTGTGTCAGCAAGAAATCCGCTTGGGAGTACGGTGATTGGAGCTGGGGCAGCATGGCTGTAAGATGGAGCAGCAGCATGAATGTAACCACCGTAATATGCTGGAGCTGAAGTATAAGAACTGTAAGCACTTGGAGCAGCAAAGACACAAGCCAATACAGTAGAAAAAGCAACCTGTAACACATAGAACAAATTAATGGTGAACTTTAGTAAATTCCACTTTTTACTCCCATATGCATCCCGAAATGCACTTGTATACAAGCCACAATTTTCATCCGTTTTTGACGAAATTTGGTATACATGTTTAGGGTATGAGAGAAATAGTTTCTGTATAGTTTTTGGGGGCCCTGGGCCCTGCCGGGGCCCCAGGGGGCCCAATATTGTGTTTTTTGAAAATGATTTTTATCTTTTTAGCGGTTTGTTGCAGAAACTTAAAATTTTGATATGTGAAATTTTGATATTTGATGTGTGTCTATATTTTGTTTTATGAAAATGATTTTTCTATTTTTAGTGGTTTGTTATAGAAACGTAAATTTTGACATGTGATGGCTTTTCGTGTTAAGGGCTTTTCGATTTTGAAAAATTTGGCGTCCATTTTATATATATATATACTAGCTGTTTTACCCGTGCTTCGCTACGGGCTATAACAGCTGATAGAAGAATGAGGATAAATATGAATGTTCAAATCTGAAGTACAGATTTTTATAAACGCCCCTTTTTTCCGCGGCTGGTGTTCCACTTGGACGAAACCAAAATTTCAGCCGCCGGAAATGTACCGGTATGGAGAAACAATGATGAAAAGCTGATAATATTTGATGGGCGCGCCCTTTACCCCCGTGGCTGGCGCCCCAGTTGGAATATTAAAAAATCCTTTCTTATTGCACATCTAGAACATAAAGCGAACCTACATACCAAATTTCAGCCACCGGAAATGTACCAGTACGGAGAAACAGTGATGAAAAGGTGACTTTCATATGTAAACGCGCCCCTTTTTCCCCCGCGGCGGGCGCCCCAATTCGAATATTTAAAAATCCTTTCTTAGTGCGCATCGTATACCTAAGTGCGACCTACATGCCAAATTTCAGCCTCCTAGGACGTACCAGTGCGGAGAAATCGCGATGAGTGTTAAGTGAGTGTGTTTCTCTTTTATATATATAGATTTGATTGAGATATTTTTTTTCTATGAATGACTACAACACTACCAACGTGAACACCTGATCATATTGATCCACGAGTTGTGAACGTTAGTGAACTCCACTTTTGACCCCCATATATACATCGCGAAATGCACTTTTATATGTGTATGTATGTTACGGAATACAAGCCACAATTTTCATCCGATTTTGACGAAATTTGGTATACATGTTTAGGGTATAAGCGAAATTTGCTGTATAATTTTTGGGGGCCCCAGGGGGCCCAATATTTTGTTTCATAAAATTATGTTTCTATTTTTAGTGGTTTGTTATAGAAACGTAAATTTTGATATGTGATGGATGGTGTTAAGGGCCAAAAAAATTGGAGTCCCCAATTTTTTTTATATAATTATTTGATTAAAATATTTTTTCCTATTAATGACTACGACACTAACGTGAACACCTGATCATATTTATCCACTAGTACCCTAAATATATGTACAACTTTGCTGATACGTTAGTAATAAGTGCTTGATGGAAGTAAGTTTCGGGACTAACATAAGGTGCTGATTTCAAATGAATGTTAATTTTAGAATGTTTTTTTTTTCAATTTTACATGCCATATGTCTCCTTCGCAATTTGAAAAGTAAAAAAGATCTACTTTTTCTCATCTCGTTTTTCAAATCGTCCCATCTTTGTAAGAATAAATGATTATAAAAATCTAAATAACTAGCGAATCAATGGGTAATTGCTACAGAGACACTTGTTAATTGCTATCGAGACAATTGCTACAGAAACATGGGGTAATTGCCACAGAGATACTTGGTAATTGTTACAGAGACAATGGGTAATTGCTACATAAATATTGGATAATTGCTACGGAGACACTGGGTAATTGCTACAGAAACAATAGGTAATTGCTGCAGAGACATTGGGTAATTGCTACAAAGACAATAGTTAATTGCTACAGAAACATTGGTTAATTGCTACAGAAAAATCGTCATGAGTGGCCATTCAACTGACTGAGATCTATAGTTTACAGAACTACTAGTTACGAGTAATAGAATAACTAAAGGTGGTTTCACACTATTTGTCATGATTCAAAAATTTTGGCACAATTTATTTGATGTATTATAATTGTAATTATTATAATTTTTATATTTTCTATTTTTCCAATAGGATTTCTGATCGAAAGTTAATTTAGTTTTAATACTTCACTTGTGTATTTTCGATAATATTTTTGAGGACTTTGGTGTCAACATACGCTTCAGAAATATTTTTTAAAGGTAAGATTAATGAAATATTTTTCAAAAACGCTTAAGCATGACAAACGTGTTGGTCATGCGTTTAAACGATATCAGTCTAATTTAGTCAAATTTTGGTCACTTTTGTGTTTGATTCATAGCAATCAAATAGCGAATTTAATAAAATATATTTTGGCCGAGCACTCTGTTTGGTACTCTTTGAAGTTGAAAACAAAATTTGGCATCATGACAAATAGTGTGTTACCACCTTAAGTTTTAGCATCACGATGTCCTTTAAAAGTTTGTGTCTTGTCTATTCGTTTTTTGATGAAACATTGTATGGACATTTATTATGTTCAGAGAATTAGCTGATTAGTTTTTTGGCACTATGCGTCACTGGGATCCTGATGGCGGCCAAGCGAAAACATGGGTTTTATATTCAGATAATCCTTTTTAAAATAAGAACAATATTAATTTCATGCACCTTCACAAAGTCATCATTTCTGATATTATGAACTTTTTTAATTTAAATATTGTTAGTTAAAAAACACACACACACAAATATTTAAAACTTACAAAGAATTTCATGGTGAATTTATTTTTAGGTTAAAACTTTTAGGTTTATCCTCACAATTGGTGACTGATACAACAATGATGTATGTTGGATGTGAATTGTGAGTTTATATACTTAAAACTATTCTTTGTCAAGGGCAGCTCGATGACCAACGAATTTATACCCACCCCCGATAACTTATCTTACAAGATTTTGTATAAATTATAATAAATAATATACAAATTAGAGTAGTAAAAAATGACCAAATAATTACTGGTTCTGTGTGTTGATATTTAATATGCTTGTAAAGATAATGGACTAGATACTAGAATAATACTGCACGACCTTTTGGATAAGATCATTCTGAAGGATATGGTCCTTATATCAGGTATAACGGATAGTGAGGTGAATGCGCCTCCAAGTTAGATTGCATTTTATTAAAGAAAACCTCCTAATTTTGGCTAGATTGTGAACATTGATCCACAACGGCTGATCTTTTGATTTTGAATAATCGCTCACACGCACCTAGAAGGTACTTTTACGTAAGTTTTGTCATTTAATATTTGCATGGGCATTCCTTTAAACTTATCGGCAATGATAGAGAAGTCAAGTTGTGAGGAGTCTTGGTTGAATATGCAATGAGATGAGATGTGATTTCTCGTAGACTGAGGAGCAAGGCTCTGATATTTGAAAGTATTGTTCCTCTTTCTTTGAATTGTTTGCCTGAGCATCGTGAGTGACAGATTAGGCACTCTATATATTATTTTTTTCAACACCACTCGGTACGTAGGTTGCTTTTTTACTATGTTGTGTATAAAGATCATTTTTGTGAGAGTTAGTCTTGACATTAAAGTGGACACTCGTGGATGTGCAAGCAACAAGTTTACGATATCGGCTCCGGATAGGAGCCATTAAACTGAATCTTAAAAAGAAATGATGGTTCCACAACTTTTATATTCACCAGACATGGCACCTTGGGATTTCTTCCTATTTTGTCATCAAAAGACGCCGCTTTGATAACATTTTTTTTTTTTTTTTTTTTTTTTTTTTTTTTTTTTTTTTTTTNTTAGTCATTTATTTTTATTTAATTGAATTTACAAATATATTTTTCCTAAGCTTCAATTGATGACATTAACGGGGAATCGATGAAAAAACCAACAAACTCTTTAATTTCAAATTGCTTATTGTCTGTAACCTTTTCTGTCTCACAGCCTAAAATGAGACAGGAAAAGCAACGTCTCTGGATTTTGATTAAATATATATTTTAATTTTTATTTGAATCTTATTTATCTTTTTATAACTTACTCTTTTTATTTTATTGCAAGACACAAAGACGCCATAATTTATCTTTTGTTTGTCTTTTTGTTGTTATCACTTGCCTTGAAGAATTAGACTGTGCGATAACTAATATTACAAATTAGTGTTTGACAGTTTGGGAATCATGGTAGCTGATATTTGAATGATGGATTCGTATCATGAAGGATGCTGTTTCGAATCTAAGTATTATCGTATATATCACATTAAATTAATCACTAACACGAGGAAATACAATGTCACCCCCCGCATTAGCTCAATGTCAGTGTCACACTTATTGGGTGACCTTGGCCAATGTACAATAAGATCCTCATAGGGGTTTCAAGCGATATAGAAAATTAGGAATTTTTGTTTCAGTACTTCCATACTCTTTGTCTCAAATATACGAATATTGCTAACATTTGTATGAGGTACGACCCCCACCTTTCAAAATGTGTATTCTAGATTGGGTTACACTTTCGTCATACGCTATATTGGGTTACACCTTACAATGTCGTTACTTCGAAATAAACAGATTATGATCGAACGTTTCAAAAAAACTGGGGGACAGAAAAGGACGACTTTTTGTCCAATGAAATCAAACTGGAGACAAGATCTAGGGAATACTTAAAAGTTTAACTGGTCCCCAATAAATATAGTTAATTGATTTACAATTGAATTGAATATTCTTTTTTTTTTATGAAATTGGTGCAATCGAGTAGGTATATTGGGAACAGACAGTTTTTGTGTTGGTGTGTTTTTTTTTTTTTTTTTTTTTTTTTTTTTTTTTTTTTNATAGTATCTAAATTTGGTTAGAATATCTGAATCCAAGTTTTTGGCATGAATCATTGTGTTTTTAGAGTACTTTTCTGTGTTGTTGGTTATTTTTGTTATAAAAAAAATCAAACTTAACCTAAAACCGCTCGTTTATTTGAGCAGGTGAGCACCCTATCAAATGGGACAATTTTTTTAAAAAAAGTTTGTGTCAAAAATAGAATAATTAAACCAAAGTTTTTTTTAAAAACATAACACATTTTATTGTACAAAATATTTACATTCAGTTTTATAAACAAACGCAATTGCAGCACCCGGCAGGCAAAGCTTGGGGCACGCAACATGTAAAGTATTTAGGATGTTTGAAAGGCCAAGTGCAATATCCCCAAGGCATTGCACTTGGTGAATGAATCGGTTTACAAATCGTTAATTACAGTAATTATTTGTAAACTGTAACACTTAATTATCATCTGAACTCTAAACTTATTCTATTGACTTCATCGTCAATTAGATCAGAATTGTTTGTAATAGTGATTATAGTTGTAATTAGGGTTTGAAGCGGCGGCTATTCTTGATTTTTCAGCGAAATGGGCAGATTTAGCTTGGGCTACTTCTGGGGTGTCAGCGAGATATCCATTTGGTAGGACGATGATTTCAGCCGGTGTGTAAGATTGCTGGAACGGAGTGGTGTAAGCTGGAGATGAGAAGGTTGTTGGGGCATTGTAAGTGTTTGAAGATTGTGCAGATGTTTTGGCAAGTTCAGCAAAATGGGCAGATTTAGCTTGGGCTACTTCTGGGGTGTCAGCGAGATATCCATTTGGTAGGACGGTGATTTCAGCTGGTGTGTAAGATTGCTGGAACGTAGTGGCGTAAGCTGGAGATGAGAAGGTTGTTGGGGCATTGTAAGTGTTTGAAGATTGTGCAGATGCTTTGGCAAGTTCAGCAAAATGGGCAGATTTAGCCTGGGCTACTTCTGGGGTGTCAGCGAGATACCCATTTGGCAGGACAGTGATTTCAGCTGGTGTGTAAGATTGCTGGAATGTAGTGGCGTAAGCTGGAGATGAGAAGGTTGTTGGGGCAGTATAAGTGTTTGAAGATTGTGCAGATGCTTTGGCAAGTTCAGCAAAATGGGCAGATTTAGCTTGAGCTACTTCCGGGGTGTCAGCGAGATATCCATTTGGTAGGACGGTGATTTCCGCTGGTGTGTAAGATTGCTGGAATGTAGTGGCGTAAGCTGGAGATGAGAAGGTTGCTGGGACAGTGTTAGTGTTTAAAGATTGTGCAGATGCTTTGGCAAGTTCAGCAAAATGGGCAGATTTAGCTTGGGCTACTTCTGCGGTGTCAGCAAGATATCCATTTGGAAGGACGGTGATTTGAGCAGAAGAAGCTGTATCCATATAAGATGGGGCACCTGCTGCATATCTGTAGGATGAATCTGAAGTGTATCCCAAGGAAGATGGGATAGTTGCATATCCAAAGTACCCTGCTGTTGGTGCGCTAGCAGCGGCACAGACTAAGGTGGCAATAAAAGCAATCTGAAAAAGAAAATAATATTGAATAATTAGCTGTAATTTTGACCTTCCACTTCTGCCCAAATTTTCTCTGACAGACTCTTGTTTTCTGGCGAGTAAAAATCACCTTTTTATCAAACTCTATAAGAAGAGGTCAGTGTTTCCAATTATGTATTTGACATTGAAAATACACTTCAGATTGTCTTCAGAAGTTTTTCTACAATAAACTTGTTTCCTAAGCATTTACTTAAATCAATCAACTCACCAAAGTATTCATGGTGATGATCTTGTAATGGAGATACAACTGGGATATGTTGATAATTGATGAGAGATGGATGGGAAGTGAATGATGCTCTACTAATGGCAAATGTAGGTTTATATACTAAAATCATCGTTTGTTTGTCAAGGGCAAATCCCTTCAGGGATGTTACCCTGATCAATCTCAATAATTTATTAATGATTTAAAAAAGACAAATTTAGTCGATAGTTTATTAGGTGTATCTATTACTTATGTAACATGTTAGATTTTTGGGAACTATGCCTTACCTTTCCCTTTCCGGAGTTTTCAGGCATTCCTTTGAGATGAAATTGAAGTTTCTAACACTTCCCCAAAGTATTAGCTGATAAAATCTACAATACTAGCTGTTTTCCCGTGCTTCGCTACGGTTACAAAATTCATCAACAATTTGGAGATCGCGAAATTAAATCTTCTCAATTTTATATTTTTGGTGGAACCGACCCCCAGAGTGACCATCGCTCCTAGTTAGAAAATTCAATATTCTACTCAAGTATATTACTTTTTGTACTTCGGAACACCTTTGTATCAAATTTCAGCTTTCTCGCTCATCCTGAAGTGGTACTTCTCAATTCCGATTTTTTGGTGGTGAAAACCGTCCATAAATCGGGGATAAACCGGAAATTTTCAAATTTTATATTTTTTATGGGGCCTCTATATACTGTTTTGGGGGGTCTACTCTCGGTAATTAAAATACAAAAAGATCATTTCTGGCGGTAATTTGCTCCCACTTGAACCTACATCCTACGGTGCGCCAAGTTTCAAGTCTCTACGTTTAGCCATCGTGGAGCTACGTTGATTGTCAGTCAGTACGTCAGTATACCAACTGGGCTTTACGTTTTATAAGTATAGATAGATATAATCACATTCTCATCTATCTATTCAAGCGGACTTCGCGGACTATTGATAATCTCACCGGAATTCTACCAGGAGTCCCGGGTTTGATTCCAACATCCCTAAAGTATTAGCTGAGAAAATCTACAATATATAATCACATTCTCATCTATCTACTAAAGCGGACTTCGTGGACTATTGATAATCTCACCGGAATTCTACCCAGGAGTCCCGGGTTTGATTCCAACTTCCCAAAGTATCAGCTGATAAAATCTGCAATATATAATCACATTCTCATCTATCTAGTAAAGCGCACTTCGTGGACTATTGATTAATCTCACCGGAATTCTACCCAGGAGTCCCGGGTTTGATTACAACGAAGTCGGGTTTTCAATGTTTAGAAAGACCTTCGAATATTTTGATTTCTTTGTAGGCCAACTTAATGCACAATACATATTTTATTTATCCTCGAAATCTGCGCTCGTTAACTTCTTTAACTATATTCTTGTTCGAAAATATCCACTCACAAAAATATTCATTTTTTTCAAATAAAGATTAGCCCATGCTTACTGTGCTCCCAAAATCAGTTTTTGAAAGAACTATTTGTTGGACACAGATGTAGATATTTTTGCTAAAATGTTCTCGAAATTTAGCGTGGAGTTCTCTTGGTGTTAGGAAATAATATAAATAGGTACCAAAATTATAGTTTATCAGTGGGCCAAATTATGGCATATTTAAGTTATTAAGGTCAATAATTGAACTTTAATATTAGAGGTACGTATGCCAAAAAAATACAATTAGTCGTTTCGTGCACGATCAAATTGCACAGTTCTACGCTGCATACACGATTTGATATATCTCGTGAACGATCTCGTCATTCTACGAAAAACGCCACATTCTACGCCACCGTATATGATGCTGCTCATTCATTGCAGTTATCGTTAAAAATTAGGCATACTCGCTTCGATCAACATATCTGCACAATCAATCGGAAACAGGCCCCCTCGGCACACACGCCTTAAATTGAAATCGAACGACAAATCGGGAGGACATTTGTGTAGGCAATCATATGGAAAAAATCTTTGATTTTATTGTACTTAAATTGAGGCATTTGCATGAATTTTCCACAGTAGCTAGGCCGGATTTTTGAACACGCTTGTTAATAACAGATTAGTCATTTTTTAGTTTTACTGAGCAACAGTAAAGAACTGATGTGTTTTTTCTCTAGTGTATGACTATTTGACGATTATGAGCAGAACGAGATAAGGGTCTGTCTAAACTGCAGTGATCTATCGTAGTATCGTGTTACGAATTGGAACATTTCCTCGATGCTTTTGAAAGTTGTTATATTGAAAGTTCTTCTGAAATGCAAAATCCTACTGAGTTGACTTTGAGTCACTAATATCATCTTCCTTTATCACGGTACGTATATTTTGAAAGCGAATATACCCAGTATTGAAGTTGCATCAAAGAATTTTTTTTAAATTATAGTATATAAAAAATTTTAAATTCTCATAATCATATTCATTTTAATTTTCACCTACTCATTTATTCGAATTATAGGTGAATACACTGAATTCATCTTCTTATGGCTAAAACTATTATTAGTTCTATGAACTGTAGACCTCACATAAATTTAGGGTCTCCATTTGTCTCGATTTGACTAACAGAACCCAAAAACTAATCAGCTAATTCTATAAACATAGTGAATTACCATACCAAGTTTAATAAAAATCGGACAAGACATTCTAGAATTATCGTAAAATGAATAGACAGACAAACAGACGATTTAGAAAAGTAGAGGCGTTAAAACTAGACAGCTAGACACTATGTTCAGTAAATGACTGGATTTTTATTTTCTCTCGGCGGTTTATGATTTACGTAGAACGTCTGTTCGTGTGTTTTTACGGTCATATAATTAAAAGTCCCATTCGCCGTCGGCTAAAAGAATATGATTTGTCCTTATAAATTCAAATCCTACATTGATCTAGGATATTAAAATAATTGATAAAAACTCTGCCATATCCTATTCGTGTTTAAATTTCATCTGGAGTGTGAACATCAAACGACTTTCCTTATCCATAATAAAGAAGAAAGTATAATGTAATTCGATGTCGAATTTTCAATGCCAAAACACGTTTTGAGGTCCCCAGAGCCCCAGTCCCGAATCTCAGTCATTAATCCGTGGGTGTAAGTTTGTGAACAAAATATCTCGAAGTATTGTGTGTGCTTACCTATAAAGATATAGCACGCTAGTTTTTTTTTCTTCTTGGCGTTGCAAAACTAGCGTTTTGCTTGATACTTTGTTTTGGCATATACATCAAAATTGCAAGTTTCTAGCTTTTAACTTTCTTATTATAGGAAGGATTCATCATGAAAAACGTCACAAAACCGCTAAAGGTATATTCGATTTCATTGAAATGTTTCGTGACGTGTTTTTTTTTTTTTTAAAAAAAAAAAAATTGGCTTGACGTCTCTTTAACATCTATTGGTCATTCAAGACCGTGGTTTTACCCTCCATTCGCTGGAAACTTGCAAACCAGCTACCCACATTGACCTCACCCAGCCTGGGTTGGGCCGAAAAAAAGAGCCAACGGTACGTGGTGTTCCCAAGCGGTCACCCATCCAAGTACTGACCGCGCCCGACATTGCTTAACTTCAGTGATCTGACGGGAACTGGTGTATTCAACGTGGTATGATCTTTGACTTTCGTGACGTGTTCTGTTAATGAAATTTATATGCTCAGGCACCTACTTTGAGCAGTGAAAAAAATCATCCAAAGTAGATTTATTATCAATCAAAAGTTTCGTGGCATGTTTAAAATTAATATGCACCAATTGTGGAAAGAGCTTTGAACATGGATGGAATGTAAGGAAGGAAGGAAGGAATGTAAGGTCGTAGCTCCGTAAAAAAATCGTTAACACCTCTTTGGAATGGCGGACATTATTATTTTTTCCTTGATGGACCCATTTTTTTCCGTACTTACTAAAATATTATTTTTTCTTATGTAATTTATAGTTCATATCTATAGTGTTTTCATACTTTTTTATTTTTTTTTAATTATCGCCACTTAAAAATTGATTTAAATTTTCAAGAAAAAATAAATTTACCGCCATCAGACTCCCAAATATGTTTACATTTTTAATCCAAAATTTCAGTGCCGGGTTCTTGAAAAGACCTTTGGACTCTTCTCCATTTGCCGCTCATTTATTTTGACCTTTTGTTGAAAAATTTTTATTGTTTCATTTTGACGCTTGCAATCAAGAAAAACGTTTGGTTTAGCTAGCCAAATAATTATTATTAACGCTAGGTTGATATTTTTCCCTAAAAAATCGTAGTATCCAGCACTGAACATGCAAATTCGCGGCGCGAAAGCTAAGACCCTAATTCTTTTCAAAAGTGTCTAGCGATTTCAACTCATACATTCTTTCCTCGTTATGTATGTTCAAAGGAAAAGAGTAGATTGATATTTTTTTTTAAACTTGGTATGGTTCATTTTAGTGATAAAAATGACACCCATTCCAAATTTCTCTAGCACTTACTGTTCTTAAGATATATTGTTTACAGACAGACAGACCAATGGCTGAAACTCTAGATTTGGACCCTGAGGATCTCATTGGGATTGAAAAGTCGACCTAAATTTTGAGCCCTACTTTACGTTTTATAGGATGAGGAATGTAAAACTTTCCATTAGATTTTACAACTGAATAAGTTTTGTTTATTGCAGCGAAACGGCCTTCCCAATGCTGCTTCAAAATCAATTAAATAGATTGAATTTTCGATGTTGGTGTATTGAAATGAATATTCGATGTTGATGTATTTCATGGATAGAAAGACTATCATTAAAAACAAAATTCAGGAATATATTTTTGGTTCGTTTGTGGTAATGTGAGGACCTCAAAAATATTATCTACACCTAGAAGTTCAGATTAATTAAAAACAAAACACGTTCTACATAAAAAGTAATAAACTACATTTTATTGTACGTACAGTCATTTTGTATAGGAGCTAACTTGAACACTAATGAATGTTCATGAACATTTGAGAATTGTCATGATATTTACGAGTCTTGGATAATGCACTATCTCGCGAAAATTGCATTACACAAAAATTAATTTAAACGCGCATGAAATTCTTTGAATAATTCCTCACAGAGGAATTTGACTTAGAAAAACAAAACAAAAACGTCTTCATATCATAGTCCATCTGCCTTTTAAAAAACGGGACTAAATTTTGTTTAGAGCCGTATTTGCAGTCCAGGAGTTGAACTACAATAAAAAGACATTTGTTGAGATGGGTCTTCAATTACATTAAAGACTCCGCTCAAGTTTTGATAAGTAAGAGATCTTAGTAGTGGTGTCCGTATGGGTATGAAGCTGGAGCTGGGTAAGCTGGAGCATGGTAGGCTGGGGCAGCATAGGCATATGGAGCTGGTGCGTAGGCAGCTTTGGATGCAACTTTTGCTTTTTCGGCTAAGTGAGCAGCTTTAGCGTGTGCTACTTCTGGGGTATCAGCTAAGAATCCACTTGGAAGAACTTTAACTGGGGCTGGAGCTGGAGCATGAGCGTAAGAACCTGCGTATGGGGCAATGTAGGCAGTTGGGTATGCTGGAGCGGCATATGCTGGTGCTGGTGCAGGGTAAGCTGGAGCGGGGTATGCTGGGGCAGCATATGGGTATGGAGCTGGAGCATAGGCGGCTTTGGATGCAACTTTAGCTTTTTCGGCCAAGTGAGCGGCTTTAGCGTGAGCTACTTCTGGAGTGTCAGCTAAGAATCCACTAGGAAGAACGGTGATTTGGGCTGGAGCATGAGCATAAGCACCTGCGTATGGGGCTGGAGCATATCCGTAGTATGGAGCTGGAGATGGAACGTAAGCCAAGGCACATGCCAAGGTAGCGGCGAAAGCAACCTGCAACAAATAAAATCACGAGTTATTTCAATTTGGTAAAAATTATATGTATATATCTTAAAAACAAATTTCAGATATTTTGCTGTGCGTAATTTTCTACATCAGAAAACCGGGGTTTTCTACATCAGAAAGACTTTTTTGTTTGTTACGGTTTAATTCATTTTGTTCCCTACACACAATTTTTTTTCGTTTTAGTTATAAAACACTGTTTTTATTATTATCAAATATTATTCAGGCCACAAAACCGGAATGATGGATCGTTTTGCGACTCAAGTATTATTTAATCATTTAGAAGCTGGACTAACGGATTAGAGTTGTTCTCAAGTCACATTTTTTCCTTTTTTTTTTTTAGAAAAAAACATNTTTTCCTTCCTTTTTTTTTTTTTTTAGAAAAAAACATATTTTTAATTGTAATTTCCCCACTTTTTCTTATCTTTTTTTTTTACCAAGGAACAAAAGAAACAGTGCTAGAGATTACCTTGTGTTTGACCATCCTTTTAGGGAAATTTTGTTTAATATAGTTAAATAATATTGGAATATCAGTTATACTGTTAAAACATTTCAATTCTAGTTTAGAAATGGTATTTAGGATGTTTGTAGTCATTATGAAATATAATTTTCAATAAAATATTGTGTATCAACTACAAATAATAAGGCGAGTCACGAGCGCTTTCGTCTGTTACGACATTCTCAGACGAAAGCGCTCATGACTCGCCTTATTATTTGTAGTTGATACACAATATTTTATTGAAAATTATATTTCAATTCTACTTGAGAATAAGTTCTCATATAAGTGCTAAAGTTATTTAATTGAATCAATAGAGTTTTCATCAGAATAAGTAAAATGATAATGATTTATTTTGTTAACAATCACCGAAGCGTATCCAATTCAAGACACAAGTCGAGAAACATGATACCTAATATTACTTAATGCCATATTGCATTCAATCAAATAATGATCCATATTGCATTCATTCAAAATCTCGTGACAAACTAATTTTACAACACACAATGATTTTATTCTTATGGTTAAGAATATTTATATAATATAAAATTATATATAAAAGAATAGTATAAAATTCCTTCTGGTTAAAAAAAAATCAATCTGTTTTCCGATATTTACAAATGTCTGAAAATCTGACGTAAAACGAATTTAGTTGTGTTAAACTAAAATGTTCGTCACATTGTGTTCATGTTGGATTCAAAACAATAACCTCCTGGTTAAGAAACTATCTTCTTTATCAAGTGAGCTACTAAGGCAAATAAAAATGCAGTGGATTTTAAAATTTTAATAAAGATTTAGGGTATGATATTGAGCTTTATAATTGTGCCCATAAAATGCCTCTTTGGCCGATAAATTGATATTAATTGAAAATTCAATTTCATCCAAATTTCAAGTTTCTATACGTTTAGCACTTATTGTCAAGCTAATGAGTCAGTCACTCAGTACTATCAACTGGGCTTTGGTTTTATAAGAATAGATTTCTCTCATTAACAATCACTAAGTTTTCTTTTGACAAAATATTTGACTGACAATTTAGTATACCTGTAACAACTTTAAGAATGCTAGTAGTTTTGTAAACCTTAATCAAAGTTTGTATACCAATATACATTTACACATGCCGTAATAAAAGTTCATACTAAATTTCGGCAAAATTTGATAATATGTTGAAACGAACAGACAAACAACAAACAGGCCATTAATGAACAATGTGGAGTTAAAATGGACTTTTAACTAACTCCGTTCGAACAATGAATGATTCACAAAGTCTAGATTCTAGATAATGATGTCAATTAAATATTTTAATTTAAACTATCATTTGTTGGAGAAAACGAAAATCAAAAGAATCGAAATGGCTGCCAAACATTTTCCAAAACATAACAACTTGAATTGGACTCAAAATATTTGAAATTAATATACCCGATAGGGACCGAACCCCCAAATGAGCCTACCAATATACATTTACACATGCCAGAATTGGAAAAGTTTTCTCACTGAAACCTTTGGTTAGAAAATAGAATTCTCATCGACACTACGAGAGGCACTTGTCTTTACATCAGGTTGATAATATTACTTATTAATTTTGTAAAACCTTAAATTATGAAAACACAAAAATTCTTTTATTTTCCACATTAAAAAACACTCAGAAAATATAAAGAAAAAGTTTAAAAACTTACAAAGAATTTCATGATGATGGTTGGTTGGTGTTTGTAAATCTTTAGGTATATCCTCACAAATGGTGACTGATACAACAATGATGTATGCTGGATGTTAATTCTGAGTTTATATACTTGAAATAGTTCTTTGTCAAGGGCAGTTCTAACTATTGCGGGTACCATTCTCTACCCCTTTCTATTTAAATTCATAGTTTTATTAAAATAATAAAGAGGTCATTCTAAAGGAATGTAAAACTGACCTCAAACAATTTCCATAGAAAATCAGATCTTTGCCAACAAAATATGACAGGAATTATAGTTGTTATAACCTTTCCCGGCTTTGCCCGCTCCTGCTATACCTTCGTATCCTATGTCAAAATACGTCCAGAAATTGTAGCCTGTATATCGTAGCCTCTTTTATTATTAAACTGTGGTTGCAGGTCTTTATGGAGACTGCAATTAGATCTTTTGTGACCAGCGGCGGCAGCTGGAGTTAGATTCGAACCAATAGCCAGCCTCGAATCCACACCGCATCAACCAAATGAGCTACTGAGGCTGTATTGTAGTCTTTGGAAAACACAGATTACTCGTTTACAATTTTGCCACGGGCTTTAGAGCATGGACGTTCTAGGTGTTTAATATTAATTTTCTAAATATTATTTTGTCTGATCTCCATCGAATTCTTAACTCTGGAATGGCTAATAGCTAAAAGACTGGCTAAAGTTTTCTCGCTTTTAGTTGATATACAGCGTGTCCCAAAATGACCGGTCACCCCTCCCCCCCCCTAACTTTTGAACGGCTTGGAATTTTCGAATTTTGAAAAGTTCNGTGTTTAATATTAATTTTCTAATTGGAATTTTCGAATTTTGCAAAGCTCTAGGTATAGGAACAGGGTTGTGTTGACAAAAAGGTTGTATTGACAAAAATAGAAACTTGGATTCTATTGAGAAAAAGTGTAGATTTCTCAAGACATTTAAATGGAATGGTACAGTATTTTTTGTTATAATAAAAGTACAAATAAAATAAGGAAAAATACTCCCTTTCATTTTTTCAAAAAAATACACCTTGTATAAAAAAGGTTTTTTATCTACCTAAATCATCAAAAGTGTAAATCTCATTTTTCTCCTGGAAGTTAAAAATAAGCCGTTTAGAAAGCGGTAATTTTCGGGTAGAAAGTCTGAAGTAAATTGGTTATATAGGACAAACAGTGATAACTAACCAAAATAAATGAACATTTTAGCGGAAAAAGAAAAACATTCACCTTCTCAATTCTTTCACAGCAGTGCCACAGAGGAATGAGAAAAATTCAATACCATTATATAGGAAATATCATTAGTTTTAGATGCAAGTTATTTCCTATGTAAATACATAGAAATTTTCTCATTCCTCTGGCCCTGCTCTGAAAGAATTGAGAAGGTGAATGTTTTTATTTTTTCGCTAAATGGTTTTCTTATTTAGATTAGTTATCACTATTTGTCCCAAATAACCACCTCATTTCAGACTTTTTACCACAAAATTGCCGATTTCTAAACGGCTTATTTTTATCTTCCAGGAGAAAAATGAGATTTGACTTTGTCCTCTTAAGACACTGATGACAATAAAAATGTACACTTTTGATGGTTTAGGTAGATGAGAAACCTNTTGGAAAAAAAAAATATTTGTACCATTCCATTTAAATTTCTTGAGATATCGACACTTTTTGTCAATAAAAGTCACTTCCGGGTGTCGAACCTGGATCTCACCATAACCATTCGATTGGCCATGGACCTGTTCCTATCCCTAGAGCTCATCAAAATTCAAAAAATCCAAGTCGTTCAAAAGTAAAGGGGGGTGGGGTGATCGGTCACTTTGAGACACGCTGTATTGTTGCGATAAATTTAAGATATTATTCCATGATTTACCGAATAAATTGGAAATGTGGAGGTAACTAAAATTAAATATTTTAGTTTCAGTAATTCTCCTGGGATCTTTCGCATCAATTTTCGCTACCGTTTGGGCTGTGCTTTTGGGACAGAAAAGTTAAGGGGGTAGATATGCACTCAGAAACATTTTTAGGATTCGCCTATTAAGTAAGGGCAAAACATGACCGAATTCCGGTAACTGTAGGTATTACTTATCTTTTTTATTTCTTTTTATTCGATGCATGGCTCTTTTTTTAAAATAAAAACTTTTCATAGAAAAGAATAAACCAAAAATATTTTTGGAAGAGATATTTATATCTAAATAAAAATTGAACTCTTGTAATAATCACGTATGGAAAAAACACAAAAAAAAACAACATCTTTCNATATTTATATCTAAATAAAAATTGAACTCTTGTAATAATCACGTATGGAAAAAACACAAAAAAAAAACATCTTTCTGCTTATATACCTTGTTTTAATGCCCGGCATCGATACCCGTTGGAACCAAATGTTTTAGGGAACCGTACTCTAATTCAGGGGAGTCCTGATTAGAAAACAAACGTTTTGCCATATTTGTTCTCGCAGTACCATAACTTTATACATGTTTTTCAACTTATCAATCGGTACCATACCTTTTCCGTTATACCATGGTGGGTATAAAGGAAAAGGCCATAGGATAGTTTTTATGTCGATTATTTAATTAATGATCAATTTCAGAGAAATTCTTTTATAATTGTGGGCATTCCAGTATCACATAAACAACAGTACCTCCAAGGCGAAGTGAAGGTATAGTAGGTTCATACGACTACGATGCAACTAGGATGAAAAGATTTCTGTCAAAAAATATAACCACCCAGAACGATCAATGTTACTCGTATTATTTTATGACGTGAAATGTGACACATGGGGGGCCCGCAGCAGACAGTTCAGTAACTACTGCTATACCTACCAACTGCATCATGAGCAATGAGCATTAACAGTGTCTAATGTCTATCTCTTGATATCTACGTCGATTTAACACTTCATCGATCTTATGAGACCTGTTTCTTCATTTGATTTTCTGTTTAATTTCTTCTTCTTGTCATTTTGTTTTTTTCTCCTTTCGCTTTAGTTCATTATTTGTATGCTATCTTAGCGTCCAAATTTTAAAAGCTCGAGGCGAAGCCCCCAGCAAAAGTTTTTCTAGGTTCAACAGTGAACACATACATAATGTATGAAAAAACAATCCTAATCACTGTAATGTGCATTGTATCTTTGGTCAGTTTGCTGCGACGATTTTGTATGTTTGGTGCGATTGCATGTACTTCAGTGCAAAATTCTCTGTAGGAGTATTGTTAAGTAGTTCTTTTCTATTATATTGCTTAAGTATGTTTCTGAGAATTTGGTTGCAGTATACATCTCGTAGCCTGGGACTCAAACCATACATTATTATATTTATTATTCTGAAATCCAGTCTCGAATTCATCGGTGAACTTACAATATGTACAAATATTTTTCTGGAGTTAACCAAATTTTATATCATTATTTAATATATGAATGTCTATTGAGACTTGATATTTTGTTTTATGAAGGAAAGATTTTTAAAGTTTCGTCGATTGACTTTTTCACTTTAGAGAAATTCAGAAATATCAAGTCTCAATAGACATTCATATATTAAATAATAATATAAAATTTGGTTCTCTAAAGTGCAAAAGTCCTTCATAAAATAAATTTTATATCGGCTATTCTCATTTTTTTAATTAAATAATATTGATTACAGAAGATCAGTGGGAAATTAAACGTCCCTGCTCACATTTGATTGTATATTGTAATGTAATATAAATTGTAATGTAACGTAACATACATACTATATGTATGTCCAAAACACAATAAAATATAATAATAATTGCAAAAAATATTTCTATCATTCCCTTTAAATTTCTTAAGAAATCGACACTTTCTGACAAGAAAAGTCACCTTCGGGGGTGGAACCCGGATCTGATCATAACTATTCGATTAGCCATGGCCCCTTTCTTATCCCAAGAGCTTCTCAAATTCAAAAATTCCTAGCCATAAAATAAATTCTCATTTGAAATTTATTTTATGAGCTTCTAACTTTACGGTGAAAAATCATTACAGATCTTTTTCCCATCCTGCATTTGTAAGATCGCGCATCTATTCAGAATACAATCCTGTCTGAATCATGGTGTACTATATCGATGAGCATTGAAAAGAAAACAAAATTTTGGTTTTATATAAAATACATTTTATTGTACAGTCAGTTTGTATGAACACTTATGAATGATCATGAACATTTTGTGAGTTATCATGATATTTACAAAACTTGTAAAATGCACTATCTCGAGGAAATTGCACTGGACAGGTGTTTCTTTGTACCCATGAAATGCTTTGGGCCTTTGCTCAAAGAAGGAAGTATCACATTAAGCATTGAATCTGAGAATTCGAAATTTACATCTTAGTAATGAGGGCCATATGCATATGGAGCTGGGGCAGCATGTGGGTATGCTCCGTGGGCGTATCCGTATTCTGGGCTGGCAGCAGCAGCGGCGGCAGATTTAGCTTTTTCAGCGAAGTGAGCGGCTTTAGCGTGAGCTACTTCTGGAGTATCAGCCAAGAAACCACTTGGGAGAACAGTGATTGGAGCTGGAGCATGAGCGTAGGCACCAGCGTATGGAGCGGCATATGGAGCAGCGTAAGCTGGGGCAGCATATGGGTATGGAGTTGGAGCATAGGCGGCTTTGGATGCAACTTTAGCTTTTTCGGCCAAGTGAGCGGCTTTAGCGTGAGCTACTTCTGGAGTGTCAGCTAAGAATCCACTTGGGAGAACTGTGATTTGAGCTGGAGCATGAGTATAAGCACCTGCGTATGGGGCTGGAGCATATCCGTAGTAAGGTGCTGGGGCTGGAATGTAAGCTAAGGCACAGGCCAAGGTAGCGGCGAAAGCAACCTGAAATAAAATGGAAACAAAATATTAGTTGATAGAAAGTTACTTTGTCAATGTTTGTTCAACATAAAATTCAGTAGCGAGGTCAATGTCACAAACTTCTTTCATTGAAGTTTAAAGTTGTAATTAATTGTTAGTCAGAGATAAAGTTCACCGCTCTGTGTAGGTGTACTTGTGTCTACTAGGAGATATATTATTGTAAATTTTTTTAAAAATTTACAAATAAAACACAAAACACTAGATGTAACTCATTGCCGAGGGAGCGTGTTCCTGTTAATGGGCCTTTGGCCGCATGGATTGTTTGAGTTATTCTTTGGATTAGGACTCGATGAGAGCGGGGATCATAGAAATTCCCTTTTCTTTATTTGTTATCACTATGTGCATTACTCAAATTTAGCAGTTTGATGTTAGGAATATTAGGCTGGGAGCTTTTTGTACTCGGGGATTTTACAATTTTTGATGGAACATCAGCACATGTGATGATTTTTGATCTTATCAAACTTCTGACCTTAATATGATGCGGGTATACTCGTAAAAGCTTTTTTGGTGATCTTATATGTCTAAATTATACTGTCAAATGGTTCAATGAAACCACAAAACCAAACATGAGCTAGTTCAACTGTATCCGTTCTTCTAAATTACCATCTGCGTATACAAGGCCAAACCAACCCAGTAACAGCATTTGTTGATAAGGGCAGAGTCAATAATGTTTACATATACCTTCATTTGCTTCAAAGATGCTTTATTTGAAAGCAAAACAAATTAAATGTATGCAGTCCCCAACTGTGGATGAATTTTCATATGGAACTTTTCATGAACTAATACGAGTCAATTCTTGGGATCGAGGACCAGGTTCTAAATTACTAGGTGTGTCGATGGACAAAAACGGGCGGAGCCATCCGTTTCACCCCGAATTTTCGCGCACCACATAAACTTTAGCATATTGCTCCATTATTCCGTTAAAACAAGATTTTTTGAGAATACCGCACCTTTCTTGATTGCATCATGCCGTTGAGTAGTAGGTCCTATTTAAAACGCAAAATAAT
>CM022877.1:26096664-26119421 GCA_012654025.1 Pachypsylla venusta
ATTAACTTTTGAAGTTTATCCTGTAGTATTGTACTATACTACGGAATGTATGTTCAAAATTTTAATGACCTATTCCTTGTAGAACCGGATATCTGATGGTGTGAAAAACCCGGTGAATTGCTTCGTGTAAAGATACACTGGTGCTTTCCGGAACTTGGCCTGGCGCACTGCCGTACGCTCAGATTAGGAAAATGCTTATTACTCTAGCAATCTCCTAAGTTGGCAAAACCCAATGTCACAAAGAACAGATTTTAATCATTACAGCGCCTAAGCTAAGACCTAAAAGTATTTGATTGATTTTTAGTTTCTTCTATATTTACTCAAACTTTTTATACTAGGTCTTTTAAGTGAATCCGTGGTAGATTATTAACACCTTCATGTTTTTAAAATTGAGCAGATTTTGGGTACTTCTCCTTTTCTACAACTAGTTTTAACTAAGTTATAGCTATCAACAATAGTTACTCAGATGTTCTCTTGAGGATGAGGGCTCCTCGACGTGTTTCCGAAGAGACTCAGATCCGAGTAATAAGGACACACATCCTTTTTCTCTGCAATCAACAACAGATAGTCAGATGTTCCCTTAAAGATGGGGGCTCCTCGACGTGTTTCCGAGGAGACTCAGATCCGAGTACTAAGGACACACATCCTTTTTCTCTGCAATCAACAACAGATAATCAGATGTTCCCTTAAAGATGAGGGCTCCTCGACGTGTTTCCGAGGAGACTCAGATCCGAGTACTAAGGACACACATCCTTTTTCTCTGCAATCAACAACAGATAGTCAGATGTTCCCTTAAAGATGAGGGCTCCTCGACGTGTTTCCGAGGAGACTCAGTTCCGAGTACTAAGGACACACATCCTTTTTCTCTGTAATCAACAACAGATAATCAGATGAGAGCTCCTCGACGTGTTTCCGACGAGACTCAGATCAGAGTACTAAGAACACACATCCTTTTTCTCTGCAATCAACAACAGATAATCAGATGTTCCCCTGAGGATGAGTGCTCCTCGACGTGTTTCCGACGAGACTCAGATCTGAGTACTAAGAACACACATCCTTTTTCTCTGCAATCAACAACAGTTAATCAGATGTTCTCTTAATGATGGGGGCTCCTCAACGTGTTTCCGAGGAGACTCAGATCCGAGTGCTAAGGACATGCATCCTATGTAGATTAATTACAAATATTTGGGAGAACTAGTGTATTCAACAAAGAAGCGAGGTACAGTCGTTTGCCAATTTAACGCTATTAATCAGAAGAAGAAGAAAAAAAATCACTTGCACTTTCACCACATTTTACACTGAATTAAACTTTCTTTATATAAAAAAGAAAATAAATTCAAACTCAATAAACGAACACTTACAAAGGATTTCATGGTGACTTTTTGTTTGGTGTTTGTAAAACTTCAGATATATTCTCACAAACGGTGACTGATACAACAATGATGTATGCTGTTCATGAAATCTGAGTTTATATACTTGAAATGGTTCTTTGTCAAGGGCAGATCAACCCCTAGTTTCCACACTATCAGATAACACTCTCCACCCCTTTCCTAGTGTAGATTGATAATTAATATGCAATTTATTTTTATTGATTCATACATTTTAAAACATGGGTAATTAATGCTTGCTATGTGAATCTAATTAAAGAAAGCATGATTATTGCATGTATCAGATCTGTGTGGGTAAGATGAGATGTGGCACTGAGGGTAATGCTAGATAATTTGCCAAAGAATTACAGGTCATTACAATGGACTGAATAATATAGAAAATGCGTTAGAAATGACTGATGCTCTGACGCTGCGCTTCGAGGGGAAACAAAAAATACGTTAAAGTTAACTGGAAACAATGCAAGATGCAACTTACTGCTCTTGTCGATCGAAATTAATTTGACCTGTCAACAGCCATTGACGAATTTCCCTGCCGTTTATTATGTCTTATTTATATCTTCTCAGCCGTTTTTGGTTTTTAAGATATTATTATTGGGGCGAGCGAAGCGAGTCCCTCTTACCCACAGCTTCGGGCTTTCAATTATACACTACTCCTCCGAAACTACTTGGTCGATTGACACGATTTTTTTTTTACATATTCTATACTATATTGGTCATTTAAACTGATTTTGGGAAGAAAAAATAGGTACAACTTTTATTGTTAATAGAAATGTTCTTTCGTTATCTACTTAAATTGTATATAGGTGCTATTTTCAATCCATAAAAAGCAGTTAGGGAAGAAAGCAAATCTATTACAAATTTCCAAATTAAAACAAAAATGTTATTTAGTAGGATGTTCTTACATGGTTCAGCCAAAAACAACACCTTTGCTAATACTGTAGTAAGTACCTATTACTTTTTATTTTTTCAAACTCAAATTTAAAATACTAACACAATTTTTTTTTTCTATTTTGTAAAGTTTTACCTCGGAGCATTTTATTGCGCATTTTTTCTAAATTTATATGTAAACAAAAAAAAAGTGCCACGGGATTTAATTTTCTTCAGTGATCTGACGGGAACTGGTGTATTCATTGTGGTATGATCGTTGGCTAGGTGCCGGGCTTGGTCGTCAGACTAGATCTCAGCAAAACTATCGGCGACGTCCGATTACTAACCATGGATTGCAAAGGCAGACTAATAATCATGGACTATTCAATAATACTCATCACGAAAATAACGCACAATACATTCATTTACATCAAGAGCAGTTCGAGCAAGAATTACGAGCAAGAATTACGAAACAAGAATTACGAAACCAATTCCGTCACTGCAAGAACTGTTCAAGAACACTAATACGTACCAAAGATTTCGATACGTGCACACAATGCAAAAATCAAAATAAGTTTACTGCTGCAAATAATATGGACCCAGGAATTATACCACCGGAGCTTCAAGATCTTACTTACATATGAGGGTTAAATCACGTGGCCTTCTTGGCCAATATGCGTATGCAGGTAATTGGGGCGAGCGAAGCGAGTCCCTCTTACCCACAGCTTCGGGCTAGATATAACGATTGATATGGAACAGATTTCACACCTGCCTATCAATTGTAGCGTTTATGATCAAATACCAACTGTAGAAATCGCGGAAATAGATAGAAGTCAAGACAATAAATCACTTCAAAATAAAGCACCGCTCGCCCCTTTTTGTCCGCAAACACGGACACACCTAGTAAGCCTACACTTTCTGCTCATTTGTTACTGTGCTAGATCTCAGTAACACTAATTAAGATATGGTTTGGTCTTTCGAAGCAAATAATAAAAACTTAAAAAAACAAATGGTTACGTATCACAGAATCGCATAAAAAATTAACAAAAATAATTCAATGGTAAAAACTTAACCATTCAGTGTGCAGTTCTATTTCAGTTGAAATTCTGCTAAAACTTTAGAATAGACCAAGGAAAAGATTCCGTGTATATATTTAGTTTGTTTTCGTGAGGAGAGGGGGTGGTTGCCGAATTCCCCCTCCCATTAATCCTTGCTTGCTGTCGATCTAACGGGACATTCCAAAGACAAGATTACTTGTGCTAAAAATGCATCCATCAACCACCGTCGAATTTTTTGGTTCCAGTGGACGAGACTCTAAAAATAAATGAAATTTTCTTTAAAGAGCGTAATTTTCCGTTCTTTGGCAATTATCGGCTCTGCTGCAGGGTACACGTTTTATGTGTTTAGGGAAGTATAAAATCAAATCATATATGTGTTGTACTCGTATGGTAAAAAAGTCTTAATGATATATTAATATAAAACTGCCCTAGGATAATGTATAATGGTATATATGTAACGCGCCAAATTGTAGCAAGTTGTATTATATACAATGAAGGCAAAGGGTAGTCACAGGGTATTTGTGAAACAAATTTCGGTTCCTAATTGAATCATTTTGCCGACTTACTTTATATCTCACGATTTTTAAATGGTCTCAGGATAATGAATTTTTGACTGATCTCAGGATAATGAAAAGAATCTCAGGATAATGATTTTTTGTTTCTGTTAAAATATTTCTAAATGCTCTTTTTAAAAATAAATTACATGTTGGAGTTTTCCATTTTGAATTTTGGAATTCACCCTACTTGTGACGATGTCGTGCTTCTTAAAACCACTGAAAAAAGATCTCCAGTTTCATAAACATGTGATGTTCCAGTGTTCTTCGAAATTTAAGGCATTTTCGATACAAGTGTAAAAGAAATGTGTAAATGTATTTAATATTTGTGTTAACTTGTATTATTGCATTATCACAACCTAGATTTGTGGGTGTCACAGCATTACAAGTGCCACTACACTAAACAGTCACTGCACTACATATTTCTTTGCTCTTGTAATCGCTACTCACATTAACGTAGCTACTCCATTGTCCACACGAGGCTGAGTGCGGTTCCACCAGGATTTGAACCCGGGTCTCCCGCGTGCAAAGCTAGTGTGATACCCACTAGGCCAGGTAGGCGGTTTCTCGATGCAAGTATTGAGCGTCTCTCTTTTTTTATCTCTCTGTATGTAGAAATAGCAAAAATATACGAAATTTTAATGGAAATGTCATGCCCCAAGCCCCACCAGCCATGAAACGTATGCTCGAAATACTCAGAACTCAATAATATCTATCCATCCTTCCTTCAGTTAAGTAAATTTTCCGATTTTTCGGCCAGCCGTTTTTTGTTTATTTAATTAGATTTTTGGATTCGGTCAATTCGGTGTACCTTAAAATGTAAAATATCAACTTTTTTTCATGGTCTGAAAAATTCTATCCTATGCACAGAACACAGAAACGCAATGCCCTGGTGCTTGCCATGTATTAAAATTGAAATAAATATGCAAAAACTTTAACTGATTTCAGAGGAAATAATAAATCTGTTGCTTTAGAATGTTGAAGTATTCAGAGGGAAAATTTTTGCGCTATATTATGAAAAAAAAAAATTGAGGGGGGTATTTTTTTTTTTTTTTGTGACGATTCCAAAGTTTCATTATTGAAAATAATCAAAATAGACATGATTTGGGGGCTTGTATCAATTGCTGTAGGGTCCAAGAATACGAGTGGATGTATGATACCTGATAGCAATGATAACTTACTTTCGTAGCAGTAGCAAACAACACCATAGTATTTTATTACGGTGCGCGTAAACAGCCGCATACTTACTTATTATATGGCACATATCTTTGCATATGCAAGGAAAAACAAATACATACGAGTATGTTGGAGTAAGAAGAGTGCTGAATCTGCGGGCATTCAAACATACGTGAGTGCGCACACTGGAGAATAAAGTTACTGAATGTTTGTAGGCTTATTAACTAGGCGACAAAAAGTTTGTCGAATATCGAAGATCTAGTGTGATCGAGTCCTTACTGTGCATTGTGTTATGCGCGATTAAAATTCACATAATTTCATCCACCAACATTTTACAGCTCAAATTTCAGTTTCTGATATATTATCTGGACCGATAGAGACCGACATTGGCCCATGATATGATTCCAAACGAATTACCAAAAATATATTAGTACTATTTACTAGTAGTTCTCTGAAATGTAGACCTCACAATCAAACGTTGAAAGATAAATCTTGGAGTTAAAACTAGATCTCACTCCGTTTGATAAATTAATCCACATACATTAAATTAACAATACAGAATAAAGTGTAAGATCGCTGAAGTTTCAATCTCTTGTTATGCTGACTTCTCCCGGCCCAACCCAGGCTGCGTGAGGTCAAAGTGGGTAGCTGGTTTGTAAGTTTCCAGCGAATGTATTAGGGTAAAACCCTCGTCTTGAATGATCATAGATTTTAAAGAAAAAAGGAAATTAAAAAAAAGTTCTGAATTTTTTATACATACTGTATTTTATAGTGTACAATTATTATGTTAGACACTTCATAATCAAGATCGAATTTCAAAGTAATACTTCATGAACTTGGTCTACAAGACAAGGGTAAGACTACCACACGTCCTACCCACCGGCAACTTCCTCAACTTTGGACCATTGCTATGTACCAGATATATCAATTATACTATTAATAAATAATTGATTGGTACTTGAATTTTGTTGCCAACCCAACTTGCATCACGATTTGATAATCTTTTGTTTTTTAAGTTGTTGTCCTTCTTTGGGATAACGATATTATCCTTAAGAAGGAAATTAAATTGTCTTTTTTTTGATAAACTGTTTGATGGTTGTTTGATTGCCCAATGGATCCATTCATGAGGATTGTTGCCTTTTTGTTTTTAAGTTGTTGTCCTTCTTTGGGATAACGATATTATCCTTAAGAAGGAAATTAAATTGTTTTTTTTTTTGATAAACTATTTGATGGTAGTTCGATTGCCCAATGGATCCATTCATGAGGATTGTTGCCTTTTTGTTTTTTAAGTTCTTGTCCTTCTTGGGGATAAGTATAATATCCTTAAGAAGGAATTGAAATTGTCTTTTTTTGATAAAATATTTGATGGTTGTTCGATTGCCCAATGGATCGATTCATGAGAATTGTTGCTGAAAGTGTTGCCTTCTTGGGTATAAGGATATTATCCTTAAGAAGGAAATGAAATTGTCTTTTTTTTTTGATAAACTATTTGATAGTTGTTCGATTGCCCAATGGATCGATTCATGAGGATTGTTGCTCAAAGTGTTGCCTTCTTGGGGATAAGGATATTATCCTTAAGAAGGAAATGAAATTGTCTTCTTTTTGATAAACTATTTGATGGTTGTTCGATTGTCCAAAGTACGATTCATGAGGATTGTTGCTCAAAGTGTTGCCTTCTTGGGGATAAGGATATTATCCTTAAGAAGGAAATTAAATTGTCTTTTTTTTTTGATAAACTATTTGATGGTTGTTCGATTGTCCAAGGTATGATTCATGAGGATTGTTGCTCAAAGTGTTGCCCACTAACTGATTGTTGTTTTGTAGTGCGAAAGATATAGTTCCAAGTACAAGTTTGGACTTTTATATTGTATTTATACTTTTATATGCATATTCTTGGACTTTCCAAAGGCGTGATTTCTTCCAATCCAGTCATGAAAAATCTTCCACAGTGAAAAAAATATCAAATTTTGAGGGGGGGTATTTTTTTTTTTCGTGACGATTCTTTGGAATCGTACATTATTGAATATAATAAACCGATAAATCTTTCTTGACTTTGCGATTGTTTACTTGAGGGTGACATCCTCATGGGTAGAGTCCCTAGAATTATGTCAATTACTATATATTAAAAAATCATAAGTAACACAAGCATAATGATATAACAGAGTTGCTCTCTGTGTTACTGTGACGTAATTATAATATACAGTTGTTGACATAATTTTGGGGACTCATGTCAATTATTCTCCTCCTGTGACAAACGGTTGGACGGACATGCTTTGTATGTAATAGGTTTCCGTTGTCAGCCTTTAACAGGAGATGATTAAAAACCGTATAGGCTTCATCTGAGTCTCTCCGTGACTCGGAAACGAATAAACATATTTATTTTTCTTTCTCACCATCTCTGATATCCCAGTCCATGGTTTTCGGGGAAGCCATTTCCATTGTATATACTTTGAGATAGCCCTCTTTGACACGCGTCCTAGTACTTCTTTACATATCTATACACATATGCAATTTTTTTTTAAATTCCGTCTATTAACTACATGAATATTTGATCGAACGAAGTGAGGGGTAGTTTTAAAACAACGATTTTGTTTTACTTAGCTTAACGTCTTTTTAAAATCTAATTTCATTCCAGATGTGGATTTTACCCCCCATCCCCTTGAAACTTATAAACCAACTATTCACATTGATATCACCCAGCCTGATATAAACGTCTTGTCTGATTTTGGTGAAACTGAGCTGATTCAACCAAAAGTGTTGTTGAGCCTACGAGGTGTAAAATTAATATAAATAGGTACCTAAGTTCAATTTATAGTTTTGACCGTTCTCTAGCCAGCGTCTATGGCATGTTGAATATATACGCACACCATCAGTTCTCGTTAGATCACTTAAGTTAAGCAACGTCCATCGAGGTTATACCATGTGGGTGTCCACATGGTTTCGCGCCTCCGTAATGCTGGCTATTTTTCTGGCATAACCCGAACTGGGTGAGGTTAGTATTAGTAGCTAGTTTGCAAGTTTCCAGCGAATGGAGGTAAAACCCCCATCTCGAATAGCCAATAGATGTTAAACAGATGTTAAGCCGTGAAAATAAATACTTGAAAATTAAGGATTCGTGAAAATAAATACTGGAAATGTAAATGTATATTTCTTTGAGTTATAATGTCACAATGTTTGTGGGCATCATAGCATTACTTTTCAACATTCACTCCAATATCACTAAGCCTAAGCTACACTTAAACAATTTTTACCTTATAATGCCACCACTTGGCGCTATTACCATAGCTCCTCAATTGTCCCCAAGAGGCTGAGTTACCCCCAAACACAACCAGACCAAGTAGAAAATTCGAAAAAACATTTTTCAAATTTCCCACCCGTCCAGGAATCGAACCTGCAACCTCCTTGGTGCAAACCGAGTGCGAGGCGCCCTCTACCAAGGAAATATCATAAATACTGGAAATAAATAATCCCCCTCCTTTTATTATTTCGCTTCGCTTCGTTCTTTTCCTTCTCTTTGCTTTCTAACTCCTTCCGTGTGTGCCAAGCAAACCTACACAATTTACAAATGTCTTGTAATCGCGACAAATTGACTTTATAAATATTTAATATTTTCTCATTTTCAAGATCTCGGTAACTATTTTTACACATTTTGGGTGTGGTCTTTTTGTTTTTTGCATTGTGAAGCCCATGCAGAGTTGCTCGAACAATTTTCTTCACGGTTGAGAAGTAATCATTATTTATGACGTATAATTTGACTTGAATCAGATCAGTACAACTTGAATATGTCAAAACACCCCCTCGGGGTTAATGCTAAATATAGATATTATATGTTTTTCTTAGACAATTTTATATTGTGATAAAATATTTTTATTTTTTATTGATAGAGATCTAAGTAATGTTCCATTTTACTCGTTTTACATTCTGATATTCTTCTCATTGAGTTTAACCTCACATTGTTTGAGAGACGAGGGTGTTTGGATACATTTCCAATGAGGGTAGAGTTGGAATACATTGAAAATTTTACCAACATGCTTTCTTCTTGTTTATTGATCTCTATATCTAAGTAATGTTCCATTTTACTCGTTTTACATTCTGATATTCTTCTCATTAAGTTTAACCTCACATTGTTTGAGAGACGAGGGTGTTTGGATACATTTTCGATGAGGGTAGAGCTGGAATACATTAAAAATTTTACCAACCTGCTTTCTTCTTGTTTATTGATCTCTATATCTAAGTAATGCTCCATTTTACTCGTTTTACATTATGATATTATTCTTCTCATTTAGTTTAGCCTCACATTGTTTGAGAGACGACGGTGTTTGGATACATTTTCAATGAGGGTAGAGTTGGAACACATTGAAAATATTACCAACATTGTTTCTTCTTGTGCAATGGGTGTAGTCATAAGATATTCGCCGTCATTCTGCAATGCTGATACGCCGAGTTTTCTATATCAGCCGATTTTTGAACATAAGCAGAGCAGACCAAAAAATAAAAACTATGATAATATCGGTCAATTTTATTTTCTTCGGGGTCTTATATTGAGCACCGAAACATTTCGTCTTCGTAAAAGTGATATATTTTGAGTATATTTTAATTTGAATCATTAGCCAGCGTCTATGGCACGTTGAATACACCAGTTAAGCAACGTCCAGCGAGGTTGTACCAGGTGGGTGTTCACGTGGGTTCGCGCCCTCGTGATACTGTCTATTTTTCGGCCCAACCCAGGCTGGGTGAGGTGAATGTGAGTAGCTTGTTTGCATGTTTCCAGCGAATGGAGGGTGAAACCCCCGTCTTGAATGACCAATTGAAAAAAAAATAATGAATCGGTTAAATTTTTAAGCTTCACAGTTTTTGTCTCAAGTTTAATTTCATTGAACAAAAGTCGTCTTTTTTGAGAAAATATTCATTAAGTTTTTGGGCATCTTTCGTTATCTGTTCATGTCTGAAATTTACTGGATTTTCACTTTTTTTCCAATTTTAAGTTTTTGAACTTTTGTTATCTGTTCATGGCTGAAATTTTCTGGATTTTCACTTTTTGTTCCCATTCTCAGTTAGGAAACATTTGCAATCGTACTGTGATAGGGATCTTATTTTAATCTCCTGAATCGATGGTCAGCTGACAACCCAAACACTCTGTATATGTGACCGACTGTGACGGAAAGTTTTGGGGCAATCTGAAATATGATTTACTTTTCAGTATGAATGTTTGTAAGTCATAATTGGATTGGCATTAACTTATAACAATTCTTTCTGTTTGTTTCAGGTAAGTGACTTTTGTACAGTTTACAAAGATAACTTGGTGCCAAATCATTCATTTAATGGGTAAGCTTTTCTGTAAGGCAGGGCTGGCACATAATTTCTGTTCTATTTTTATTCGTTATAGTTCAGTGAGAAAACTTGCTTAATTTACCCAAGCGGCGGAGCGGCTAGTATAAATAGGTCGACTTGGTGTCAGACAGCATATTATGCAGATCTCCGTGGCTACTTTAGTTGTTAAGACCATTGACTCTTGGATTGTAGATTCGAATCTCGTCCAGAGCAAAAATTTTCCGATTGAATTTTCTCGTTTCCGGAATGACATGGCTGTAAAAAGGATTTCCCCGAAGCAGTGAAGTGCCCAGGATTTTCATTCGGGGAGGGGGGTCCTATCAACTGTCATCTTTATTAAGACGTATGCCAACCATAAGGGCTGTCACCAGGTTTAATTTCGGAGGGGGGTTGTATATCTAAATATATATATATATATAAGAGCTACCCAGTTTATATCTGATTTTCGAGATGAAATTGTGAGGAAGTTTAATGGAATCTCCGGTATTTTGAGTATTTGTTTGTGCATGGCAAAAGTGTCTTTCTTTGATACATACCTATCCCTAGATTCGTTGGTCTGGTGTGGTCAAAATATGGGGGGGGGTTAAAATTTTTGTGATTTTGAGGGTATGTTTCTCCATGGCAAATGTGTCTTTTTTTATTCAGTCATACCTATCCCTATCGCCAGTCTGGTCCGTTCGAAACATTGGGGGAGGGGGCGGTGAAGTTAAGAACTTCTAACAAATATATGCCTATTTTTTTATTTAGAACCTGCTTAGAAAACTTCTAATTTGTAGTCATTACAATTATCACTGCGACCTTTAGAGATCTATTGTGACCAGCGGTTTGTTTGTATCTGCCCGACCCACAGCTGCCATTAGTGGTTTGTCTGGGTCGGTCCATAGATGTTCGTCCCTAATTAGCTTTAGAACTCAATCCCCTTCTTGGGACGGGCCAAGTTCCGGATAGCGAGGTTTTGGTTATGAAGATTTAAAAAATGCCGTATCTTCTGTTCATCTACCTATGAACAAAAGATACGGCATTTTTTAAATCCCACACAATTGTTTTAAGTAGTTTGTTCTGAAGAGGAGAAACGGTGAGGAAGCTATTTTGACGTATGTATCCGCTAATCGTGAAAAAGGTATTGGGTTTGATCCCTTTTATGCGCATAGAATATTTTTTTTATTGAGAGGGGTTGGGCGCGGACCCCCCTTGTGTGCATCACTGCCTCAAAGTAAGGCGAATGCGGTTTCGGGGCATAACTTATTTTAAGAAGAAAAAAATTATATGCTGATTGAGGGCAATATCGTTATTGTGAACAATTACGGTAGATACCAAAATATTTGTTCTTCATATGCATACTCTAATCAATCTCGTCTTCTGTGATGTGGCGTACTCTAGCGGCTGTTCACATATAACTGCATGAGTTTCCAAACTTTATGCTCTATTCGTTAATGATGGTTTAACTTTTAAACCTCGTCAGTTTAACTAATTGATGATTTAATTATTTACGTTCTATTTGATATTGTTTTAACTTCAAGCCGTGTTAAAGATTTTATCATTCACTATTGTAAACATTATGATAATTAGTACAAGGAGTCTTGCGCATCGCATCGCACGCGAGGATAGTGTAACCAACTTGTTGATTGCATCCTGTGCAAAAATTGCAATGCAATAATGAATGCATAACTATGTGGTTTAACATAACTGTAATTAATCTGTTGATTCTAATGAGTAATCAAACAAGATTTATAGTCAATGAAGTGAAGTTTAGTTTTATTACCACAATGTTTATTGAAGTTATACTTCTGTAGGCGCGTTATGAAAAAATGATGAGAGTGAAATTTTAAGATGCGCGCGCACCTGTAACAAAAAATTATCACCCCGTCAGTGTAACACAAAATTATTACCGCATCAGTGTAACACAAAATTAGCACAGATGAAGTTAGTTGTGAAAAAATGATTAAGATGGAGTTAGTCATGAAAAAATGATGAGAGTTAAATTTAAATATTGTATTTTCTCATTCTATATCCATAGAACATCGTGGCTCTGTGGCAAGGTCCTCCCGGGTGGGGTAGTGTGTTTTTTTGAAATATTTTTAAATTTATTTTTAAAAAGAAGTATAACTTCTCACGCTCGTACATAAGTACACGCAGCCATTTTTTTTAAACATCTTTTTTCTGTTTGTCCTACGATAACTCTTATTCGCCTTGTCCGATTTTGTTGCAAATTTGGTACGGATATTTATTATCAGTTTTACGGTACAATCAGGTCACCTGGGATCTCATGATTTGTGAAGTTTACAGTTAACAGAATTACTAGTAGTTAAATTAATTAAACTGTAGAGATTACTCAAATAATGAGCCGCCCCGAGGCCCCTGGGGGCTCAATAGATTTCATAACCTTCACAAACACTTTTAAACAAATTGCATAAATAATAGTGTTGTTATTAACAACTATGTCATTCATATCTAAGTCTGAAGATGAAAGTTTTTATATTGCAACCAAGATACAGCAGATTCTTTCTGAACATACTAAAAAATCATCGAGTACTAACTACTAAAAAATATTCGAATACTAAGCAAAATTGTGATGAGTTTTGTGGAAATAGTGGCAATATAAGTGGGTATCTGTGTACTGCTGTAGCTCAAGTTTCCTGACGCCTGCCTGAGTAGGGAGAAAAAAGTATTATTTTTACACAAGTTATGCTCATCTACTTGCGGTCAACCTGTATAAAGAAGTCGTTTAAAAAGCAAAACATATTTAGTGGAGACGCCAAAATACAATAGCAATGCAACGTATTACTCTTCTGCTTTGTCTGGTGCCTTACTTTAGAGCATCAAATCAATAGTCAGAATAGGCCATTTTAAAGTGTGAATTTATATACTTGCTATCGAAATACCTTTGTTTGTGATAGACCAAAGGCGTAAATTTTTACGATTTATTCTCGACTTGGTTCTAAAAGAAATCAAACTTGAACTGTGAGAAATTACTGGAGGGTGACATCCTCACAGGTCGAGCACAGGGTGTAAACTAAGCGCACTTAAACATATGTACATTGTACAACATGTAGCATACGACAAATTGTCGGATATACGGAGGCCGGAGGCAGTCCAAAATAAAAGGCTGAAAAATAAATCTGTTTATATTTATTTGTACTTCTTCGCTGTTTGTAGCATAAATATGTGAACAAGTAGATTTTCAACTTTTCATTTTGGACTATCGTCATATATCCATTCTACATATTGTTGTACTGAGTTGCTTTTTGTGTAAGAGTTCTCTTACACAGAAAGCAACTCTACAATACATCTTCTGGAAAGAATTATTTTTTAGTACCTTGTCTCCATCCGATGTGACGTCCCATCAGTTTATATTGGACCTAACATTTGTTTGAAAAGTGAACACAGTTTTTTTTTTTTTTGTTTTTTTTGTAAGAACATTTTCAATTTTATTTTTTACAGTAAGGGAGAAAGGAAGAATAAAGAATGTTTTTTTTATTAAAGTTGGTAAGACGAACGTGAACACTTGTGACTTGTCATGATATTTACAGGATTTGTGAAATGCATTTGACAAACACTTTTTTTGTACCCATCAAAATCTTTGGATTCCTTTGTAAAGGAATATCACATGATTCATAGAATCTTTGTCTATGATGGAAACCATCTTAGTAGTGGTGGGCACCGTATGCGTATGGAGCATATGCTGGGTAAGCACCGTGAGCATATCCGTAATCTGGGCTGGCAGCAGCAGCGGCAGCAGCTTTGGCTTTTTCAGCAAAATGAGCGGCTTTAGCGTGAGCTACTTCTGGGGTATCAGCCAAATATCCGCTTGGAAGAACGGTGATTTGAGCTGGAGCATGAGCGTAAGCACCAGCGTATGCTGGGTAACCGTATGGAGCATATGCAGCGTATGGGGCTGGTGCATAAGCTTTGGATGCAACTTTAGCTTTTTCGGCTAAGTGGGCAGCTTTAGCGTGAGCTACTTCTGGGGTGTCAGCTAAGAATCCACTTGGAAGAACGGTCACTGGTGCTGGAGCATGAGCGTATGCGGCTGGAGCATATCCATAGTATGCTGGAGCTGGGGCATATCCGTAGTATGGAGCTGGGGCATAAGATGCGACGGCACAAGCCAAGATGGCGGCAAAAGCAACCTGCAACAAGAATTATTAAAATAAATATATTATATCGATAAATGAATTTCGGTGTTCTCGGTATCAGAATGATCTTCTTCTTGTTCTTTATATGCCATGTCCACTACTGGATGTCGGCATTCAAACTAGCTAACTCATTTTTATTTAAAACTTTTTCATAAAGAAAAGAATTTGATTCCTGATACCATTCTCTTACATTTTGTATCCAGGATGTTCTTTTTCTTCCAGCACTTCTTCCTCGGCTTTCCACGAAGATGCAGATATTGCAATTTCTTTATTTTGCGCACAATTATTATATTTTGTACTCCGATGAGAAAGCTATTCTTTTTAAACGAAAGCCAACATTAACAAATCCAATTGCAGGGGTTGAATATTGCTGCAAAGTAGTTTTTCATCCCTTTTAGTAGTTCGATAAGCCAACCACCTATTCATCACGTCTTCCTATATACTATATACCAATGAGAATAATAGTAGAAACACTTTTCCCACACGCAAACAAAGTAAGATCATATTGATTTCAAACATATCGATTTCAAATTTCATTGACATTTGTAATAATCTCATATTTGACAACACCAAAGCTAACTGAATAATAAGAATTATTTAAAACACTTAATTTTCACTTGGCTAAAACATGAAATATTATTCACCTTTTTTCAATCAGGCGCTTTAATTTAAACGCTCTGCTAAAGCAATAGTATAAATGGGAAAGGTGTTTTGTGGGTTTGGTCTTTTTTCAAGCAATTAGAGTCAGTTTTGTGGGCCGGAAAATGTATTTCGAAAAATAGGAAAGCCATGCCTTAAGGGCTTCTGGCGAAGTAATTTGAGCCTGCTGATTATTTAAAAAAATTAATTTATTTCCGTTAAAGCTATTGCTTTGTCACAATGCACTTCTATTTTATGTTTTCGCTTGGATTCGAACCAACAACCTACTGAAGCTGCTAGTTTATATGTTTCCTTTGTTTCTCTTGGTGAAAAGAATGGTTTTATCAACAAAGGCTGCAATATTTTATCCCCGAATTTAATCAAAGTTTTATTTAGATTTATAGAAAGTCTAAGTTTGACTTTTTATAATGCCACAAAAATCTGTATCATTTTCTGTAGATCTCACCAGTTAAGTCAAAACTTCATCAATTTCCGGTATTTGATGCTTTTAAAATCTATACAAAATAAATTATCCAAAAAATTAGTCCAAAATTTTTGTAAGCTATTCCCACATGAAATTAATTCATAGAATTATCAAAATCTCGGAGTCAAGTTACGGACTTATTTCACATCAATCGTTTAATAAATTATAGCATGGCCTTGTCTTAAATTTTAATTTACAAAGGCACTCAATGTAGCCCTTTTAAAATAAAAATAGAAGCCCTCGACGACTGATACCAAACCCTGAGCTTGCGTATGTCTTACGCGGGGCTCTATCTCTATCAGGTTGGCTAAAAAGTCTATTTTAATCCTCAATTTTCCTTTAAACCTATGTTCGTCCGTCTGACTGTATGTCGTTTTACAATAACTCTCGACCGCCTATTTATCAATGATTGTGTATTGGTCTTAACCGCGACGAATAAAAATACTATTAGTTCTTTGATCCGTAGAATTCACCTCAAATTGAACTATCGTGGAACAAACCTACTGGCGGAAAAATCTTGGAATTAAAACTGGACTTTAAATAACCCAAAGCCATTATTAGGTATAAAAATATTTAAGAAAATCTGTACAGAACCTCTTATATGCAACTAGCTTCCCGATCTATAAAAAAAAACTGATAAATTTTATTAAAAAACTTTTTAGAAACATGAAAAATAAAATAAAAATAATATAAAAACTTACAAAGAATTTCATGGTGGATTTTGATTGGTTGTGTGTTTAATAACTTTAAGGTATCCTCACAAAAATGGTGACTGATACTGAATGATGTATGTAGATCGTAAATTCTGTGTTTATATACAACTTAAAGTTCTTTGTCAAGGGCAGTTCTACCCCCTGTTTCCTCCATAACAAACTGCATTTCACACCCTCTCCTTTTGAATTAATTAAAAAGAATTATTAGTATGTATTAATAAATAAATAAAAATCCTAAGTCTCTAATAATGATGGATTTGTTAGTTTCCAATAATTTCCCCTACTTTTTGATATCGATTGTAAATTTATTTCTTTGTTTGGAAACGTTCATATTCTGCCTTAAGGATAGGAATTATGTTCATAACAGCTTTTAATAAGCATTATCATAAATATTATGAGAGACCAACCACAATCAGCAGCAACCAGATACAGGTGGCACTCATAATATATGTACTTTATTTGGTTTTTCCTTTCTAATCACATTTTCTTGAGCTATTTAACCTAATGTAGTTCTGTATTTTAAGAGTCCAGGGATGAAAAATAAGGGTCCACTTTTTGGTTTAGGAATACTCACGAAACAAATCCCCCCCTCAAGAATAAAAAGAATTTTATTCTACGTACCCTGAAACGTAAAATTTGATATTTTACGTTTCAGGGTACGTAGAATAAAAAATCGAATAAAAAAAACGTTTGTATGATGTACACTGCGCTGTCCGCCCAAATGACCGATATTAATGGAACTTGCTATGTAGGTCCCAAATTTATTCAAAACCTGTCAATGCTAAGTGGGAAAAGTGCTCCTCACGGAAGAAATGTACAGGGTACGGGGACAGCAGACGAAGCTAGGTGGCAAAAGTGCTCCTCACGGAACCAATGTACTGTGTACGGGGACAGCAGACGAAGCTAGGTGGCAAAAGTGCTCCTCGCGGAAGCAATGTACTGGGTACGGGGACAGCGGACGAANCCTGTCAATGCTAAGTGGGAAAAGTGCTCCTCACGGAAGAAATGTACAGTGTACGGGGACAGCAGACGAAGCTAGGTGGCAAAAGTGCTCCTCACGGAACCAATTTACTGTGTACGGAGACAGCAGACGAAGCTAGGTGGCAAAAGTGCTCCTCGCGGAAGGAATGTACTGGGTACGGGGACAGCGGACGAAGCTAGCTGCAAAAGTGCTCCTCACGGAAGCAATGTACAGGGTACGAACGGATTTTTTTATTCGATTTTTTAAGTTTACGAACCTTGAAACGTAAAATATCAAAAAAAAAATTTTTTGAGGAAATCGCCTTTAAGGCCGGCCATTCACGATCAGTCCAAACTGTCAGTTTGGACTAATATAGTTCAAACTGACAGTTTGGACATGAGATGCCCACTCACGTTCAGTTAAAACCATCAGTTCTCACAAATCTCACAATGGATTCCGACGACGACATCGCTGTTCTCGGATTATTTTTCGTAATGATAGAGAAAAATAAAAAAAGAAAGCCTAAAAGTCAGTGGTGCAAGAAGTGGTTTCAAAGACGTAATCAATATTCTGATGTTAGTTTATTAAAAGAATTATCATCTGAGGAGCCACTAGATTTCCTGAATTATTTGCGAAAGTCGCAAACGGCGTATGAAAAATTACTTTTACTAGTTTCTCCTTTAATTAAGAAACAAGACACAGTAATGCGGCAAGCAATAACTCCACATGAAAGATTGACTGCTACTTTGAGATTTCTAGCAACTGGTCGTTCGTATGAGTGTCTGAAATTGTTAAAATTGCAATGAAATAGACTACTGTTTGAGTTGCCTTTTTGCGAGACATTTTTAAAAATTCAAAATCGGTAATCTGAATTCTGAAGAGAAATTGGTTAACTGAGAAGTCTGAGGACTGAAAACGCCATTCACGTAAATTTTTTAACTGTCAGTCCAAGCACCTTCAGTCCAAAATATAAATTTTTTATAATCCTACAGTCCAACCCATCAGTCGAATTGGACTGTCAGTCCACTGCCATTCACGTCAGTCGAAAGTATCAGTTTGGACTGATCAGTCCAAACTGTCAGTTTGGACTGATCGTGAATGGCCGGCCTTATAAATCTCTTTTTCTTCTTTGCCATTTCTCTTATGACCTAGTGTATGTGGTTCCTCGTTTATCCTCTGCACGGAAAATCTCCTGAGGTCAGAATAAGATAAGAGTTTCCGTTATTGTATCCTCATATGTTTGTTTGGTCTCCTCTGCCCCTTTTACCTTCTGGTTTACATTGTAATATTTGTTTGGGTATTCTTGTTTCTGTCATCCTAATATGAACTTGTCCAAACCATCTCAACTGTTGGTTTTCAATTTCTTTCAACAGTTCTTTCTGTACTCTGTCTTCTCTAATGGTGTTTCTTATCTTATCTTTTCCTAGTGATGTTCAAGTATTTCATTTCTGCTGTTTGAATGGTTTCTTTTTCTTTTGATGTTAAAACTGCGCTTTTCAGACCATTACAAATCTCAATTAAATAATTCAGGTTCTTGGGGGGGGAGGGAGTTCAAGCTGTCATCTATCTTGCAGTGTAAATGTTTCTTTTCAAATTGACGTAGCCCGGTACCCTTCTTTTTTTACATTTTTGATTTCATCACGGTATTTTTTGGGGATTTACTTCCGTGATAGAGTGTGCATCAAAATCAGATATTTATAAGTATTTTTTTTAAAAAAAATATTACACTTGAGTTTAGGAGTAGTAACTGATTCTCCTGAGGATAGTTGATTAGCTATAGTAACAGCTACAATTGGTAGAATTAAGAGATAATTTTGAATTAAAGCTTTCTGATATTGAAGTGAATGCTGAAAAACCTTGTAATGCTTCGATGTCCACACAAAATGTGACATATTAACGCAAAGAAATATATGTGTATTTTTATCCTTTCTAAACTAATTTTCTTGAGCTTCTTAGTTCTGTATTTGTGAGAAATATACCACGAATATTTAAATTGATGGAGACCTGGGTTCGATTCCCCTTGAGGTCGAAATTTACAAGGTTTTCAATCTATTTTGAAGCGGCAATGTGATACTTTGCAACAGCGTGAGCTATTTATAGGATGTCAGCCAAGTATCCGCTTGTGAGGTTGGTGATCTGCTGGAGTTGGTGGTGTCATGCGGTTGCTTGGTTTATGAGAGTGAAAATAGAAATTCATACATATGACTGTTCTCGATATTTTTTTTTTATTGCAAACCCTCAAGCTAAATCAAAAAGGAGTTGAACTCTTGAGGGCGGGCCCTCATAAAAGGAGGGGGGTGCTGATTTGAGACGGACAGTACCACATTACATTGACTGATAGGTGACGAAATTCTCTTTAAAAGATAAGCATGAGTGAGTCGATGTATCCAATCCTCATTCTAGAGATCACGACTTTTCAGCTTGATTTGATGGGTAACTTCATGGTTCAATACCAGGGGGCCTATTTCAAAATAAATTACAAGTTCATATCACAAGTGTGGTCCTTGTATACAAAATACAATTACAAGTCTTGTAGCTTATTGTGAAATAGGCCACATGTTTGAAACACTTCATTACAAAAGTCTTGATCACTGTTGGCTGTTGGCCATCCTGTATTGGACAGTATTTATTGCTGTTTGTAGATCAACTCAGCATGGCATTCAGTTTTATGATCTTGCCTTCATGAAGTATCTTTTTAAATATATTTGTGTACTAAAAAAACATTGACAGGTATCTCACGTAAGTACCTACTCAAACTAGTATGGACATTAAAAAAAAGCTTTTTCTCAATATTTGAGAAGTTTTTCTCGATTACTTGTTTACTATGAAAAAACTCATTAGGTATCATCCTTAAATCTATTGGAAGAAAATACTGTTAAACAATTGTGGAGCCAGCGTCTATGGCACGTTGAATACACCAGTCCCCGTTCGATTACTGAAGTTAAGCAATGTCCAGCGAGGTTGTACCATGTGGGTGTCCACGTGGGTTCGCGCCCTCGTGATGCTGGCTATTTTTCTGGCCCAACCCAGGCTGGGTGAGGTCAATGTGGTGGCTGGTTTGTAAGTTTCCCGCGAATGGAGGGTGAAACCTCCGTCTTGAATGACCAATAATGTTAAAGAAACGTTAAGCCAATTAAAAAAAAAAAATATGTGGAACTGCCAACAATCAATCCTTTTAAACATTTTTCCTAGTCAGCGTATGTAGCACGTTGAATACACCAGTTCCCGTTAGTTCAATGAAGTTAAGGAACGTCCAGCGAGGGTTTGCTATGTCGTAGGTCCGTTCCCACGTGATACTGTCTTTTTCGAGTCCACCCCAGGCTGGGTGAGTTCGATAAGGGTAGCTGGTTTGGAAGTATCAAGCGAATGGGGGGTAAACCCCCCGAATGACTAATAGATATTAAAGCGACGTAGAGACGTTGAGCAAGAAAAAAAAATCTCTATGATTAAAAAACCGTAATTTTTTTTTTTTTTTTTTTTTTTCAAAAAGTCTAATTTCGACGAGTTTGTGAAATTATTAAGTTTTTCATTCCTTCTGCAAAATATACAAATATTTGTTTCAACTTTTTCATTCTAGGAATCTGGGCCATCTATGATTTTGGTTCAACTAGTAGATCAGTGCAGCGAATATCTCAATCCCTTGAATTGGCCAGCATGACTCGTTTCTCTCGTTTCAATGGGGCCCAAAATCATAATAAATGGCCATACTAAGATTCATCAAAATCGGACAAGGCTTTTAAGTGTTGCCATTTAACGGACAGTTTTTTGTTTGAAGGATTATTTTAAATATTTTAAGTCTCGTCTTCTGACTTTTTCAAAATAGATATCTATTTTGAAAAAGTCAGAAGACGAAAATTAAAAATATTTAAAATAATCCTTCAAACAAAAATCTTTATTAAGTCATCAAAGACATTAAAACAAAATATTATCTAACATTTAACGAACAGGAAAATAGTGTGTTAAATAAAAAAAAGAGTTAAAACTAGATCTTACTTTGTTTGCCCAATAAAATCTTTTAGAAGAAAATAAACAAACGTGGCACTGCCAACGATTTTGTTGTATTACAAAGCCTAACATACCTAACATTTTACGGGCAGTTTTGAAACTTTGAATCAACAATAGAAATTAAAATAACCTAAAATCATCATTCCTTAAATTTAAAAAAAAAAAAAAAAAAGTGAATATCTGTGACCAACTATTCTGCTAGTGGAGACCAAATTTTACGAAAATTGATGACCGTTAGATGGCAAAACATGAAGTGCTCCTTGCGGCGGGCGTCGCGTCGGATGAACGGACATTTTTATTAAAGGTTTATCGTTGAAAATAATGAACCCAAATCAAAAGTGTAAGAAAATGTCCGTAAAGATTGATTGGTATTCTGTGTTTTTGGCATCGGAACAAAGAAAATAAGTAAAAGTGGCAGTGCCACTTTTGTTTATTTTCTTTTAATAGATTATTAAGTTGTTTCTCTCTACTGTTGATATCTTGGAAATGGTGTATTGGTGTTGTGCCAAAAATTGGAGAGAAAAAGCTGACATTTTTTTTTTTTTTTTCAAAAGCTCATGAAGTAGAGTTATAGTCATGACGGGCCATCATAATATCTAATCAAAACACTTTTATGTACTTGCGCAGTATTAGACCAGTATACGTTGTGATAGTAACATTTTCACTGCGACTTGATGCATCATATGTATAGAAAACTATGTTGTAAAGATTCTTATAAATAGTAAACAGAATTTGGGCGGAGCAGAGATTTTACTTAAAGTAGGGAAAACATTTAAAAAAAAAAAAATTAGGAATGAATTAATGAATAGTGGCAGTATTGTTTCCGGTGATAGACCAATGTACTCACATGAGACTACTGCTGGACTGCAGATCTAAATAAGTTGATGCTTAGGTTTTTAATTGTGATCATACATCTTTTGAAGGTTAATTTTTGACATGGATCCCAGAACTACATCCTGAATGGTTGAGAGAAAAAGTACAAAAGTAATGTGACGCTACGTGTTTACAGTTCAAACTTTGCTTTCGAATTTCACAAGCTGTTTGTATTCATACAGAGGTTGATTTAAAAAAAAAATAGTCGTGAATTTCGTTTCAAACATCATAGGACGATTCATCCGAGTTTCGTGGAAGTTTCTAGGATTGCAAGGGTAGTTTCTTCATATCTTCAATTGAATTTAAACAAATCGCCGGGACATCAAAATTGGATCAACTATATGCCTTAAGATTCTTCCGAGTTTTGTGAAAGTTTCTGGGATTGCAAGAGTAGGTTCCCAAATGATGTCTTCAATTGAATTTAAACAAATCGCCGGGACATCAAAATTGGATCAACTATATGTCTTATGATTCTTCTGAGTTTCGTGAAAGTTTCTAGGATTGCAAGGGTAGGTTCCCAAATGATGTCTTCAATTGAATTTAAACAAATCGCCGGGACATCAAAATTGGAT
>CM022877.1:26130387-26200177 GCA_012654025.1 Pachypsylla venusta
AAAATTAGTGAAATTAATGTAAAAAGGAAGGTTTACAAAGGGAGAAAATGATATACAATTGAGGCGGGCACTGTTTTGATTTCAGTGCTTTTTGTGACTAATGACTTGGCGGGAACTTTTCACCACGAAGTGGTTTTTTTGGGGGGATTTCAATTCTTTTTGATAGGGTCAATTTATGTGTTCGTCGTAACTTCAAACAAATTGCGATAAAATTAGGTTTTGTGTGATATAGGTAACGAGATTAAATCAAGGATATTATTTTTGTACTGGCGAACATCTTTATTTCAAATTTTAGCTTTCTTGCTAATTCCGAATTGTGCTTCCCAATTTTGGATTTTTGATGATACCTATCCTACCGAGAAAATGGCACTATTTATTTAGAAAATCAATATTTGTTTCAAGGATGTTATTTTTGTTCTGCAGAACATCTTTCTTTCAAGTTTCAGCATACTACTTTATCCCGAATTGTACCTACTTCTCAATTATGGATATATGTTCGTACCTATCCTAGTGTGAAAAAGTCTCCTATTTATTTAGAAAATGAACATTTTACTCATGGATATTATTTTTGAACTGCCGAACATCATTGTTTCAAATTTCAGTTTTCCATTTCTGACTTTTATTCGTACATAACCTAACTGCCCTAGAGTGAAAACGGACCCCATTCACTTAGAAATTCGATTTACTCAAGGAGGTTATTTTTGTACTGTGGAACATCTTTGTTTCCAATTTCAGCTTCCTAGCTGATCCCTATGTGTTTTTTCTCATTTATGGATTTTTATCGGTTCCTACCTCTAGGTTGAACACGGCTACTAATGAGAAAAGATTATGTATTACTCAGGGTTATTATTTGACCACACACCCGTACTCTCAGTAGTATATTATACACTTAGAATTAACTTAATTGATTCCCCTTTTTTTTTTGCATTCTATAACTTTTTGGACAATAATAAAACATAGCAAGCATTGTTTATCTCATTCTATCTTTTAAACGAGATTCTAAAAAATTTAAATGCTTATTAAAAACCGGCTATAATAGGTGAAGTATCTCAGTTAATAATTTAAGACCCTACTTAGAAGATTCTTAACTTTGGTTAATAATTTTTCATCCACCAACACATATACATATTTGTTCGCTTTTACTTTACTAGACCTAAAATGTTATCTTGTTTACTAATATGAGAAGTTATACTTCTTTTTTTGAAAAATAAATAGTGTTAATTTCACTGAACCACTAGTAGCACATAAAGCTGATGGCCAATTAAATGAATGAGGTCTATATATCACTGAACCACTGGTAGTACATAAAGCTGTTGGCCATTTAAATGAATGAGATCTATAGTTCACGTACATAAAGCTGTTGGCCATTTAAATTAATGAGGTCTATAGTGCACTAAACCACTAGTAGTACATAAAGCTGTTGGCCATTTAAATGAATGGGGTCTATAGTTCACAGAACCACTAGTAGTACATAAAGCTATTGGCCATTTAAATTAATGAGGTCTATAGTTCACTAAACCACTAGGAGTACATAAAGCTTAAAGCTGTTGTCCATTTAAATGAATGGTCTCTATAGTTCACTGAGCCACTATTAGTACATAAAGGTATTGGTCATTTAAATGAATGAGGTCTATATAGATCCATGGACGTACGCAAGGGGATGGCAGCTACCCCCCCCCCCCCANATATACACTAAATATTATGATTTTTCGGCCCAACTTATACTAGATAAAAATACTTTTCACCCGTAACTTAAAAAAAACTGGTGTGAACATCACTCAACTTTCCTTATCTGTAATTAGCGGCCAACATATATAATTATATATGACACTTCAATTATTGTATTCTTCAATTTCTTGTATGAAATTGATATCAATAGGCACCAAATTTCAAGTTCTAGCTCTTTCCATTCTGGTTTTGGGCAGGACCGCCAAAAAGCGGCCATCAACCTCTAACTAGCGGCTAAAATGTATTACACTTCAACCTAAGTTGTATTTTTCAATTCCTTGTATGAAATTGGTATGAATAATTGAATAAGCACCAAGTTTAAAGTTCTAGCTATTAACGTTTTCATTTTAAGCGAAAACCGCTGAAAAGCGGAGAACCGTCAACGGTATATTCGATTTCTACCAAAAGCTTATTTTTCCGTTCATGGCATAAAGCTGACAAACATACCAAATTCAAGTCTCTACCACTTGCCGTTCTTGAGACATCATTACTAAGACGGACAGACACACACATGGACTGAAATTCAATGACTGAAACTGAAGATTTGTGCTCCTGGGACATCAAAACGTGTTTTGGCATTAAATACTCGACATCGAAAATTTCTGCCCATTACAATATTTCTCTTTTCATAGGATAAGAAAAGCAAAAAATTCGCCTGTAGCAAAAAGTTGACCCCCCCCCTGGTCACAAACTCGGCCGCCCCCCTTAGACGAGATGCTGCGTACGCCCATGTATAGATCACTGAATCACTGGTAGTACATAAAGCTGTTGGCCATTTAAATGAGTGATGTCTATAGTTCACTAAACCACTGGCAGTACATAAAGCTGCTGGCCATTTAATTGAATGAGGCCTATAGTTCACTAAATCACTGGTAGTACATAAAATTGTTGGCCATTTAAATGAATGAGGTCTATAGTTCACTAAACCACTGGTAGTAAATAAAGCTGTTGGCCATTTAAATGAATCAGGTCTATAGTTCACTAAACCACTGGCATAAATCTGTTGGCCATATAAATGAATGAGGTCTATAGTTCACTGAACCACGAGTAGTACATAAAGCTGTTGGCCATTTAAATGAATGAGATCTATAGTTCACTAAACCACTAGTAGTACATAACGTTGTTGACCATTTAAATGAATGAGGTCTATAGTTCACTAAACCACTGGTAGTACAGAAAGCTGCTGGCCATATAAATGAATGAGGTCTATAGTTCACTGAACCACGAGTAGTACATAAAGTGTATTTTGTTTGGGCTTACCTCACCTTTTTTGTCAGCTTTTGTTTATTAAATTCGGTCTTTCAGTTGAGAACCTTGTTATAATTTCCAGTAGGTCTCAAAAACATTTTTTATAGAGAATGGTGTGTTATTGGGGGGGGGAGGGAGTCATGTAATTATCATATGACACATCCATTGGACGATATTTAACAAAATGAAACACGCCATTTTTACCAATTTTTGCACCGAATCAATAATTTTGAAAAAGAAAATGGTACCAAACACCCACCTGCCTTTCTCTTGCCTTCCTTTTTTTTATCGAACTGTCCCTTTTATCCATCTTTCTTGGGATTATCCATCTTTCTTGGCATTCATCACCCTCTTGCAATTTTTTTTGGAAAATAATAATAAACCTTCTTTGCCCCTCCCCCAAAAAAATGGGGGGCCAACAAACATTGAGGGGGGTCTCGTGACGATTCCAAATCAGGGGCGTAATTAGACCCTAAATTTGACATACCTACTAAATTTATCTCTGGCTCGTAACCTCTTTTTAGACAGGATTATTGAAAACCGCTTTAAAGCGGTAAAAGCCGCCCGCGGTATATTTGAATCGTCACGAGACCCCTATATGACATACATACGAAATTTCAAATTTCCAGCTCTTATACTCTTTTTAGACAGCAATACTGAAAACCGCTAAAGGGGTACAATCAGAGCCCAGATGGTACCTATTTACCAATTTTAATCCAAATCGGTCAACGCTAAGTGGCAAAAGTGCCCATCACGGCGGACGGCGCAGCGGAAAACGGATTTTCTTTATTGGATTTTTGGATTCTACGTACCTTGAAACCGTGAAACGTATAATATCAAATTTTGAGGGGGGTATTTTTTTCCCCCTGACGATTCCATTGAAAATAATAAACCAAAAAGAAAGAGATGAAAAGGAAGGCACCAGACAAAAATACATGGAAGAAAAAGATAAAAACATATAATTAATAGAACATCTAAAATGAAGCATGGTGAAATATAATACCAATCGAAAGATTAAATTTTTGCAAAATAATGACTCAAGAAAAGCACTGTCTTTGACGTCATAGCTTAAAATAACTATATTGTCTGAATTACTCAAGGCCGTAAAAAATAATAAAAATTCTTTGAGTGAATTAAACTTGATGAGCTCCTTCAGAAAAACACCATGCAACTGATAAATCTCAAATATTCTTTTGTTTCGCCCGTGCTTCCTACGATTCTTATATTCCTATTTTTGCTTTTCAAAGACAATGGAAATCCGGGGGGGATATTGGTTTTTATCCAAGAATTTTTCTGATAATTTTCGTGGGGTCGTAGACCATGATTTGGGGGGGGGGTCCTTTTCCATCAATTTTTTGAAGGAAATGGACCAATATCATTCTCACTATCTGCTACCGTTTGGGCTGTGGTATTGTAACAGACAACCCCTCGTACATTAGGTACATACATACAAATTTCCGATTTATATAGGTATTAGGATTTCAAAGTCCCCAGCAGGGAGCTGAAAGATCACACGAAAAAGTTTACAGACTTGAAACTATTTAGATTTAAGATACTCCTCGGAACGACACCATCGACAGTTATGGTTTTACTAAATATTAGAGAATTTCAGTCGGTTCAGTATGTTATTAGTGTGTGGCCGCAACTTTGCAAGATGCACAAACTTTGCATGAGCACAATAAGATGCAAAACTTTGCATGAGCACAGCAATATGCACAAACTTTGCATGAGCACAGCAAGATGCACAAATTTTGCATGAGCACAGAAAGATGCACAAACTTTGCATGAGAACAATAAGATACACAAACATTGCATGAGCACAGCAATATGCACAAACTTTGCATAAGCACAGCAAAATGCACAAACTTTGCATGAGCATTTCTGGCGTATCAGCCAAGATTCCATTTGCAGTAATTACTGGCACATAACATATTGCATTGTTCAGTATATGCTAGAGCCTGGAAGAATATTCGAAATCATCGAATTTATCATCAAAGCTGTGCAGTGTGCCCTTTATATTCTGAACCAGCGGCAGTGGCAGCAGCGGATTTTCTGAGAAGTGTGCAGCCATGGACAACTTGCGGACTTTCAGGAATATGTCCCGATGGTCAATGAGCAAATGGAATTTAGAATATGTTTGAGCGGCCAAAACACATGTCTAGCAGTGAACCGATTTTTTTTTTTTTTTAACATCTAATGGTCATACGAGACGGGGGTTTTACCCTCCATTCGCTGGAAACTTGCAAACCAGCCACCCACATTGACCTCACCCAGCCTTTGTTGGGCCGGAAAAATAGCGAGCATCACGAGGGCGCGAATCCACGTGGACACCCACATGGTACAACCTCGCTGGACGTATTCAATGTGCCATAGACGCTGGCTCAGACGATGCTTAGTTTTAACATTCCATGGTTGAACTGTGAGAACACAAGCCTTATCGGCAAATCTTCCTTTGCCATGTTGCTATGACTTTTAATGCTGCAATTGCCTATTGGTAAAGCACTTTGGAATGTATTGTATAGTGATTTGTAGTTTTTTGAGTACAACTGTTTGTCGTTCTAATGCATTTATTTAATTTACACTTTATTCAAATTTACAAAGTAATACAATCTTAGTACAAATGTTTTACATCGAACTTTTACAACTTGCGTTATGTTTTGAAGTTATACTTATTTAGGCGCCTTGCGAAAAAAAGGAGAGTAAAATGTTAAGATACGCGCGCACCTGTAACAAAAAATTATCACCGCATCAGTGTAACACAAAATTATTACCAAAAGTGTAACACAAAATTATGAAAAAATGATGAGAGTTAAATTTAAATATTGTATTTTCTCATTCTGTATCCTTAGAACATCGTCGCTCAGTGGCAAGGCCTCTGTTTCATAGTTGGTAGGTTCTGAGTTCACTCCCGGTTGAGGTAGTATGTTTTTTTTGAAATATTATAAAATTTATTTTTAAAAAGAAGTATGACTTCTCTTCATAACTACACGCACCCATTTTTTTTTTTTTTTTTTTTTTTATGAGAGACGGAAAAATAACTCAATATCTTTAAGATAACGTATAATGAATCATTCACATTCACTGTGAACGATAATATTTGGACATTTATGGGTTTCATTTAGTCATAGATCATAAATTCTATGTTAATTTCTAAATTATAATGTACTCTTTATTAGCTTTTCTTATATTATTATCTTTTGTTTAGACACATTTTCATTATAATTCTTTAAAGAGTTTACCCTATTGGGATCAAATAGAGATATGTGCATAAGTATGGCACAGATAATGAGCAAGAATTAGCATAAATTACGTGTAAAATGTAAAGGGAGCTAAAGTACAATGAAGAATTTAATTCAAACTAAACTATGTAAGTAAGAGCCAGGCTGAGTCCACAAAAGATGATGAAGAGATCAATGGTAACTAGCTCATAACCAAACGACAACGGTGAATAAGAGATAAATTTGACTATTGATCAGGGACTATCTGAAGATTTACCATGACAACTGATAGCCCCAGAAAGTTTAATCAATATGGGATAAACGGTGCAAGATTTACATAAGAGAAATCGAGCACAGTATATGGGCGGGCAAGCACAATACCAAATTCATTTCTAGAAGCTAAAATAGGAATTGACGTTTTCAGATTTATATTTGGTATAATTTAAAATAGATTATATTTATATTTTTGGAAATTTTGATGTTGATAAATTTGACTTTGTTAGGAAAGACTTTGCCAAATGAAATCGACAAAACAACATAAAACGCCTTTACGATAGCCAGTCTACGAGCAGAGACGATTTTGTTTCTCACTTCAGCCTACCTATTCTCTCTATGTTTTTACATAACATCACCGCACGGAAAAAAAACTTCTTATAATATTAAGCAATTGTATTGTATTCCAAGTCGGATTGCCTTTAAATTTGCTCAAAAAGAACGCATCTGTAGAGTTAAACGAGCTTTATTTTTAGCATACATTTCACATGAAGTATTTAATCATTAAATTAAATTCAAATGGAATATTCTTAAATTTTAATGCAAATGGGTTTGTATTTTAATTGATATGCTGACGGATTTAAGGAGTATATTTTTAATGTAAATAAGGAGGGCCCTTTGAGGCCACATGTTTTTCAGTGTTAGCATATATACATATATATATAGAACATGAAATAGTTTAAACAATGTGGACTTGGCTTGCAGTGCCTTAATGATGTGATATGTAAACATAATAATGTGAAGCTGGTGTATTATGTTCCATTTGATAGTGTTGGTTTACATATGTTGACTTGTCCTTATGTCATACAGAAATATTTATGACCAACTGCATGCAAGGGAGAAGTGTGTTTATGACTGTATTTATCTACTTACGAGACGAGTTGGTTCAAGATCTATCTATTTATTTATTAGTGTCCATTTGTTATGTTATACCTATCCTATATGTTGTTTTGCCTTCAAGACTTTTCAATATATAAGTTATATCAGTCAAAGAAGACTGTATTGTGCATGGTGGTAACTCGTACCTAGATGTCAGAGTACTTGTATGTTTTTGTAAGCTTATTTATATATGCAGAATCGTATGCCGAACATCATCTACATATAAAAACTGGTGTGTTGGTATGGAATAGACTTCGTAGTTAAAATTAGGTCACGCATATAACTTCCCCGCCATTTAAAGTTTTTTCTGAATCGTCAGGATCGGTTTCCATACGGAGTGTTACAATATCAGTTGATTTCAAATTAGTCCTTTTGTCCGCGCAAACGTGTTTCCTTATATGATTACTAGTTGTTTTCCCGTGCTTCGCTACGGTTACGAAATTTGGATTCTTGGTGGAACCGACCCCCAGAGTAAACACAGTTCCTATTTAGAAAATTCAATATTTCACTCAAGGATATTAATTTTGCACTGCGGAATACCTCCGTATTAAATTGCAGCTCGGTCATCCCGAGCTGCAATTTGCTTCTAAATAATGGATTTTTGGTGGAACCGACCCCCAGTGTGAGCACCGCTCCTATTTAGATAATTTAATATTTTATTCAAGGATATGACTTTTTGTACTGCGGAACACCTTTGTATCAAATTTCAGCTTTCTCGCTCATCCCGAAGTGGTACTTCTCAATTCCGATTTTTTGGTGGTGAAAACCGTCCATAAATCGGATAAAAACCGGAAATTTTCAAATTTTATATTTTTTATGGGGTCCTTATATACTATTTTGGGGGGTCTATTCTCAGTCATTTTTCGTTATCTCTTTTAGTTTGCCCAGAAAAAAATTGCAGAAAGACCCGCTAAATAGCGTCATTTTTGGCAGTAACTTGCTCCCACTTGAACTTTAAATTTTTTCCTTTCTTATTACGCACCTACATTGATTATCAGTCAGTCAGTACGTCAGTATACCAACTGGGCTTTGCGTTTTATAAGTATAGATAGATTGAACGAAGTGTTCTCTAATTTTAACACGACAAATTTTCTTATTTTTTGTCTGATTGTACCATGATACATTTTGAATGCCTTATTCGATTTTGATGTCATATTTATGTTGAGGACATTGACTATTTTTAAGTAAGTCAGATGGTCCAAAGATCAGTGCTTTTAAACTGGTTGCAGGTCTCTATTGAGATTGATTGCAATTATCACTGAGACCTTTATTAGATCTATTGTGACCCGCGCGTATTTCAAAGAGGCGGCGATGAAGTTAGATTTGAACCAACAGCCCTCCGCGTACGAATCCACCGCCTCCACCATAGAACAAATAGTTTGACACACTTATCTTTGAAACGACTGTGGTTACTCCGATTTAGTCTAAATTCTGGACCAAATAGATTGATACCACCCTTTCTATAAATTGATAGGACGCATAGTCTTAAACTCCTACTAATATTATAAATGGGAAATATTGTGTTTCTTGCTTTTCCATTCTTTTGCACACTCGAGAATGACTAGACTACATTTTATCCCGATATAACTGGCCATGTCTCCAGGGCACTGTTGATTTTGTTTCAATCAGAAAGACAGATTATAGTTGAACATAAATCATTTGGAATGAAAAATATCAATTGAAAAGACAGAACTTAAAATGTGTCCGTTCTCAAAACTAACTTTTAAAAAGGGCCAATATTATTTTTAATAAAATAATATTGGTTCCTCAACATTCCCTTCTTTTATTTGGGCCAATAGTCACTGAGCTTTAAAGGTTTCCTGATAGTTCTTCCAGAACGAGTTGTTATGGGTGTGGAATTGAAACTCCTCTGTGGACTAGTCGGAGAACTTTCACAACGATGTGAAGTAGTTGCAGGCTGAGGACTTATTGTAGGACTCACAACTGGGGGACTATTATTTTTACCATTGTTTGCTTCATCCCTCTCGCATGACTTTATCTTCAGCTCGGCCGTCTTCTAACTGAACAGGTTGAGGAAATATGTGAGCTCTATTTCTTCTGTACTCATTCCCCTTTTCATCAACAACTTGATACGATCTGGGATGATTTTCCACTTTGCTTGTTATTGGTTTCTCAACGGGCACCTTGTGGAGCAGGCGGATATTCATTATAATTTTAAAATTGCATAAAACACAAGTTCCTCATTTGTTATGTTGTTTTTAATGTAAAGTTATTTTTAGAACAATTCCAATCAGTTTAGTTTGATTTTTCTAATCTGAAGCCAAGCGCCTAATGGTATCATTAACTCATTAAAGTTATTATTGCGTATAATTACGCAGGTTTAATTAATCATTGAATGAGTCAACATGTAATTAGGAATGCCTGGGTCCTACATGCTTTGTCCAATAATTATAATATTTACCATTTTAGACAATTGGTAAATCAACCAGTAGCCTGTAGCGTAAATGTGTGCAATCCAATATACATGGTGTCTTAAAAAGGGAAGGAGGCTCAAAATCGTGTGAACGGTTAAAAATATGAAAAAAAATTGAAAAACGTATACTTTTATTTCAAAGGAAAATTTTCCAGTGGCTTTCAAATTTTGGGTGGGTCATTTTTGACATGTTAAACTACCCCTCCTTTTGTAATAAATTTTTTGAAAATAAAGAAGATAGTAAAAATTTATGGCGATTTATTTGAAATCTGTACTCAAAATAGGGCCCGAGTTATTTCGAGTTGAATTGCGTTTTTCGAAATTTGAAATGGTTCTCAAGCTCCAATTCTTTTTCTTAGACATCCTGAATGACATAATATGTAATACTTGGCATGCATCTTTTCCTGTGGCCGTAGAATTCCTTTGGGCTAAAATAATTCCCTCTGTTTTTTCCCTTAGAGATCCTGTATGACATATGTAATACTTGGCATGCGTCTTTTGCTGTGGCTGTGGAATTCCTTTGGGCTAAAATAATTCCCTCTGTTTTTTCCCTTAGACATCCTGTATGACATATGTAATACTTGGCATGCGTCTTTTCCTGTGGCTGTAGAATTCCTTTGGGGTAAAATAATTCCCTCTGTTTTTTTTCCCTTAGACATCCTGTATGACATATATAATACTTCGCATGCGTCTTTTCCTGTGGCTGTAGAATTTCTTTGGGCTAAAATAATTCCCTCTGTTTTTTCCCTTACAATTCTTTTTCTCTATATCGAAAAATCTGCCATAGCTTGCACAAATAAAAGTACAGTTAATTTTACATTTTTCTGGGAGTTTTTGTTATTCTTTGATATCCCTTGTCGTTTCGCTGTGTAATTACCGCTAAAAAGCCTCGTTTTTTTACAATAACTCATTTCCACTTAACGTACTTGCATGCCGTTCTTGAGATATTTTGTTCACACAGACCGACCTATCGACAAACTGACGCATTCACACAAACCAATGGTTATAATTGGAAATTTTGGTTCTCAAAATGTGTGTTCGGACTTGAAAACTCGACATTGAGGACTATATTATAAAACTCCACTTAAGTTGTGAGTTGTCACTCCGATTCAAATTAGCAAAGTGACCACTCGCACTTGTAAAATTTCTGTTTTTATATTTATTACTTGAGTGCCTGATAAGTATTTTAAAAAATGTTCTGACCAAAAAAAGTACAAGTAATTAATATAAAAACAGAATTTTTACAAGTGCGAGTGATCACTTCGCCAATTTGAATCGGAGTGACAACTCACACTTAAGTGGAGTTTTATAATATAGCCTCAATGTCGAGTTTTCAAGTCCGAACACACATTTTGAGCACCAAAATTTCCAGTTATAACCATTGGTATGTTTAAAGGAAAGACCTCATTTCGTTCCGTCAATGATGTAATACTGAGAAAAGTTTTGAAAAACAAAACTTTTACCAACTACATTGTTTGATGAAATCATCGAATGCAATACTGAGAAAAGTTCTGAAAAACAAAACTTTTACCAACTACATAATTTGTTTTATGAAATCATCAAATGCAATGGTCAGAAAAGTTTTGAAAAACAAAACTTTTACCAACTACATTGTTTGTTTGATGAAATCATCGAACGCAATACTGAGAAAAGTTCTGAAAAACAAAACTTTTACCAACTATTTACATAGTTTGTTTGATGAAATCATCGAATGCAATGGTGAGAAAAGTTCTGAAAGCAAAAATTTTACCAACTACATAGTTTGTTTGATGAAATCATCGAACGCAATACTGAGAAAAGTTCTGAAAAACAAAACTTTTACCAACTATTTACATAGTTTGTTTGATGAAATCATCGAATGCAATGGTGAAAAAAGTTCTGAAAGCAAAACTTTTACCAACTGCATAGTTTGTTTGATGAAATCATCGAATGCAATGGTGAGAAAAGTTCTGAAAGCAAAACTTTTACCAACTACATAGTTTGTTTGATGAAATCATCGAATGCAAGGGGAAAAAAAAAGTTTTGAAAGCAAAACTTTTACCAACTACATAGTTTGTTTGATGAAATCATCAAATGCAATACTGAGAAAAGTTCTGAAAAACAAAAGTTTTACCAACTATATAGTTAGTTTGATGAAATCATCGAATGCAATGACATCATCCAATAATATAAATCTACTAAAGTTTACCCGACGAGTACACACTTAATAAAGTTTAAACTTGGTCATGACACGATGTGTGGCAACCTTTAGAATAAAAAGCCTTTAAAAAAATGATCTACAAACTAAAGCTATTGCTTTCAAGTAAAGCACTCGAGAAATATAACGAGAAAAAGATAAAGTATCCAATTAACGCTAATTATTTTTAAAATGCTCAACATGTCAAAAAGGTCGTTTCAGATGTTATTTTTAGCAATTAGGTTATCTTTAAAAGTTTATCGTTTTTAATTAGTTTATTACTATTAGTACAAGTCCGATTACTTGTTGGTACTTAGCAAGAATTTCATATTGATTGCAGTGAGTGTTGTATTGTTAGCAATAGCCTTTACAGTTGGACTCGTACTGATAATGTTTTGACTACTAGGGACACGCTACCATTCTATAATGGTGGTTTTGACTTGGAAAACCAATCAGAGGTACTAATAAAACGTAGCAAATACTTTCAGAACTCGCCAACAATTCATTTCTAAACAACTGCTTATAATATTAAAAGTATTTGCATTATATCCTACTAGCAGGATACGCCCGCTTCGCTTGGCGCCTTATAGGCATGGCCGTTTATAGTTTCGGCGCCTTTTTTCGCGATAAAAAGTAGCCTATGTCCTTTCCTCGTTGCAGCTAGTGATAGCAGTGGCAGATTTAGCGGGTGGCCAAACGGACATGGCTGACTGGTCCCCATATCCAGTAGCAAGGTTCTAGTGTCCCCGGTGGAATAGACTCAGGTCTCGTTGCAGCTAGTGATAGCAGTGGCAGATTTAGCGGGTGGCCAAACGGACATTGCTGACTTATCCCCATATCCAGTAGCAAGGTTTTAGTGTCCCCGGTGGAATGGACTCAGGTCTCTTTGCAGCTAGTTTAAGAAGGATATCCGTAAAGAGAGATATACCCCAAAAATGAAATTTATTTGTACATTCCTCTTATAATTAATAAAAGTTTTGATGACTCAATTTTACTATAAGTTGTTTTTGTTGGGCCGCAATACTGTCATTATTGGAAAATCGCCGACAGGTTCCTCTTTCTTAAATCCGGCACTGTCTGATAGACATCGTTTGAGAGATACATGTCAATTATTATTCTCCAACAATAGATATTTATGTGATGATCTGCACATCATCGTACTCGCTGGTATGAAAACTGTAGGAGGTTTTTTTTGCATATATTTACTTAAAAGTTATGCGATCCTAATTATTCAAATCAATTTTTCATTGAATAAAACAGCCGTACGTAACAAAAAAATTGAGATTATTGCATAAAACGATTTGTTCTAACGCGTATAGGTTGGCATCACTAACAAGTGAATGTATTTTATCATTAAAAGTATTTGGTCGTAAGGAAACTCCAAAACAAACAATCTTTAAGGGAGGAAATCCTCTTTATTTGCTTTCACTTATCATTTTAGTTTGTGTTTCAATGGTCGAAATGATTTTTTACGATAAATAAAATGGTAATTGATAGTTTTAACTCGATAAATTTTCTTTTGTTTGCCTTTCTTACTCTCGAAAACCTTAACCGATTTTGATGATAGAATTAGCTGATCAGTTTTTGGGCAATATTGGGTTACTCGGGTTAAATGGCGGCCATTTAATTAAGTGAGGTCTACAGTCCACAGAACCACTTGTAATGTAATGTAAGCAAACAAGATAAAAAATATGATCAGTACCACAGAATCACTTGTAATGCGATGTAAGCAAACAAGATAGAAAATATGATCAGTCCACAGAACCACTTGTAATGTAATGTAAGCAAACAAGATAAAAAATATGATCAGTCCCACAGAATCACTTGTAATGCGATGTAAGCAAACAAGATAAAAAATATGATCAGTCCACAGAACCACTTGTAATGTAATGTAAGCAAACAAGATAAAAAATATGATCAGTCCACAGAACCATTTGTAATGCAATGTAAACAAACAATATAAAACATATGATCAGTCCACAGAACCACTTGTAATGCAATGTAAGCAAACAAGATAAAAAATATGATCAGTCCACAGAACCACTTGTAATGCAATGTAAGCAAACAAGATAAAAATATAATAAGTCCACAGAACCACTTGTAATGCAATGTAAACAAACAAGATAAAAAATATGATCAGTCCACAGAACCACTTGTAATGCAATGTAAGCAAACAAGATAAAAAATATGATCAGTCCACAGAACCATTTGTAATGCAATGTAAACAAACAATATAAAACATATGATCATTCCACAGAACCACTTGTAATGCAATGTAAGCAAACAAGATAAAAAATATGATCAGTCCACAGAACCACTTGTAATGCAATGTAAGCAAACAAGATAAAAATATGATCAGTCCACAGAACCACTTGCAATACAATGTAAACAAACAATATAAAAAATATGATCAGTCCACAGAACCACTTGTAATGCAATGTAAGCAAACAAGATAAAAATATGATCAGTCCACAGAACAACTTGTAATGCAATGTAAACAAACAATATAAAACATATGATCAGTCCACAGAACAACTTGTAATGCAATGTAAGCAAACAAGATAAAAAATATGATCAGTCCACAGAACCACTTGTAATGCAATGTAAGCAAACAAGATACAAAATATGATCAGTCCACAGAATCACTTGTAATGCAATGTAAGCAAACAAGATAAAAAATATGATCAGTCCACAGAACCACTTGTAAAGAAATTTAAGCAAACAAGATAAAAAATATGATCAGTCCACAGATTAACTTGTAATGCAATGTAAGCAAACAAGATAAAAATATGATCAGTCCACAGAACCTCCTGTATTGTAATTACAAACAAGATAAATACTATGATCAGTCCACAGAACTACTTATAATGAAATGTAAGCAAACAAGATAAATAATATGCCATTTATTTTTTCCTTCTGTTTATAATAAATTCAAAAATTTCTCGTCCAATCGATAAGGTTCGAACTGAGCCATCAAGATATGTTCAATTAGTCACATCAAGATAAATATTTAAATGAATTATTTGTCTATTTTAGGTTTGTTAGTTGCCTCAAAATGCAAATGAGAGAATTGATCAGTAGATATAATAAATGAATGTAGTTCAGATGACATTGATTTTGAGTGCCGTGCCATTGTACATTCTTCTAATTTGTTCAAGTTCTCTTGCACGATATTATAGTTAAGTAGCCACCACATGCAGCGTGTATCGTCAGCAAAGACCAATAATTATCTTCACACAAACAATAATATTATATTATAATGTTGAAATTTATATTTCTCGACTTTAAAATTAAAAAGAGATAGAAAAAATACCTTGGATATGTATTTCTTATGCATATACAGAGTGCCATTAATCTTAATTTACAAATAAACTTCGACCACATTGTGTGACCAAAGAATGGTCGTATGCATATGTACGCTATAGATGGAATTACGAAGGATGAGACAGCACAGTTGCCAAAAAAGGAGTTGGTTGATGATGATGTTTTTGTTGTTGTGCAGGTCTTCCTCTTAAAATCAACTATTTTCTACATTTATACATCCAGGTTTGTTCCTATTAATGGTACAAATGGGTTGATATGAGTTAACTGTAAAGTTATTGATGGCCCTTTACTGGAACTGTGATGGTGTGGCTTCCAGGTCGTCCTGGTGCTTAGAACCGCCCATGGGGACAGGTAAATGATGTTGATGACAATATATTTTGATAATAGCGGCAACGTTGTCTACGTTATATTTGTAACCAAAGCGTTTTGTGAGAAGTCTTTATTTCGAATGGTAGTAATTCTGTTAATTTTAGATCTAACTGGTTAGAAAGAAAGCAAAGTTTCCATATGCCAATAAAAGAGCAATTCTATGAACAATGACCATTGAAAGCTTTATCCGAATTGGACCAAGCGTTCGAGAGTTATTGAAGTACAAGCAACGTAATGAAAGAATTTAACTACTATGTTATAGTTCTGTAAACCTTATTCAATTAATAGGCCGCCGTAAAACTCAAATTTTCCAAAAACTAGTCAGCCAATTCTATGAACTTAATTACGGAGTTTCATCAATATGGACAAAGCGTCCGAAAGTTGTCGTTATATAAACAAACTCTTTAATATAAATCGTAAATGTAGACAAAGCTCACTTTGTGTGGTCAATTATTATTATTATCTAGGAGCTGGTTGTAGGACTCCTAATTTGAAACTTTTATAATTATCACTGCGACCTTTAAAGATTTATTGCCACTTATTTCGGTTGATTATAGTTGTACAGATTTTTTTCGTATTGGAAATCGTTAGCTGAGAACCCAAACCTTGTACTTAAATACTTTCTTTCCAATTTATATTTGAAATATTTCATCATACAGGGAATCTACTCAGGGGAAATGGCAAGTCCACTAAAAATTTCATGATAAATGAATTTTGATCATTTTTGTGTCATAATTTTTCTTTTTATTTTTCAATGTCATCAGTTGTGGAATTGAATTACCCGGTACATTAAATAGATTAACACAACTGGTCTATGCTATATATTTAAGATTCTATCTGTAATAATGCTGCCTTAGATAGAACGGATATTGCTCTGAATAAGATTATTAGAATTAAAAATAGTAGGTGTTTGAAGTGAGCTTTAAGTTTTACATTTGAGATTAATGTTGTGGAACAATTGGGTTGAAAATCGACATGTGCTGAGTTATTTACATTACTTGATACTATAATAATGTATAATGCAATAATAATATTAAATACCTTATTGAACAAATGTTGTATGATCATTCCACAAATACTCTCGAACACCTTGTCTGATATCAATGAAACATAGTATGAACAATGAATATTATGTTCGTGGAATGAGTTGATTCGTTTTTGTTCATATTGGGCCATTCGGGATCAAATGGCGGACATTTCACAGAATAGTTTATATATACTCGGTATGGAATAAATGTTAAACTTTGGTGTTCGGTAATAGTTTATCTCCCCTGCTGTCCGCCTGATTCGTTTCATATTTCGTGATGTTTCTCTTTGGCACTGAACAGGTTACTGAAATACCGTGACAAAAATGTTTAAACATTTCAAATTTCTTAATGTTTTAATATTCCGAATAATCCATTCAGCTGTTACTTTTATTTCTCGAGCCTACTTCATAAATTTGTAATTTCGTCATGGCTGTCCTAGAAGAGATCGTAAATATTTTGACGGCCTCGAAACAGAACAAATTCCTTCTTTTCGTTTTCATTCATATTTAGCGGCGAACAACACCAAACACTCATTATCGTAATTTATGTGCTAGAACATTAAATTTAATCACTTCTTCTAACACACAGATATGTGTCCCATTGTCTTTGTAGGCTTTTTACGAGTTGTACTAGTTTTTAATGATTAATTACGAGTATATCTTTTAGTTCATTCACATTATTGAGGAGTACTGCAGTGCTGCGTCCTGTCAAGTTAAAATAAATTTAATAATATTTCAAAAAAGCATACCACCCCACCCGGGAGTGAACTCAGCACTTACTAACTATGAAACAGAGGCCTTGTCACTCAGCCACGATGTTCCATGGATATAGAATGAGAAAATACAATATGTATTTTTTTTTGTAAATTTAACTCTCATAATTTTTTCATAACTAACTCCATCTGTGTTAATTTTTTGTTACACTGATGCGGTAATAATTTTGTGTTACACTGATGCGGTGATAATTTTTTGTTACAGGTGCGCACGTGTCTTGAAATTTCACTCTCCTCATTTTTTTCATAACGCGTCTGAAGAAGTATAACTTCAAAAATATTCTTACAGGGAGAACCAAAAAATTTTTCCGACAATCTAAAGGGTGATACTGGGAAAAGAAAATCTGATGATTTGATCAATGCAAAATGCAATGTTGCCAAAATGTGGACCCTTGATGATCTAGGTCATGGGTTCTCAAACGGTGGTACTCGGACCCATTTCAGGTGGTACGCGAAGCCATTTTCAGTTGTACACAAAATATCATAAAATAAATGTATGCATTATGTAAAAAAAAAAAAAAAAAAAAATTCACCTTATAATACGAGTGACTTTAGAGTAGATTAGAACTCCGTCGGCAGAATATTCAGATGCAGGCGTTGCTGACGAAGATAAAGAATCGTTTATTGATCTGACAAGTGACAGCACCGTAAAAGCTATGTTCAACAATAGTAGTATTTTAGTTGATTTTTGGATGAAAATCAACAAGATCAAATATCCAAGTTTCCACAAGAAATGTTGTACTTGAAAATCAAGTATAGGAGTAAAATAGTAAATTACATGTGTCCCATGGCATTCGCGTAAAAATAGTAATATTCAGCCTGATATTGATGTAATTGTTTCTGATAAGAGTGGGTAGTACGACTAGTACGTAATCTCATCAGAACAGGAGGAAGTGGGTTCAAAACTTTCTACTCACTCTGCCACTCTGTTTTACATCTTACAAGGTACCTTTCCATGAGTATTTTTTAACTTTAGCTTCTTTGTGGAATTATATTCCCATATATTAATATTTTTTTTCCTTTATACAACCCCTTCCCCCCAGGTGGTGCTACTCCAAAAATTCGAAAAAATACCAAGTGGTACTTCGTATTGTGAAGGTTGAGAATCCCTGATCTAGGTAGATGACACAGGTTTCTTGGAACACAATAAGTGAACTTTTACATCAGTATATCGGCTCCCGTAACAAGTATAAACTGAAGACCCTCCCCTGATTTCTTTTTTGAAAAATTTAAAACGAAAGTTAGTCCTTAGTTAAATAAAACAAATGTAGCATTCCATTGAAATTTCTTGAGAAATCGACACTCTTTGTCAAAAAAAGTCACTTCATGGTTTCCATCCTGGATCTCACCATAAGCATTCGTTAGGACATGGCCATGGTCTATTCCTAGAGCTTTGCAGAATTCGAAAATACAGGCCGTTAAAAAGTTAGGGGGGGGGGTCATTCTGGGTCATTATAAAAACAACAAAAATATATATAAAAAAAACAGAATGTCAGACAATATAATCTAAGCTGTTATCAAATGACAATGACGCGATAATTACTTACTGACATCTTTCCACTCAAAACGCTAGTCCAAGCTGATCCTCTTATTCTGGACCAAATCTTATAAGCCATTTTACTTTTGCACCCGTGTCCTTGACGGTGCATACCGTTTTCAAATTTGAGAACAAGAAAGCAATGATGTGTATTGCCTATGTATCCTAATAAAACTTATAACCTCTAAAACACCCTTCTAAAAATTTTAATACTTGATTGACAATGCTAAGACGTCGTGTCGGTCGTCACAATGTCCATCCAATAGAACTTATCTTTTTTAATCTAAATTGAGGCATTCATTCATTTTATAATTATGTAAATACGGTTTGGGGTTGACGCCATACAAGGTGAATCAAATGCACTTTCAGTTAACCCCCGCACATGTCATTTAATATAATCGAATTTAAATATTATTTATTGGTGATGTGATTTGATTTATGAACTGTTTAAAAATATATCAATACCAAAAAAAAAAAATGGTTTGTTTACAGATATGTATTCTAGAATGTAGATGATTATTGTAAAAAAAAGTTAAGGACATCCCAAGTAAACCCTCAGACATGCCGTCCACCATCTTTATGTAACTAGGTCAATATAATTTATTATATGTTGCTTTGTTCCACTACAAACTCTGCCAATGGTACACATGGATTTATTACTTTGCTGGTTAAAAAAATCCCCCCCCCCCAAAAAAAANAAAAAAAAAAAAAATATATTTTACGTTTATGGTAGGTACACAGACTTTCGACCGCCGGCGCCGCCCTCCGTACCCCGTACATTTAGAGTCGACCGATTTGGATGAAATTTCGTATATAGGTCCCATTTGGGGTCTAATTTTTCCCCAAAACTTCTGGTGTTTCATACTAAAAATGTTAGTATGGAACCCTATATTTACGACTGGCGGTGACTTTCGGGGAACAATAAGACCCCAAATGTGACCAACAAACCAAATTTAATCAAAATCGGTCAAAGCTGAGTGTCAATAGAACCAAAGGCTACCCTCTGTTCAAAGAATTAACGGACAAGCTAAGCCGAGAGGTTTGGAAAGGTTTAAAATGCAATGCTTCAATTGTAGTGATCTGTTAAAACTAGCGGGACTGGACGACAGATTCAAACATCATTTATCAATATTAAAAAAATGATAACATACATACCAAATTTAAAGTTTCTAGCCCGCGCCTTTCTTTATCTAAACAGGATTCGTGAACATCGCCAGCTGTAAATTCTAATTACCCCCCTCAAAATTTGACTTTCAAGGTACGTAGATTCCAAACCGATTGTCCGCCGCGACGTACGGCGCCGCCGTGACGAGCACTTTCCCACTTAGCGTTCACCGATTTGGATGAAATTGGTATATAGGTCCCATCTGGGTGTAATTGTGCCCCGAAAATTTTGAGTGTAATGTAATGTACGAGGCGGTTTTTTTCGCTTTTTAGCGGTTTTCACTTATCCAGTCTAAAAAGAGAATGTTAAGAGCTGGAGACTTGAAATTTGTTATGCATGTCAAATTGAGAGTCTAATTATGCCCCAGAACATTTGGGGAGGAGGTATTTTTTTAGTCAGTAAAATAATAAAGCCATATGTCACAGTTTTTCAACTGGAAGCGTGTTATTCTCAGAAAATGAACTTCCAGGTTCATAGCTACCTATATGTGTAAATAAAATACCTCCTTTCTGATTATTTATTATTATTTAAGGGATATTAAAAATCTACAGCAGCAATTCTATAGCCACGGAAAAAGAACATACGAATTTTCCAGCATCAGTTCTCATAAACTAAGATGGATGGATCGATTCCTCTTGACAATAAGATTGTAGTTCCTTCTTGAAGTTCATTCATACTAAAGACGTTACTATAACGATCGTGTTGATTCATACAAATGAATATTAAGTAGCCATCTTCTTGCTCATCCTCTCATTCATTGAAACTGGTTGTACGTACTATCAAGTTACTATATTCATTCATTAATTCTATTCATTCAGATCTATTCTTCTTGTCTTTGACCAGCACGTGGTGAATAATTATGTTTTGAATTTAATTATTTATTTTTATCATTGCGTCGTTATGTCTATGGGCACTTACATACAGAGAGCATTAAGCGTTAGAATGTTGAGCGGTAACTGATATGTTGCGTGGGCGTCAAATGTACGATTTTCTTCAAAATGACGTTTTCAAAGTTAGCTATTTCTAATTAGCCTGAAGTATGTCACATTACTGGGCAATAAATACAAAAGGAGTTGCGAAGTCCATCTTAGATCAAAGAACATAGTGTTTATGGAGAATACCATAATCTTTACTCCTATCGTTCCTCCTGAAAAAAATCATTTCATCTATGGAAAAGTTATGGCATATAGGAAGCTTAATTTTTTAGTAGCCAAGTGATTAACACAGGTTGGCAATATGGTCTAAAAAAACAACAACCGGGAACATCACTCAAAAAAGACGGGAGTAGGGCCCAAAACTAATTAAATAATTCTATGAACATAATGAATTCACAGGCCAAGTTTAAAATAAAAATTGGACACGGCGTTCGAGAGTTGAAAGAGCAGACAGGTAAACAGCGTTCAAAATCCTGAATTTAAAACTATACCTTACTTCGTTCAGTCAATAATATTGCGATCAAAGAATATCCCTAAAAAAATCATGAAAATCCAGAGCAACATAAGGAGTCCCGACTGGCTTGCTTACTTCGTTCAGTCCATAATATTGCGATCAAAGGGGAATAACCCTAAAAAAATCATGAAAATCCAGAGCAACATAAGGAGTCCCGACCGGCTAGACAGGTTTATTAATGAAAAAAATACCCCCATCAAAATTTGATATTTTAGGTTTCAAGTGATTAGAATCCAATAAAAAATCGTCCGTCCGTCCTATGTGCCACTTTGGACACTCAAAGGTAGCACGTTTGTCGCCCTACATCATTTTAGGTGATCCTCAGAATAATAAACCCATGTGTTATGTTCTTGAGACATTGACGGTGCCAATTTTTTGTCCCTTCTAAATTTAGACTGCCTTTGNAACAGAAAATAGAAATATAACAATAACTAAAATATATAACTAAAAAACTTAAAACTTTAGAAGAACAACATCTGTTCTTCTTCGGTGGTAGTCTGATGGAATGATTAAGGAAGAGAAAGTCTAGTACGGTTTTCCGTACCATTTATTTATGTACGGAATTGTTCAAACTAATTAGGTATTTCCATTTTGCACCCATCAATGGATGAGGTTGCCCAATAATTGTATCTCTTAATTACCGCATTCGATTTTAATTTCACAATTTATTTATTTACTTAATTGTTACATAATTATATCCATTATTTATTACTGCTCTCGTATGTGTGGGGTTGTCCCACCAATAAATATATTATAGTTTAGCAGTTTTACTACTCACTACCTCTATAAATTGAGGTATAGAATCGAAATAGATGCTGGGTCTATGGCACGTTGAATACACCAGTTCTCATTAGATCACTGAAGTTAAGCAACGTCTGGCGAGGTTGTACCATGTGGATGTCCACGTGGGTTCGCGCCCTCGTGATGCTGGCTATTTTTCCGGCCCAACCCAGGCTGGGTTAGGTCAATGTGGGTAGCTGGTTTGCAAGTTTCCAGCGAATAGAGGGTGAAACCCCCGTCTTGAATGACCAATAGATGTTAAAGAAACGTTAAGTTTCCAAAATTGAAAAAAAAAAAAATTATTTTGGTGACAATGTCTATGTCACAAAGCAATACGATACGTGTAGTGTAAGTGCTATTTCTGTGGACAGAACTTCGCGTGGATACTCATGACTAAATCTGAAAAAAAATGAATTTCTTATTTTTTTTTTGCGGTCATTACCACAAAGTGGAAGTGTGGTTTCCAGTTTTATGAAAAATTTGAAGGACCGTCCGTGAATGTAAATGAGATCGTTATGAAATCGATTTTTTTCAAACTGAACTAGACTGAGACTAGAACTAAGGTGGTCTTGAAATATTATTCTTGTTATAAACAAAATAACAAAACGCAAGACTCGCGACCAAACTGAATTGTTACGATGGCCTGTGACCTGGTTGCACTGTCAGTGCCGAGTATTCGAACTCAGTACTTTTTTTATATAAGTCGAGTGTGATGCACATTCTGGCACGGAGACGCCTCAATGATTCTGAACTGTTTGATGTCATATATGTTATCAAGATTTCCAATAAGTTGTTGTGGTTACATGCCTCTTTAGTCAATGTCCTGTATTTGTGCTACCTCCTTTGGATGAGTCTATATTTATATTGGTTTAATGGAGTCAGTTGCATAGGGTTAGTAGAACCTACATGTAAAGGTGTGTTTAATATCGCGTGAATCCAGACATCAATATTATCATTGATTTTGTGTTGATAGATCAGCATCTTGCAACAGCCCTATCAATCTATCGAAGATGAGCCAAGGTAGTAAGAACTTTGCTTGACATTGATATTTCCTCCTTTGGTTAGGTTAGGTTAGGTTATCTCTTGGGGAAGGTTCATTAAGCACGCGATTTGGTGTAATTTTGAGAACTGCCTCGTTTATTGCATTAAGTGGTTTTTAGGTTCTCTTTAAACTGATGTCCTTAAGTTCAAGGATTACAGAATTATATCATCGTGCAGAGGATGGCGGATGATTCTGGGGGAGGTACCTTTGAATCGGATTGTTGAAAGGAAGCTGTGATGTCCTAGATCTAAGTACATAACCCTTGTTGAAATATAAATATTGTAGGTTGTTGTGAAATATAAATATTGCAAGAATCATGTATTTTTTATGGAGGTCATGCTTTGATGTGATGTCCTCTTTATATTTCTCCAGTTGTCATCCAGTAGAATCCTGAATGCACAATTTTGTATTCCTCGTGTGCCACTAAGAACTGTGATTGCATAATTTCTGATTTGAACCTTTTGGCTACCGTTTGACATGAACATTAGATGTAATGAGCCTATCAAAGAAATCCAAGTAGTTAAGGATTTTTGACCGTGGGAGACGATGATTGTTGTTTTTAATATTGAGGTTTGTATTTACTTCCTTTTTATATGGACGCAATATTGTGCTTGTTTAATCTCTAAAATGTCTCAAGGCTTTTATTAATATGCAGGTTCACTTGATTTTATTTTTAAGTTAATAAATTCTTAAAAAGGATTATTTTTTGCTCCATAAATTCATGAGCATCTCAAGACCGGAATCTTTTATTTTATTTTTATATCTAAAAAAAAATTCAAGGTCAATATCTAGATCGAAACCACACCTTCCGAATATCTCTATCTTTTTTATAGGAAAACTTTACGAGCTTGGAACATAATATTGGGTGACTCAACATGTTACTCCTTAATAATTTTGCAAGGTCTAGGTCGAGCAGTTTGGGTTTGCTGTAATCTGTCAGGTGGAATTCAATTTATAGGAAGAGAAATTGATATTAATATTAGCTTATACATTGACTAGCTGTGGTACCGACATTCTCGTTTGCGTCCTTCCCCGCCCTTGACTCTAGATTTTTTTTTTTTCTCAAATGAAGCCCTATGTTTGTTGCAAATAGCATAGAAACTAATATACAATGGATTTCATTCTTTTCCTCGGAGCTTTTTGGCTTACATTTGAAATCATTTTTTTTATCTTAAATCGTTTAGTCTGTCAGTGTGTCATTCTACCGTAGAAGTACGTCATTTTTTTGGCGATAATTGGCTTATAGTTGAATTGATTGATATTTCTTTTGTTAAGCGTATGCACGCCAACTCTTTACACGAAAATGCGTCCTTTCTTTCTTTTGCCATCTCGTCAGTGTTTCTCGAATTAAAGAGAAGAATTATAGACACTGCATTTTTCTCAAAGTAGGAACAAAATATTGAAGGTACACATAGACAGTGAATGTCTTATTATTCATCAACGCTCAATATTTTACAAGGTCTTCAAACAGTACGGGATGAGTATATCTTTTAATTCATTAACGATTACTAATTTCAACACTTTATCTTTTGCCGTTTGCAAAATATTATAACGTTCCGAGACTTTCCGAAGACCCTTAGATATATTAGCATTGCATAACATTTTGACCTCTATATTTTACAAGTAATGGTGATTAACCATTACTTGTAAAATTGGGATTTTCATTACTTGTTAAATTGGGAAACTCCCTGAGGATTTCAGTATTATTGACCGAACATATTGTGGTCTAGTTTTAACACAACGATTTTCTCTGTAAATGTCTGTTTGTCTGTCTGTTCGTTCCACAAGAACTCTCGAAAACCTTGTCCGATTTTGATGAAATTTATTATGGACATTCAGTTTATGGGTCTTATAAATACATCCCGGGTAAATGGCCGCCCATTATTTGAGTGGGTTCTACAGTTACATAGCTATTTTTTATTTCCTACATATATCGTAAGGAATCAGTGTTCCAAATTTCAAGCTTTAGCCATTTTTTAAAAAAAATATATTTATTAAATTTTACAATTATAAATTCAAAGGTACTTTTACTAAGCTAGTTATAGCTTCATAGTGGTTAATAGAATACAGTCAGTATGTCTGTTAATATATCAAGTGGTTTTTGCGTTTTATGAGTTAAACAAATAGAAAAGGCAAAGTCAGTAGGATCACAACAAACATAAACACACCCTTTGACACTGCCATCAAACATATCATTGCCAACATAAACTTAATCAGGTGTGACGTTTCTATAGTCAAAGCCATACCTTGAACTTTGAATATACCTACCTACCCATTATACGATACAAAAGATATATATTTTCCGAGGAATCTAGAATTTCAGATTTGAACAAAAAGCCTGTGGGTGATATGAAATTATTTTATATTAAATACCACTCACATATCAATATAATATATCTGAACCATTTCTTATTGTCTTGAAGGAAGTAAATAAATTAGCTTCAATCTCAGCAAATAATTAAAATCTATAAAGGAAGGAACTCATCACACAACCATTTATAACAAGAATGACTCGCACTTGACCGTGTTTAGGGACCAGACGGTACAGGAAGGGATCAGTAGTTCTGCTGGTAGATTGGCCGATTTGTTATTTGGAGGCTGTTGGTTCGAATCATTACTAGGATGGGACCAGCCGGTACAGCAAGGGATCAGTAGGTCTGCTGGTAGATTGGTGGATTTGTTATTTGGAGGCCGTTGGTTCGAATCATTACTAGGATGGGACCAGCCGGTACAGCAAGGGATCAGTAGCTCTGCTGGTAGATTGGCGGATTTGTTATTTGGAGGCTGTTGGTTCGAATCATTAAAGCTAAACACAAAAATATACATTTTTTGCTTAGCTTCTTCTTTCCACTTTCTTTCATTATTTTCGATTGCATTAAATTGCATCTGTCCAAATAAAGGTTTAATTTCCACGATCCTGATCAGCCTTTTTGATATCCTAATAGCTCACTACCAATAGGTTTGACTAGCCTTTGTTGCAGGTAGCGACATCTGTTGTTGGCATGTTCGCTAAGTTCTCCTGACAGCTACATCCTCCTTTTTCTCAATATCCTCCAGTATTCTTCTTCTGGAATTCTAAATGATAACCTTTTACTCTTGTTTTTTCGCTTCTTTGCTATCCTTCATTCCGGTTCAACTCTTCCTGTTCTGCATAGGTGTGTCTTCTGTCTTACTATTATTATTAGCTTTGGTTTTCTATTTCTCTTGTAAAGTGTCCATCAGAATAACACATTGTAATTATAATGTTCATGTAATTATAATAAATAAATAACTTGGTAATTTGTCAACCGGCGTGGTTATGTGAGTGTGGTATCATTGAAGTCAAGTGTTCAGCTATACTTCATTTATTTATCAATGCCTTTTTGTTTGTCTGTCTGTTCGTTGAAAGAAAAATGTTAATCTTTGTCAACCTTTATTGCAATAAAGGTTGTTTGATTCATGCAATCGTGATCTCTCGGTAAAATGGCTGTTTGTTTTTGGTTCCTATCGGACTGCTATGGGTCTTTCAGAGCACAATTTTTCATCCATTTTCGTAAAGTTGATAGTGGGGAGGATTAGGTGGCAATCTTACTAATTCATAAATGTTTGTCCATTTTTTCCTTTAAATTTTTCAAACAAGTTTTTTTTAAAAAAAAATCCTTTTAGTCAGAAAGGTTCACTATGTATCACTTGGGTTTTGCCCAAAGTGATTCAAAGAAAGCTTACCTTTCGTTCTGACGGCAACATCCCCATGTTTCTTTTCGACTATAGAGCGGCTGAGGTTACATAAAATACTGCTACTTGGATCTGACATAGAATCATATCTATGATGGAGGTGGGATTAATGAAACAATATAAAACAGTTTTCCTAAATGTGGATGGCAATAAAACCATTTATTTATATTCAAATTCAGACTTAACCAACCTAGAATAATAGATCCTTTTGGGACTGTGAACCTCTTTTGTCAGAAAGTAGGGTGAATGTAGTCTAAAATCAACAACAAAGAAAAGACTGCTTTAGTCGTTCAATACATCGTTTGGAATGAACTAATGAACCCATTGTGGACCAAAAGATGTTTTACTGAACTCTATTGATATCAGTAAGTTCTGGGTGTTTCCATGGTGAACAAAGACACAAGTGATGTTATTCGAATGAAGTGTTGTGTTCTACAATGGTTTAAGTTGCTACCTAACTTATTGTTCGGTATGACTATATTAGTCAACTTCAAAAATGGTGACGTCACTTCTATCTTCGGTGACGTCATGAATTATGCACCTTTGACTGACAATATTCAAACAGTTCGAGTCAGTCATCATTATCAAATTTAGAAGCGTTCAGGTGAGACATCTTTTTTGTGCTCAGTGTGTTTAAATTAAACTGTTTTTTAAAACTTCGGGTGAAAGTTTGTATGTCATTTTTTATTGAAAACTTAATGTGAAATTACCGAACACTTATGAATACTGAAAATAACTTGACATTAACCTGAAACATTGCTGGCTGTGCGGTTTAGACTGCATGAAGATCAATATAATTTTACCTGTTTGACTTCGTCTGTTTTGAGGTCAAGATAATTGTTATGTATTTTGTTCCGAACGTTTTAGACAACATTCAGGCAGAATATTTGAAAACGGAAAAATGAATAATCAATAAAAATGAACCACCAGTTAGGTTCAAATTATGATTTTCCCAACCACAAGGAACGCTACAGTAAAATAAAGGAATATATACAAGGCTTATTTAATATTGAAACACACAGAAAGGCAATGCCTCCAAGGACTCTCGTCAAACAGACGTTGTCTGCTGATTCATCCAATTGTGATGAAAGTTGGGGGTATTTTCTTTTGTATATATAGTATACATAAAAGCGACTGTGTTCTGATTTACAATTGGTCCTATGGTTCCGTAGATTTTAATTTAGTTGCACTACGTTGGATTTTTGGCTACAGTGGCCTGGTACAATAGAAGGATCGACGTGTTTTTCATATTATATTAGCTATCCCACACGGAACGGTTGTGCCTCTAGCAAAAGGTGCTAAAAGAAATGGGCTGAGCTTGCTTGCCCTACTAATATTTTAAGTGTGTGTTGTTTTGTTTGTTTTTCTTAAACGCATAATTGGATCAACAATTTGACATCATTTTTTGCATAGAGGTAATTTATGGACCGGAGTGTGATATAGGCTAATCTACATCCCCATAGTCCATACCAGGCGAAACGAGGGGATTATAAATCCAAGATTGGTAGGGGGGTGAGTTCGTTGAGGGCGCCACTGAGTCCATCCAATATCAAACTCAATTACTTCTTAATCACTTCAAGTATGTTACTTGGTATTAATTATTTATTACTTACTTTTGAATGTTAATTGTAGCAAGGTGAATTGATAAAGTAGCTCAGCAATGTCGCTACTTGGTTATCCTTGTCTCGCATTGAACAGGGCTACGTCTAGCATAGTGATGTCACATTATCATGCGGGTGGCTGTACGGCGGAACCCTTTGATCACGACTGATTTCAATCATATTTCTATTAGCATGCTCCTACTTCATCGCCTGAGGCTTCCCACAAGCCTTTCTGTGTGCTTAACACTTTCAAAATTTGACTTAAGAATCCCTTATTTTATAGTGATGTCTAATAATTTTAGTTGATCCTATCCCAGTTTCGAACTCGTTCTTTAGCAATCTCGACGCGCCTATTACAATACTTTTCTTTTTAAAACATAAGAAAAGTAAAAATACATACATAAATTTATCGACTTAAAAGGTTTGTACGAAATTTCATCTAAATTGGGTAAATTTCAGGCACCTAGGCCGCCTACAAGATTTGGGCACATTGGTCGAACAAGCTGAAAGCTAGAATCGCAGGACTTTTCTAGTATGAAATCCTGATCATCTTCTACTTCCTCCTTAACTTCACACTTTCTTAATTCTATTTGGGGTTGACGTTGCTTGCCTTAATTCTACCATGCCACAAACTTTTGTTCTGTGCCTACTCCCTTCAGCTGTAACCTGTAACTTTTTCCTGACACGGTAACTCAGCTTGCATCGCACAGTATCAATTGATACTGCATAGAAACTCGCTTTTTGCTGTTTTTTTTAGAGGCTGTGGATGCCCTTCCTAACACCAAACCATCTGTATATATACGCGGGCTTAGGACCATCACCTAATGAAGCTGGTTCGCTCCCCTCATGAAACGTCCGTAAAACCCATAAAAAGCGACCCCATTAATTTTTTTTACTTTCTTATGCTTCACATTGGGCAGATAAAGTAAATATAAATGCATTATTTAAAAAGCAGTTAAAACTTTTTCCGCCTCAATAAATTGTGAATATGTTTGATTAAGAATTAAACTCTTCCTATGAATATTCTATCTCCGGCATTCCTTTATAAGGCCTTGCCTCAGGGCAAGGTGGAGTATATTATAGAGTTGAGAACTTGAACCTCTGTCACACAAGGCCATTTACTTACCTTTTTTTCTTTCTTTTCTCAAATTGTTTCTATAAATACCATTTTCATTCGATACCGAGTTTACATAAAACTTTTGTCCGAGCAAAAAACTCGCTCGAGAATGAAAATGAAAAAAATATGTTCAAATCTATTTCAGCTTAAAAAACCGCTAGAGGAAAAAAGCTCTGGATTAATCGATCTAGCATTGTGATGAACTGATTTTTTCTTCTTCCATTTCTTAGTGACAGATAAACTGTCCGCCCGATCTGATAGTATGTTAAATACACCAGTTCCCGTTAGATAATTGAAGTTAAGCAACGTCCAGTGAGGTTCTGCTTCATAGGTAACCACGTAGCTTCAAGCACTCGTGATGCTGGTTAATTCCGACTCAACCCAGGCTGGGTAAGGTCAATGTGTGAGTGTGTAAGGTTCCAGCGAATGCAGGGTATAACCTAGAACTACGTTAACTTTAAAAAAAAGTAACCGACTCTTAATGATTAAAAAATGTTGTGCACAATGATTAAAAAATCTTGTGAACTGTAGATCTAATTTGCGAAAGCGCTCGTGACTCGTATTTTATTTGTAATTTGATACAAAAATAATTTTTGAAATCTATAACTGTAGATCTCACTCAGTTAAAATGGCAACATGAGGTCCCGGGCAATCTAATAGGGACCAAAAACGATTCAGAAAATTCTATGAACATAATAAATATCCAATTTAGGTTCATCAAAATCAGACAGGGCACTCGAGAGTTATGGTGGAATGAACAGAGAAACAGTTTAAATAAAATTTGTGAAATTAAAAACCTGCGATGGCAAACGTTTGTCAATCGCAAATCGATCACTTGTTTTTGACTGCTTGGTTCCATTCAGGGTCTAGTTGGTCCTCAAAGCTAGATCTTACTTTGTTCTATCAATTGACATCTTACCGAGAAGTTTTAATTATTTTTCAGTAAACTTACCCAGAAGTATTTCTGGGTAATAAATTTCCCTTAGAAAAGAGAGAGAAAAAAAAACGAGACATGAATTAAAAATGTTTCCTAAACTCTTTGCTTTGGGAGAATTTTACGAAAATATCTTGTCCAAAGGATAAATAATATTTCAGGATTTATCCTAGTATTCCCATGCAACTCCGCAGAGTATTTCAGGGTCAGAAATTTTAGTTAGAAAGGAGAAAAATAAAATTCAAGAAGGCAAGACATGGCCCCAAAACCGTTTCCTAACTATGTCGTCAGCGATATTCGTTTGATTTCGTTGAGTCAAATCTTAGTTATTAAATTAACCTTTAGACCGGAAATCAGCCAGCGTCTATGGCACGTTGAATACACCAGTTCCCGTTGGATCACTAAAGATAAGCAACGTCCAGCGGGGTTGTATCATGTGGGTCTCCACGTGGGTTTGCGCCCTCGTGATGCTGGCTATTTTTCCGGTCCAACCCAGGCTGGGTGAGGTCAACGTGGTTAGCTGGTTTGCAAGTTTCCAGCGAATGGAGACTGAAACCCCATCTTGAATGACCAATAGATGTTAAAGAGACATTAAGCCAAATTAGAGAAAAAAACAAAAAAGATCGGAAATTTGTCCATTGTAAACTTGGTATAGTAATGACTTCGATTTTTTTTATCTCCAATTCGCAATAAACATGTTGGAATCTTCAATTAAGTTTGAACAAAAGATCTGCTTCATTCTTAGTAAAGAATCTGTCATAATCGAGGCAATCTATTATTACAACAATTACATATCTCAGACGGAGTAATTAATTATCTTTATTGCAACTGTGTGAGAAAATAGTTCACTCTCATTATCAGCATATACGGGGTGTCCCTAAAGAAATGGTTCGAACGAAATGCTAGCGGTAAGTCAGGGATCATTTACTATGAAATAAACTCAAATTGCCTCGTTTTATTTTCTTTCGTGTAAAAGTTAGGCCATGTAGAGTAGGTATTGTGTTTTTCTATTTTCTGAAAAAAGTATAGGTAGTAGGTATGGTATTCATTTCTGAATGGAATCTTTCTTTTGTGTGTTTGTATGTGCTTTGTTGATCTTAGCTTACTTAGCAAAATTTCTGGTCGCCTGATGTGTTAGTTCTTTAGTATTGACCAGGGTTCACCACGGTAATGGAGGCGAACTAAAATTGTACCCGGAAAAAATGTAGAGTAGGTATTGTGTTTTTCTATTTTCTGAAGAAAGTATAGGTAGTAGGTATGGTATTCATTTCTGAATGGAATCTTTCTTTTGTGTGTTTGTATGTGCTTTGATCTTAGCTTACTTAGCAAAATTTCTGGTCGCCTGATGTGTTAGTTCTTTAGTATTAACCAGGGTTCACCACGGTAATGAAGGCAAACTAAAATTGTACCCCATCATTGTGTTTTGACAGAAAAAAAAATGGACGAGGCAATAACTTACCTCGCCAGTTTGTTTGAGAGTAAATGAAGACCTAAGCCTTGTTTTTTTCTTTTGGCCCCCTAAAGTTGCATGCTGCTGAAGGACACCCTGTATATACAATGCAAAGTATTTGAAATTTCAAGCTTCATCCGGAGTTCTAAGATTTCGTTATATTGTTGAACTTCAGCATTTACATGATGTCGCCGATCAAGGTTTCAGAATGTCATGTATCATTTTTTTTGCAATTTTTTTCTACTCCAGATTCCACAGAAACATAGTTCATTGTTTGATTAGAAGTTCATTACAAAGCTTTGTCCTTTCAAGACTTCTACACAAGGAAGGGTGCAACGATTTTGCTGGTGAGCCAATAGGATTAACATGCGCTGTCCACAAAAAGGGCTAGTTCAATTTATCCAAAAGAAAGGCCTACGGTGAAACTATTTCTACATAAATAGAAAAAATTGGCCATATCTCGAAAAAGTTTTTATATTTTTTGTTACTGCTACAATAGGTCTATATTTTGTCGCGTTTCCTTGTTGGGCCACACGTGATCAAACGGTGGCCATTTTAAGTGAGCGATATCTGATATTGAACTCATTTATTATAGCTCAAAAAGGAAATGAGGAAAAAGTAGATTTTGAGAAACCAGTTTTCATTATTCTGGTGTAAGATACTCTAAATATTATCTTGCCAATAATATTTCTGCGGAAGATTAAAATTGGGTGCAGTCGATCCCAAATTTGATACACCCACTCCTCATTATAAATAGATTGGTTGAACTCTGTGTGTGCTGGAAGACACACCCAATTCAATAATTCTGGCGTTAAAGTTCTGAACTTGAATATTTTGATTCATAGTATCTTGACACATGAACCCTGAAACATCTACTGGATACGTACAGGGTCCAAACATCTCACGAACGGTAAAGGAAAAAGGGCAGAAATTTTGAGTGTGTTTTTGGGATATAAAAATGTATCTTTTATTACGTATTTACATAGTCTCACTTGTGTTCAAGGGTAGATTTTTTTTTTATGAATACAAAGCTCTTGTTTTATAAAACATTATGTTTTATTAATAACGGCACTTTTAATCTTGAATCCGTAAAGGATTGATTGATTGTTAACGGCTAAATATTTTCTGACGTCATAAGACAAATATGTATTTGTATTCTACAAATTTTATACAAAAAATACATTTTTTGTAGAAAATAATAAATATACCTACTTTTAAGTAAAATTTCAATTTTTGAGGGAGGCATTTTCCCACGTTTTCAGGGGTTCTCTCTTTCAGTATTTAAAAGGGGTTTTTTAAAAAAAAAAATGAGGGAGGCATTTGCCCACGTTTTCAGGGGTTCTCTCTTTCAGTATTTAAAAGGGTTTTTTTTAAAAAAAAAATGAGGGAGGCATTTGCCCACGTTTTCAGGGGTTCTCTCTTTCAGTATTTAAAAGGGTTTTTTTTAAAAAAAAAATGAGGGAGGCATTTGCCCACGTTTTCAGGGGTTCTCTCTTTCGATATTCAAAAGAGCTTTTAAAATAAAGGCATTATTGTAAATGGGTTTTTAAATCAAAAATTATATTCATAAGCCCTTCCAACTTTGTTATCTTGAGAGGGAGGTTTTATATAGGGAAAGGAAGGACACCAGCCTAAAGCAGGTCCAATTACATTTTAAAAAGTACATTTTTTACCATACAAATTCATTCGAAATATCATATATTTATCTTTATGCCTTTCGAAAAATATTGAGACGTAATCGGACTTAGTCAATGTTTTAGGTAGTTTAGGGCTTAGAAATTCAAATTGACACCAGTGTGTAATTTTAAGATAGAAAGGTGTTTTATAAATTATAGAGAAAGTGCGGTTTTAAACATTTCCTCAAAAGTTCATTTATCTATACATATATTGCCGCTCTCAAGACATATAGCCATTCTGGGACCCTGTATGTATGACAAATGAACTCTGGATTTGCTGGATATTCTTAAATTAGTATCAAATAATCTGACATCATTAGCTTGTGATGACCATATACATCATTGGAGTTTTTATTTTGCCAATTTGGTTACCTATACCCATGAAAATATTATGAATGCAGTGTTTCTCATACCTGAAACATTCAGACATAGTTAAAGCCATAATACAGGATGAGATCTGAAATTTTTGGTACAACATCAGTTTTTGAAATAAACTGAAGAGGATAAATTTGGCATTGACCCATGTTGGTGTATTAGGTGCATCTATATTCCCATCATTCCAGACTCACACTAAAGAAATCCTCATTATATTTATCCTAATTCGATGAACCGCCTTTAAATTTGCTCCAAAAGAATGCATCAGTAGAGTTAAAGGAGATGTACTTTTTAGAATACACTTCACATTGCCTTTCCGGATATCAATAATAAATTAATATTATTAACATTTCTTAACTTTTAATTCAAATGGGTTTGTATTGAAATTGATACCCTTTTCAAGAAATATTTTTAATGTAACACAACTTACTTTTTAAGAAAATCTTACCACCTACATATCCTTTCTGAAAATGTGACCCAATCCATACAGCATATCCTTCAAAGTGCAATCAATTCTTTCGTTCTCTCTTCACCCTCCTCCGTCCTTGTTGAATGTCCTTCTGGAGTTGGACACTCTTTTCAATCTTCTTTTAGATTATTTTAGATCAATCTACACTAGGGAATCTGTGCGACCTCGCTGGTTAAAGCGTCTAAATTGACAAAACAAACATTTCATAATATGATTTACATAGTTATCTGCCTGCTACAATCATAATAGGTGAAGATTACGCTATCTTTGATTTGACAAAGACCTTGCTTTATTTTAATTTGATATTGGAGATCTTGAGATCATTTTTGTGTAATTTTTTTCAATCTTAATGAAGAAAACAACGAATACAGTTCTGCATCCCACTTATCAGTGACCGATCTATTTGACTTGATCCATTTGAACCTTGACACAGACTTTCATGTAATGTCTATAAACGTGCTGCTCGTGTAGGAGTGCATTATGCTAATGCATTCCCATGTTTATTATGATTCAATGCATTTACTGTTGACTTATTTTAAGAAGTATGTTTGATTTGGGAAATAAATTGTATACTTGAATTTTTCTATTGTGTGTTTTTCATTTTATTGAATTAAAATGAAAATGTAAGATTTATTCAGAATAGCATACAAAGCATTAGATGATACTCGTGCTGCTCGTGTAGGAGTTCATTGTGCTAATGTTTAGCTGTAACCCTTTCCTGGCACCGAACATACGAAGTCCTTTCCTGACAGCGGTAACCGTAGCACTTGCTTTTCTTAGGTTCTTGCTGACTCATCATTGGTTTGAAACATGCCTTTCCTAATACCAAACCTTCTGTATTTACACGGGTTTATAGTCGTCAACTAATGAAGCTGGTTTGCTCCCCTCGGTGGTTTCATTAATATTCATTATATGTACATAGAATTAGATTACTGTTTAGACCCTATTGGGCCAACAGTTCAAAGAAATGTTTTATTTTAGTTATGCTAGTATCTCTTTAAACGTAAATAATTCAAAGAATGAAATAAAAAGAAACTAACTTGTCTGCGTTGACTTATTTCATTGAAAGAAGACGTCTCCGTGGCAGAGTGCGCATCACACTCGGCTTGCACCACGGGGGTTCCAGGTTCGATTTGCGGACGGGTCGAAAATTTGAAAAAGGTTTTTTCGAATTTTCTACTTGGTCTGGTTGTGTTTGGAGGTAACTCAGCCTCCTGAGGACAATTGAGTAGCTATGGTAATAGCGCCAAGTGGTAGCATTATAAGGAAATTGTTAAAGTGTAGCTTAGGCTTAGTGATATTGGAGTGAATGTTGGAAATACCTTGTAATGCTATGATGCCCACAAACATTGTGACATAATAACACAAAGAAATATACATTTAATTTAATTTTGTAAATAAATTTAACTTTTTATTTCATTGAAAGTTGGTACTACATACAAAATGGGACTATTTAGATTCTAGTTGCTTTTAATTACTCTCGGTGACATACAAAGGGTCAAATTGGCAGAGTTTTTCAACAATCTTTGTAGTGGACCCTATATGTATATGTAAAGCTACCTTGGGTGGTAGTCATCGAACCATAGACAGACATATTCCAAGAAAGCATAATATTCCAAATAAATCTTGCTCGCAATAATAATTGTCAAGCTAAACTTATCGAAACAGTTCACCATGGAAAAGTTTAGCCAGTGCATTATTTACAGGGTTGGGCTACGGTTCATTGTCATTCATATTAGCGGAGCAGACTCTAAAAATGGCCATTGGTTATTTTTGGGGACTTCGTATGTTCGAATTTTCCGTGCAGTTTACTTTCTGTAGCATTAAAACTTCCAGTAAAGTTTTCATGCATGATGCCGACGTGTCGAAAGTTGTTCATATATAGTCCTTCTTTGATCGGCGTTTTTTTTCCAAAACAAAGATTTTTCAAAATGGTCCATTTTAGAGAACGCTCCTCATTTATTGAATTTATTAATAAATAGTTTGTAGTCGAGGGCAGAACAAATTTTCAAGAGGTTTATGTTCATGGGAAAGGTTAGGTTTTCCAGCGACCCAATTATCTGTTCCATTGCGCTTGTTGTCACAATGGGAGAGGTACTAGAGAAATCAAAACTTTAAAATTTTTACTTTATCAACCAATGGTCATAAATTTCAATATAATTATGTCGGCGGTTCTCAAACTTTTCGTCTGCGTACCCCCTGAACAGCCTGCGTTATTAATTTCTAAAACAGTTAGTGCTCAAATCTAGCAAGGCGTCCATCCAAGAAAAATCTCCCAAGAGACAAAAAAAGTTTTCAATTTTCCCCGAAAATTTGATTTTTCATTTAAAAACTTAAAAATTGCCAATGAATTAAATCAAGTTACCTGCACGGTCAAAAAATTCAATATGAATTATGTGTTTGGTAATTTTCTGTTTTTTTTTTCAGTCGCCGGAGGAAATGGTGAAATGTCCCGTACGAAGATTTGTGAAGTGAATCTTACCATGGAAATAGCGCAATTGCTTCTTTCACTTCTACATGCTTGGGGTTTGGATCCAGATTTGGACAAAGTTTGTGAAGGAAAACTTGGATTGTTAAGACCTATGGTACCAGTATCATTCGGTATCGTCTCAAAAGCTGGTGAGTAATAAGTTCTAAATTAAAGCCGAGCTCGTACCCAGGAGGGTCCAGGGGGTCCAGGCCCCCCACCCGAAATTTCATTATTTTTACTTTCTCTTCCATAGAAGATAAAGTATTGTATTCGTGCAGAAATTTTAGACATATTTTGGCTCAAAAAATCTGNTTAGAAGAACAACATCTGCATTCGGTGGTAGTCTGATGGAATGATTAAGGAAGAGAAAGTCTAGTACGGTTTTCCGTACCATTTATTTTATGCATTTTTATGTAATATTGTAACTCATCATCACCACCACCAACAACAACATCATCAACAGTAACAGTAACAATAACTACAACAACATCATCATCATCAATAATAACAACAACATCACCTTCCATGATAATCATTTTCAGGTGTTAGTCCTGGCTTGGCTNCCCCCCCCCCCCCCCCGCGAAAAAAATCTTGGGTACGGCCCTGCCCAATCCATAGGTTTTGGGTATTTTGTCTGCCAGTCAAACACATCTTGCACAGCTCCATCTCATCTTCTTCAAGATCTTCAATCTCTCCTTTCTGCCCAATGCAAAAGGTGTCCAATGATTCCTTAATCAAGTATATCTTAAACACTTTAAAATATCTATGACGCTTTTACTTAACAAAAAACAGGTCTCTTTGGTACAGTTTTCATGTCATGATTACGGTCCAAGAGCTAGAATAGACAAAATGGGGATGTCAATTCATCGTTTTGACATTTGTGTTATTATAATACAATTTTTAGTGGATATCACTACATTACAAGGTATTTTTACAATCATTCCAATATAAAATTGGTCTGACCAGAGTATCATCTGCGGTAAAAATTGGCTTGGCCAATAATGCAGCAATGCGAACCTCGACCGGACTCATATCTGGAGTCTACATTTGTTTCTTTCTCTGAGCTCTCGATTATTCCCTATCTTCCTAATCCGATCGGGTAAACATTTAAAACCGACCCAAGCCCCCGGGAAAAGTTATTTTAGCTGTAGATGAACCGATCTGGCATTTCATTGATCCTCACCCTCTAAGTTTGGAATCCTTACACCTCAGCTTCATGTGCTTTTTGTGTATTGGGGTTAAGCCATATCTTATCTATATCGTTCCAGTGCTAGTATATGTATCTACTGCCAAAGCAGTACAAAAGATTTGACCCTGTTTGCACCGATTTTTTCCTCTCCAATTTCTTAGTAACACTAGGCACCCACTACTGATGATTCAAAAATCATGTAAACTAGTAGTTTTGTAAACTGTAGATCTCACTCAGTTAAAATTGCAACCATGAGATTCTTGGTAACCCCAGTTTCATCAAAATCTGACAAGACGTTTAATGAAAAAGCGTGGATTTCAAACTAGAACTTACTTCGTTCGATCAATTATTATTAAAATATATATATATATACTTTATTTTAAATATATATGTATTTTTTATCAGTATTGAATATAGATAGACTATAGATTATTCATTTTATATATATATATATAATATTCTGATCACTTACGCCCTTTATTTCTGCTGGTTTGATATGCTGTAATATAGAAAAAAATATAGGGCCATGTGACGTCACAATACGTGGCCATATTTTTTATTTTTCCGGAGACTTTTGAAAGGTCTTTAGGGAGATTTTTTTTTTTAAATTTTATCGATTTTATTCCGGGGTGGAATCCAGCAATGAATAATGATAATAGTCCTCGTTTATACTGCCCGAATAAGACGGAAAATCTCTTTACACCGAGGTGATATCAGTATGTGTTAAATATCTGAAATTGCTGAGGATAAAATTCCATGGGTTGGCTGGGTTTCAACACACGGCTTACTGTTTACCAGTCAGGCGTCTTACAACTACAACCCATGTAGCACCTTTTTTTAAAACCTCCCAAAAAAACGATTGCAATTCATAATCTTCTCTTTCAAGTCATTACAACTACAACCCATGTAGCACCTTTTTTTAAAACCTCCCAAAAAAACGATTGCAATTCATAATCTTCTCTTTCAGGTCATTACAACTACAACCCATGTAGCACCTTTTTTAAAAACCTCCCAAAAAACCGATTGCAATTCATAATCTTCTCTTTCAGGTCATTACAACTACAACCCATGTAGCACCTTTTTTTAAAACCTTCCAATAAACCGATTGCAATTCATAATCTTCTCTTTCAGGTCATTACAACTACAACCCATGTAGCACCTTTTTTTAAAACCTTCCAATAAACCGATTGCAATTCATAATCTTCTCTTTCAGGTCATTACAACTACAACCCATGTAGCACTTTTTTTTAAAACCTTCCAAAAAACCGATTGCAATTCATAATCTTCTCTTTCAGGTCATATGAGTTTGATGTTACCAACATGGCAATTATGTGTCGATCGAAAAGAACAATTTTCTACAGCTCTACCAATCGATTCTTCTCTACCTCAAGAATTGGTTGCTTTGGAACGTTTGACCCGTCAATTCACAGCACAAACTCATTGGGAACTGTCTACATCGCTCACAACAAATCATCTCATTTCAGTAATATCTCTCTCGAGCACGCTAATGTCAATGAATAATGCAAGCTTTGTAGCCGAACAAGAAAGAAATAGAAAATTGCAGAGAGGGTAAGAAATTGTTTTACGTTAGAGAGTTTTTGAAATATCCCTAGCTACAGTATGTAAAAGAAATAAGTAACTTCCTCAGAACCACATGTTTTGTGACTTTAATAAAAACGAAGGGGGACATTCTATCAGGGGCGGATACAGGTCTTCAGTTGAGGGGGGGGGCGGCGATGATCAAGCGTTGAGCTCAAATCTGATGTGATATTTAGTACTTATTAAAAATGATTTTTAAAGGAAATAAGTCTAGGTATACAAGATGTTCAAGGAAAATAGCTCGACTATTAACTAACAGACTTTGCAATTAGCCATATTCATCAATGAAATTGGATCTGCAATGTTTTAGTATGCTAGATATCACTCACATCATGGGCGTACACAAGGGGGGGGGGCTGGCCGGCTATAGCCCCCCCCCAATTTTTTTTTCGAGATAAGCCATCAAATGTGAAACGCGAGTGTATATCATCTAACCCTGTGCTTCTTTTTCAATGTCACGCAGAAAACACTTTTTGGGAAAGGTTTACATAACAAAGTGCAAAGTTAGGGCGATTTAACTTTTTTTCTACATATTTTCAAATTTTTAGTTACCTATTATTATTTGTGGTTTGTGTTATGTGTTAGCTAGTTGACTAGAGTGTTTAATAATAATTACATTTTTAACTAAAATAAGCTGGGTGGGTTTCACCAGGAGACTTAAAAGTTAACAGGAGAGTTAACAGGCAGGTTTTCATTGAACCGATCTGATGGTAACTTTGAAACAAGACCGTCTGATGGGGGTTGGAGGCGTTGCGGTTTTAGGCAAGAAAAAATTAACCTAGATAGCTTAAGAAAAATTTCTCGAAAAAAAAACCTATATTTTGGGCGCGATAGAGCATCACCTATTAGGCAGAGGCGTAGGAACGGTAGGGCGAACCGCCCCGGATGCCGGTCCTATAGGGCTTTGCCACGCCCTTTATCTCTAGAAACATTTGATTATCGGGGGGGGGGGGGGTAAAGCCCTATATTTACACTTTGTTTACATTATCTCTCTGTGAAACTAGTTGGGCTCAACACCACGACGCTGTTATGGTACCTACTTGGTTTGCCCAGCCCCCCCCCGAAAAAAAATCCTGTGTACGCCCCTGACTCACATTATTATTTATTATAACGTTATTCTATATACTTAAAGAATATAATTTACAGATTTTGAGCTTTCACTTAGGTTATTGAAAATAAAAATAACTTATGGTATGATAATCCAACATCAATGTCAATTCGAATAAAAAAATATAAAAAAATTGAAGCATGGCTTACCGTTTTCTTTTAAACACAAATTTCTAAAGTTTTCGATTGGCGTGGGGCTAAGCTCAGGGGGGGCGATCGCCCCTACCGCCCTCCCCCTGTATCCGCTACTCCATTCTATTGAGAAAAAAATAGAGAAACGCTTTCCAACGGAAGAGCACTTCCTTTTTTTTTTAGGTAGAAAATAAGAAAGGAAAAAATCGAAAGTTAGTGGAATGATAAAATGGCCCAGAATAGTCCCCACCCCAAATGGGTAGCCAGAACTTTCAGTAAAACTGTCTAATCCACAATCCACTCTATCTTGTTTCGTATCCCAGATATGGTCCTTCCTGATCGTATATGTAAGTGTGCCCCTTATATTTATTAATTTCATACAATGTGCAATATATGTAATTTAAAAAATGCAAATATGTTACAAAATACCGTTAAAAGAGTCGCTATCCAGTATGAGGATTCCTGTAACCCAATAGGTCCCTAAAAACAATTCCATAATCAATTTTATCTGAATGGGATCGCACGTTCGAGAGCTTTTGTTTTACAATAAATTAATTGCCCCCGCGAAAAAGTGGGCAATATGAAATCTTGCATATTAACTCATAAAAGATGCTAAAAATGATTTGACCGTAAATAGTACTTGTGAACTTAGAGGCTCTTATTGTATGCAAGACTCCTGTTCATTAAATGAATTTATCTTTTGTCCTTTCCGCAGTCACAGTTTCAGAAATACGGTCAACACACTGCAGAAAGACGAAGCCGTTGAAGAGATAATGACCGCTCAACAAGCACAAATCAAACAAGGATGGTCCCTACTGGCAACGCTCCATTGTATTCTACTGCCTGATAAAGTAACACATTCCGGTGGCAAAAATTTCAAGCGACCCCAAGTTGAAATGATGGCCAGGCGATGGCAACATCATTGTCTTGAGGTAACTTTGTCCCCCCTTACCCCTGTATTATACATAGAATCCAAACATCCAATAGAAAGCCCCACCAGAACCTGGGGAAATGTTCTTGTTTAGCTGTCTCCTAAAGTTGGCGATCAAAATAAAATCATCGTCCAGTTTTAACATCTTTCACATAGTGTTGTCAATTCTGATAACGGTAAAGACCCAGGGGTAGCCTCAGTAGCTCAGTTGGTAAGAATGACGGATTCGTAACCAGGAGGCTGTTGATTCGAAATTTAGTAATAACATGGGGAAGTGCATTGTGACAAAGCATTAGCTTTAACACAAATAAATTCCATAACGGTAAAGACAATCTCCTCAGCACAGGTATCCTTTCAGCTAAAAGTCCAAGAATTTATTGTTGGTTGTACACTTTTAATTTTATTTGGGCCAACTAGATCCCAAGAGCTCTTCCACATTTTAATGATATTTTAAAAAATAATAGGTTGAAAATTGATTGGAAAAGTCGCCAGGTGCGACATGGCAGCGACGTCGAAATTTTCGTTCTCTGTGAAGCCTCAATGATAGGGACAACAAGGAAAAACAATGTCTTTTGATTACATGTTTCTTGGTCGCCCAACTGATCTTTTCCCTTGAATTTTTCCTTCAATAATAAGTTTTAAGCTGTCGCACATTTCACCGCGTGGAATAAGGCCAAGATATTATTTTTTCTGTACTTTCATTGTTAGGAACAGCTCTTTGTTCTTTTTAATCCTAGCAAGTACTTCAATATTTCTAAGATTTTTTCCTAGAAAGTCCGGTTCTTTGTTGATCTTATTTTCTCCTAGTCCCTCGAGGTAAATGTCTCTCTTCCAATCTTATGGGCGGTGGATGTGTGTCTGGTACTCGATTTGGTTTGCATCTATCTGCCGTCTCAATCACTATGTTTATGCCATTTTGTAATCCATATTGATTACATTCAATTAATATTATTTCAGATCAGAGAGGCAGCACAAGCTCTGTTGTTAGCGGAACTTGGTCGTATTGGATCCAAGGGTAGAAAAGCATTAGTAGATTATTGGGGTAAATATCTCCCTGTATTTCCAGCAACTGAAACCACCAACTCAGGAACTACCGGAGCTAATGTACAGACACCACAGAATACGGGACAAGTAAGTTATGTAATCAAAAGGTTATCTTCCAAGAATAGATGCATTATGACAATTAAATCCTTAAGTAGCGGACAAAAACTCATTTTGGACTGCAATTTCGTTCATACATCTACCATGATATAAATATAATGATGATATTCTACTTGACATAGTCTCCCAATTTCACCAACATTTATCATTTAATAATATTTCAAAAAATAATGTTTGCGTCAAATATTATAAATTTGGAGCGCCTTCAACATAACTTTTAAGTTATGTAATGTTTTTAATAGACGAAAGGGCTCCGTAATGGTGCTCAAAGACAGCCGCATACTTACTTATGTTATTGCATATCGCAGATTTTTGCATATATGAAAGTTATCGCAAATACACATGTTGTTATGGGAGTCCACAGATTTCTCAATCTGCGGACTCCCATAAGAACATTTTTGGGTATTTGTTTTGCTTTGCGTAGATGGAAAGATTTTTGCTATGCGCTAAGAAGTTTGCGGCTGTCAGCATTTACGATTTTTTCCTAAACCTTTTTTGATTTTTTCCCGCTGCACATAGAACGTAAATGCATAGGTACCGAGGGAGCTGAATGAATAAATGATACAATCTTTATAATTATTTTTTCAAATTGTTGCAGGTCCAGAATCCAGATTCAGTTCCTTTGACCCAGGAGGAAGAGGAGGATGAAGAGGAAGAAGGCGTTGAAGGTAATATGTCCTATTAGTTTATGCATGGAACCTCGTCTCCTCGGACGAGTTTGAGGGACTGCTTAGAATCCCAACACGGCGTACTCTGCTTGCAACAGGGTGCTACAAAATCTCAAAGCGTGAATCTGAAGAGAGACGAAGGTGCAATAGGAGCATCTCTATTAATTACATAGCGCACTGAATCATCAAACTTTTTCCCGTCACGCTTATCCCCGCCACGTTTTCAATGAGAAGACGTTCGTAAAGGGAACAAGCTAATTTATAAAGAAATCGTTCGTAAAGGGAACACGCTAATTTATATGTTTGTGCTACATGGGAAAATAAACGTATGGTGAGAAAAAAGTCCAAAAGTTCGAAATAACGACGTAAAAATGATTTGGAAGATCTAACATCCCTAATTGTGTCTTCTTTTGTTTTCAGAGTTTACTTTCAGAAAACCTTCGTCAGCTTCTGAATTGAAGCGAAAACAAACCACAGCTGTCGTATTGATGGGTGTCATTGGAGCTGAATTTGGTCAAGACGTTAGTTTGGACACGAAACATCCTCATCTGCAAGCTAAGACATACAACAGAGAAGGAGAAAGAAGAAAAAGTTCTGTCGTGGAAGGATTTGGAATTGGAAATAATAATTTGGCCAGACATACCAGTAAGAATCGCAAAATCCATTTCTTTAAAATAGTATGCAATCAAGAAGATTACTAGTTTTATTATCATGCCTAAAATTTGTTTCACATCTTGAGGTCCGATCTGCAAAAACATTGTAAACGTTTGCACAGGTGTACACATCCGTACAAAAATAGCTCTAAACGGCATTTATTATTATTATTCTTTCTTGAAGTTCAAGAAATAAAATAGCTTAGGTATGTATTTTTCCCATTGATGAAATGAAAAATCAAAATGTTTGTTTTAATTAGTTTTGGATAAAAAAAAAAAAAAAAATCTCAGCTCAGGAACCGAACCGTAAATCTCGGGGTACATAGTGGCGTAGACTTTTGTTTACATTATTGACAGATTCTGAAATTTTAGTGAAAATCAGCCTACAAAGAACAAGATTATAGGATTTTAAAGGACCAAACACTTTTAAAACCATAACCTTGATAAAAAATACATGGAAAGCATATGTCGTTCAAATTTGAGTACCTACTGCAAAAAAAAAGGAAATCCATGTTCATTTCTATGGTACAGTTAGAATGTTAACACACTGTATACCACACATGAATTAGTGATAATTTCGAAAAGGCATGGTCAGTTCCTTTGCTATTCGAATAATATTTTAAGGACTTATATTTTGTTTTAATTTTTTAGGCGTTGCTCTCACGCATCTCCTTTTGGCACCTGGTTCCCCCAAACTGCCTCAACATACAGCATTACGTCGCGCTGCTATTGATCTCATAGGCCGAGGATTTACAGTATGGGAACCCTATATTGACGTCAGCAAGGTTTTGCTAGGTTTGTTGGAATTGTGTTGTGATGCAGATAAACAAGTTCCCAGGTTCGTAAATTTCCCCCAGTCTTTTTTTCTAAAATAATAAAAAACAGCTTTTGTTAGAAGCTATAGCTTGGGAAAAGTGAATGAATATTTTTTTTAAAAAAAATAGGAAATCTGTCTAATTTAACCTTTTGTCCTCACATGGTTCACCTTATCAGGACGACCTGAAACGCACAATAATCCAAGGCTATAACCACATATCAACCTGCTTTAAACTCAATACGGAAATAGTTAGAACAGTTGAGTTTAGAGGAAAGCCGTTACAAAGCTATTAATTTTTGATCAAATAACAAGAAACAAATGAAATTTTAATATCATACCAAATTACTAAATAAACCATTGAGCTTCACTTTTGCTGTGTAAAGGTCATGTCGCTGCTCCAAGTTCAATATTCGATACAAACATTTAGATCGAACAGGATTTAATTTGTGTTGTGCTTATTTTTTATTTCTCAAACGTTTCAGCTGTTCCAATTATTTCAACATTAAATATTTACTCTTTTTTTCCTCAGTATGACATATGGCTTACCATTAACTCCACAAGCAGACACTTGTCGTACAGCCCGACATGCTCTTACTTTAATAGCCTCTGCTAGACCCGATGGTTTTATTACTACAATGGCACGAGAAGTAGCCCGCTACAATACACTTCAACAGAATGCTCAGACACTGAATGTGAACTTGAGCAACAACGTGTTACACCGTGCCAAAACAGAGATCCTTCGAGTTGTGGATTTGTTGATTGAAAAGTTGCATGCTGAGATGACAAACTTATTGATAGAGGTAAGAAAATTTCAACCTAGTTTAAACGTCAATTTTGCCACTTACGGCACACAGCGGACAGACGAATGGATTGTTTTATTTGATTTTCGGATTCTTCCTATTTGAAACTTGTAAAATCAAGGAGGAACTTGTGCAATTAAATCGTGTTCGACTCCAAAGGTTTAATATTAAAAATAATAACAACTATCAATTTCGAGTTTATTATTTTGAAAAATTCAGTCCCTATTTTTCATTTCTTCGATATGAATAATAATAAGGTCACTGCCAACCAGATTTCCAATGTCCAGTTGTAATAAGTGCCACTTTCAGCATACGAAGAACTTCGGTTTTTGAAACTCAAGTGAATGGTGTGAAATAAATATGTGTGGGGTTAACCCTAGTCGTCCATTGATAGCGACTACAAGCTCATGCGACTACGAGCGACTTCAAACAACTGGACGCTACACCCTTCATATATTTCTGGAGTTGAATTTGTCTCTCGTAGTAACTTCTAAAGGACAACCGCCCTTAGTTCAAGGGAGATAGCGAATGATGAATCTGTATGAGGTTTGTATAAAGACTAATTATTTGAAAAAGGCCGGTTTTGTATCTATATCTATTTGCCTTTTTATTTTTTCATTTATGCTCCTATTTCTCCTATGTAAATTATTAATTTTCACATTTATTTTAATTTTGAGGATACTTACAAAATGAATTCATCCTTTTCCCAGGTTACGGACATTATCCTTCATTGTGTAGATCCTGGTCATTTGAAAGTCAAACCATTAGGAGAAGTGTTCCCTGCTATTACACGATTCAATCAAGTGTCACATTGTCTTACCACTAGACGTATTGCTGTGGGGGCAAAAAAAGGCGCTATAGCTTTGTATGAACTCAGATCATCCAAATGTCAGGTAAGTACTTGCTATTCTTAGCATGTTCCATCGTAGGGATACATCGAACAAAGATTCGTTACTCTAGACTTGTAAAGAAGGTATCCTGGATGTAGAAAACTTCTAGTGCTGAAGTTCTATAACATATGGATAAAAAATACTTTTAACTATTGAAAAATACATAGTCTATGTTGTAGATTAAGGCACTACCGCCAAAGAGAAAGATATATTATTGACATGTGCGGTGATAAATATGAACTCCTGCAGCCCATCTTATCTTCATTCAGGAAAAATTTGAAAGTAATAGCGGTTTGATCAAGAAGTATGTGGCTCAATAGAAGAAACGTGGGATAAGACATTCATCATTGGAAAAAATGAGTAAACATCTAGAGACCAATCTACCCTCCTGATCGTAACCTTCTATCATTCCCCAAATCCGCTTTTATCTGCCTCAGTAGCATTGTGGACATACACCTGCTTTCTTAACAGGAGAACGTGGGTTCATTTCCCTGCTTAGACAAGATTTATCCCATTATTATGAACCATATAAATGTAGAACTATAAGTGTTAGGTGATAGAAATGTTAAAGATGGTCCACACACACACACATGCTCCATTTTTTGTTGTTAGGAAAATCGGTCAAATATTTTTCTGCTTGGTTTTGATGAGAAGATCAAAACATAAATTAAAATAGATTTTTTTGTTTAAGGAAAGATTTTAAATATTTTATTTTAATTTTAAACAAAAAAAAAACTTAAAAGTCACCAAAGACATTCCTTTATTATAATTAAAATAGAGATATGGTCATTCTGTGTGGAAGAAAAGAATCTCTAAATACACCTTGTAAATATTACAGATGATTCCTGCCCATGGAAGTGCCATTAGCGCTTTGGCATTTTCTCCTGATGGAAAATCTCTAGTCTCATATAGTTGTGGAGAAAATAAACTCAATTTCTGGCAGGTAAGAATTTTATCATTTTGGCGTTGATTTCTGGAGATCGTTCTATTTTTGCCTGAAGTCATGTTCGGATTCCAAGTTATGAACTAACACAACGATTTTTTTTTTTTTCGTCAGCTGTTTTCACGTGTGGCGTATACACTTAAATTGGATTACGAACTTTTTTCTGTCTACTTTTAAAAAGCGTCACGTTGAATTTTGATAAAGCGTCTTGTTTTGGAATCTTAAAAAAAAGTTAGATGGTCCAATGGCATGTCTAATGGAGACCTTTCCTCTGCACCTTTGTCTCTATTTTCAGAACGCTTTGAGATTTTGTTAAGCGGACTGATTAACGTTTTCTTGTCGTTCTCTGTGTTTTAAATATTGTGCGTGTTTTTCGAAATGACCAATACACCTTTGTGAGGATGACAAGCTCCGACGAAAGGTTTGTACCTAATGAACATTACTGTCATTTTGATCACCTAAAATATTTTTGGAAAATAATATCTATGAATGTAACTATACTTTTTCTTTTCAGACCTCCACGGGTATGTTTGGTTTGGGCAACAGTCAAACTCGTTGTATTAAAACATACAGCACATCTCCCATAGCTGAAATGTCTCGTTTGAATCCAATGAGAATGCCCAAGTTGGTGTGGATTAACAATAAAACAGTAACACTAATGTTGGCAGATGGGTCCGAGACCAGATATAATGTATAAAAATATTTACAAAATTTATTTATCTTTTGATTTACCACTAGCAGAGTCACATCGCTGGACGCTTATACAAAGTTTTTGACGGCGAAACATTCAAAACAACAAAATTATAAATGTAAAAAAAATTAATGCCAAATTTTGACTCGAATCCTGAATCCTGACAGCTAATTAAGCTGTTGTTTTAGTGGACATTCAGATACGCCCGGAAGCTTAGTGGACATGCATATACGCCCGGAAAAAGCGATTCCTAAAGAGGGCATAAATATTTTTTTTAAAAAAAAAAAAGATATTCAAATACATTCCTTAGTCTTAAGGTCAATTCCACCAACATTAGGGTACATTAAATATTATTGTATATTTGATGTATGTATGACTCACAAAAGGCGTGAATTCTTGCAATCCATAAGGTTCATGATAATGTGGGATTGTGAGTCACTTGAAGGGTGGCCATGTAGGACGAGCCCACCTTAAGCTGATGATGTAAAATAACACAGAGAAATCAACTCTGCAACAGTATTATGTCTTACAGATTATTTCCATGTGTTACTGATGAAATTCTATTCCATTTATTACCATGTTGATAACGATATATAAAATTACAAATTTGCTTTTTTATAAGATCAGAAAAGTAAAAATCTAAGGATATTCTATAATGAACCTTTGGATTTTTTAATCTTATTTAAATAAAATCTCTCACTTAGAAATTCAGCTTATTATTTTGGGCTAATGGGAGACCTCGGGGGGTGCGTTTTTGAAGTTATACTTCTTTAGGCGGGTTATGAAAAAATGTTGAGAGTGAAATTTTATTTTTGCGAGACGCGAAAGCGTCACGCAAATTCTGTTATGTGTGCATTCCGAAACTACCTACTTATCCGATTGCAATTAAATTTGGCACAGTTAATGGGCGCATTCCTGGGAAGATTTTTGTCTAGGTCCCATCCCTATAATGTTAAGCTACACCGAGTAGGGACAAACAATGGATGGGTGACCTCAAAAAAGTTCACGTTTTTCGACTTAAATGACATTCTTTCTCGAAATTTATCGCGACGATTATTTGGCACAGTTGATGGGTGCATTCCTGGGAAGATTTTTGTCTAGGTCCCATCTCTCTAATGTTAGCTACACCGAGTAGGGACAAACAATTAATGGGTGACATAAAAAGTTCACGTTTTTCGACCTAAATGACATTCTTTCTCGAAATTTTTCGCGACGACCTATTTGGCACAGTTGATGGGTACATTCCTGGGAAGATTTTTGTCTAGGTCCCATCTCTCTAATGTTAAGCTGCACCGAGTAGGGGCAAACAATTGATGGGTGACAGCAAAAAAGTTCACGATTTTCGAGTTTCTCGATTCTTTCTCGAAATTAGTCGCGACGACATAATATATCAACTCAAGGCGAGAAAGTTGGGAAGATTTTTGTCTAGGTTCCATCCCTCTAATGTTAAGTTACACCAAGTAGGGACAAACAATGGATGGGTGACAGCAAAGAAGTTTTTTATAACTACCGAGTTTCCACGTTTAATAGGAAAAATATACATAAAACCAGTTTGTTCCTCCTTGAAATTCTATTACCTACTGGAATTTAAAAAAAAAATTTAATGGGTTGATATGAGGTTACCGAAAAGGTTTTGTTGACTCTTACGGAGGACCGACCACATCATGAAAAATCAAACTTATCGGTCACATTATCAGACATGATGAACTTATGAACACAATCTTCGCAGTAAAAGTAACAGGAAAGAAAACTAGAGGACGACCTACATTCAAGGCAACTTTCCCAAGACATCTAAAGAACCATAGAATGCTTGTTATTTAGTTTAAAAAAAATATTGCAAGAGATGGGGAAAAGTATCTTCAACGACAAGGCCTAGTCTTTAGAGTATAATGATCATGATGCTTAGAAGACAAGGTATCTTTTTGCGCAAAATCATGGTGACGCATTCTTGATGTTTACCTAATTATTCCTGTTTTTACTCTTCTAGGGACTAGAAAGAAAATATAGGTAAATCTAAATATGAAATTTGTGTGTATGTTTGTACCTATGTGTGATGTTCCAATACCACAACCTAAACGGTAGCAGACCTGAGAAATTTATCAGAACTAAAATTTGTCAAACCGTTTTCGAGATACGCCCAATTTTTCATTTCTTTTACTAATTTCTGTAAGTCACGGTCTGTTACCTTAAATTTTGTGGCGACAACATTTAAACTTAAAGCGAGAAAGTTTTTGTCCTTAATTGAAAATATATTCTGCAGATTTAATAACAGCCATTCCAGGCTAGAGTACTGGCCGTTGCGGCTACAATATACAGAGCGGACACGGACTCATACTCCGCTAATCTCATTTGTGCTATGTGATTCGTAGCAAAGAACGGTAGAAAAGTTAGGATTAATGTTTATGTATATCTAGACACACAAAATTAGACTAGAGCGGCACCTATCAGTACGTAATGCGCAGGGCTTGGCGAACTCGGGAATGGCCGGCGGAGTATTTTACCTGGTCTTCTTAGTATCATGTATGACGAACATACAATAGAATTATTTATTTATTGATTGTTTTTAATTAATCAAATTACTTGAAAAATATAGTATTATTTATTCATTATTATTATTTTAGAATTTTATTTATTTTCACACGTGTGTTCTTGTAGTAGCGGTATTCCTATCAAAATCAATTGTTCTCAACAGATTCAGGTTTGAAAAATTAAATGATGGCAATGGCAGAAGGGTTTAAAGGGGAATTAGGAGGCAATCTCCCTATCACCAGTTTTGAAGAACGAAAAAAAAAAAACATTCCTTAATTGTATTTTGGTATTAGAATAATGTGGGATAGTTGAACTAATTCAAATGAAAAAAAAATGGGCACTTGCTTTTATTTGATTAAGCATTCATTCATTCATTGACATCGATTGTCATATTCAGAGTTTAAGACTTGATTGATTCTTTCTCCACGAATTACCTGTAGCCGCCCTTGGTAAATATTTTGATTCAATGTATGGACCTCTATAACATGGTATAATTTTCATGGACGAAAATGTACCCAAAAAATATTATCTTTTTTAGTTGATCGAACAAAAGGTCTAGTTTTTACACCACGATTTTTCTTTAAATGTCTATTTTTTTCACGACAACTCTCGAAAGCATTGTGTGGTTTAATGAAACCTAAAATGGACGATGGACATTCACTAACCTCATTAATGGTAATGGAATTAGCTGATTAGTTTTCAGTCCACCGGGGCCTCCTGGTGACCATATTAACTGAGTGAAATGTACAGTTCACAGAATTAGTAGTATTCGGGTAGCAGTGTTCTTTGTGTGAGTATGATTTAACTTTTTTATTTTTGGAGAAACTTTGAGAAATAACCCATTTTTACAAATAGGCTAACTAAGGAATAGTCGCCCCTTCCTCAAGAGTGCACAGGGGAGGGGAGACCTTGCCAAAGGGGGAGCGACCGCCCCCCATCCTTAGCAAGATCAAGTGTGTATATTTATACAGTAATCTTCCACTAAATAAATTATGGCATAAATATTTTTCTCATTTTGATTATATAAATACAATCAGACATAATGATTTTATGAATTCAAATAAAACATTCCAGATATATAACGTCATAACAACACCCCGCACTCCCTTCGTCAATTGTCTATCTTGTTTAATCAGCTGGCCCAAGAACAAAGTTTATTTTACATGTCCTAGGACTGTAAAAATGCCGCTACGAACGGTCTATTCCCAGCCGATAACTACATGCCACATCCGCGCATGCGCCGACTGGGAACCTCGCCATTTAGCAATGACCGTAAAGCTCATCTCACATCAGGGGCGTAGCGACTGGGGGGTATGGGGAGTGACCCCCNCCCCCCCCCCCCCCCCCCAACATTTTCCAACATTGATCAGTCGGCAATTCGCGGGTACTTCATCCATAAAATTGTAAATTTTTTTGGTTCATGGAGATGAAATCGGATATTATGAAAAATTTCCGACATTAATATTGGAGAATAAGACGTAAATTTGGATTTCAAAAAGAGCGCATATTGTTTTGGCAGCCCTTGGCTGTGGACTTTGTAGACGACTCGAGTAGACGAAACTCGAGTCGGAAGTGAAAAAGTAAGTGAATCCTCGTCATAAATAATGGTAGTGTTTTTGAAAGTTACCAATAGGATGTCTAATATAAATTTGTTAAATAATAATGATTATTATTTTAAAAAGATTTGGCAGCCTTCGGCTCTGGACATTGCTCTTTAGTGATAGTATTATTTTGAAAGATTTGGCAGCCTACGGCTGTTGACGTTGCTCTTTAGTGATTGTATAATTTTTAAAAGATTTTGCAGCCTTCAGCTGTGGATGTTGCTCTTCAGTGATGGTATTATTTTAAAAAGATTTGGCAGGCTTCGGCTGTGCACGATCTTTTTTGGTGATAGTATTATTTTAAAAAAATTACCCATGTGTCACATTAGCATAGTATTTTTATTCTTAGAATTATACAAGGCAGTGGCTGGGTAGGCTGTAGCCTAGAATGACAGTTTTCAGGGGCGCAAATTTCAAATTTCAGGGGGCGAAGTGCATACATCAAAATCAGTCAAATTTTAGGTTTTTTCATTTGAGGGCCCCTATCGGGGCCCCGAAAACCAAAATTCCTACAAAAATTGTCAAATATAATACTTGGGTGACTGTACACATATCAAAAATTATCTAATATAATTCTCGGGTGAATCAATATACCAAATATTGTCGAAATGAGACGACATTTTTATTTTTAAATTTGTGGGCCCCTGCCCGTGCCCCAAAACCGAAATTTCTATAAAATACCAAAAAATATGCAATAAATTACTCAGGTGACTGTGCATACCAAATTTAATCAAAATTGGTTTTGTGGTTTGGATTTTAGAGTTTCCATCCCAAAAAAGCTGTTCGGGGCCCTAGGGGCGATATCTAGAAAAAGAAAAATATGGGTCGGGCTTTTTGCCCATTGATCGGACTAGCGGTTTGGCTCCCAGAGCTCTGCACACGATTCGTACGTACGCCATACGTCATACGAGGAACGTCGGACATATTGGTTTTTTGGATCCCATGGCTCCAAATATTTCCAAACTTCAAAAATGGCCCAAAATAGTGAAAATATGGTCTCAAAGCAATAGGAAGTGACATATTTGATCTCTATTTTGGGTTTCGGGTTTTGCACGATTACTATACTTTTAGGAAGAGAAATTTCAGAATTAAAATACCACTAGAATGGGAACTAGTTAAATTTAGTGGGTAGGTTGTTAATTTTAGCTTAATAGTAAATAGCTAAAAACAAAAGACGTATACAGGATGATGGATTCAATCATTTTTCATCATTGGTTCATTTTCATCTCATCTCCATTTCATTTTCATCTCCAGGGGGCGGGCCCCCGTAAATACGGCCGTGACTTCAACTACAGCATTTTTTTAATATAAGTCAACAATTTAACAATAAAAATCAGTGATAATTCATACCCACAAAGATTTTACTAATTTCATTCAATATATATGGTATTTATGCAGTCAACAATTTGGCAATTTCATACACATCCCCCCCCCCCAAGTTTCTACCCTCGCTACGCCCTTGTCTCACATTAACTTTGCAAATTGCATGATGTTCTTAATAAATGTTATAGTTTTAGTCACTTGTGTATGAAACAACATTCCAGTTTTAGAGCACAGATTTTCACATTTTGACTCCTAATTATTCAAAATTTTCCCCGGGGGCGGCTCCCCGACCCCCCTGTGCCTGGGGAGGTATTCCACACCCTCCGTAAGTATCCCCTCCCAAAGTGCTGCACCGCCCCCCTAAGATATAGCCTTAAATCCGCCCCTGTGAGTGTACCCTAAAAATCAATAACACGTTGTGTTCACTCATCCGCGTACTTTACGCGGTCGTCATTGCTTAGGCCAAATCCAAAATGGATCCCCGTGTTGCCACTGGTGTCCTAATTGGGTCCAAACCTATCAGTAAGTAAATTCTATCGACTTTCAAGTGTAGTAGAACGAACAGACAAACAAACAAAAATCGTGGAGTTAAAAGTAGACTTCACTTCGTTCGGTCAATTATGCCTGGTGTTATATAGAAAACTTATCATGTTGACCCTGTTATTTATAAATCATTTTATTAGTACCATTCATTGGTCACCCATCAGTCCCCGGGCCCTGGGTGGCCCAAAAACTAATCACGTTATTAATATTGTTCGTATTTTGTAAAGTTCACAGAACTACAGTAATTCTGTGAACTTTAGATTAGACATTAAGTTTGACTGTCATAATAAGGACAAAGTAGGTAGTTCGATATTTTATTGTGGTACAGAGAGGTGCATACAAAAACGTGGAATTTTAACTCACCTCACTTTGTTCTGTCAGTTATAGATTATATAAAGTAAAGAAACTACTAGTATAGTATGAATGGGTCGTCATGAGACCCAGTATAGAGTCCAAAAGCTAATCATCCAAAGCTATGAGAGTTATCATTGAATTTCCCCCGCGAAGACGAAAAATATCCACCCTAAGAATATAAAATCCTTTCTTTTCCCACTCCTAGAATTCCATGGGCTATAAGTTTTTATTCTACAGGGTTTTATAATTTATCCTTGTAATTATGTAATGGCTACGTTTTTCTTAGGTTTCAGTAAGGAAACCTCTTGCTCAATCCTTCTTGAACTACACCCTCTTTGAGTCTGTGCTGAATTTCGTAGCAGATTTATAAAATCAGTCACTTCAGAAATCCCGTAACTCAAAAAATATCAACTTTTCAGGAGGCGAAGAAAACCTTTTATGGTTTTTCTGAAATGAACGTATATCACTATCTCCTACAAAGTTCCATACAAATCATCTAACTCTTTCATCTCTTCTTCCCACTGGTATCAACATGTCAATTTCGAAAAATAATGATTTATGGTTTTTTTCATTACAATTCACATTTTCTTCAACCCCAGAGCAGCATTAGGACATTTTGGGGACCCCAGATTTTTGGGGTCCCCAAAAATCTGGGGAGAATATGAAATTTGGCAACGTTGTTTCATATAAAGAATATTCGAAATATCGATGATCGATGTCACTCAAATATCAATCAAACATCAAATTTATCATCGACATCGACAAATTTTGGACCTCATGGGGCTATTTTCATCTGGGGGCACTTTAGGGCAACAAATTCGGGTCACCTATCTAAAAGTGGCATAATTCATTCCAAAATGGATGAAATTTAAAATAAACACTCTGTGAAACAAATTATCTTGGGAAAAAAATGTTTTTTTCTCCACTAATAGACCTGCGACAACAGATGAAGGCTGCTAAAATCTAATGCATATAATATTTTCACTAGAGAGAGACAACAACCAAAGTTTGTTATAGGTAATTAAAATATATTTTTGCACATTAGACTCATTAGAGCTGTGACAACAGCCGGAGGCTGCCAAATCTAATTCAAATAATATTTTCTCGAAGGAGATGTGACAACAACCGAAGGTTGTCTAAGGTAATTCAAATATATATTTTTTTTTTTCACTATAGAGCTGCGACAACAGTCGAAGACTGCCAAATCTAATTGAAATAATATATTCACTGGAGACCTGTGTGTCAACAGACAACAGCCAAAGACTTCGAAATCCATTTTCAAAAATAATTTCACTGAAGAACCGTGGCAGCTAATTGATTATTTCATCAAATACCTGCGACATCATCAGGAGTCTGCCAAATTCTTAGAATAAAGGAATATAAAGTTTAGTACGATTTTTCATACCCTTTACTTTTATTATTTTAAATTTTGAAACATGTTCAAAAATTCCAAACTATTAAAAAAATGTTAGGCGCAATGGCACATGGGAAGAAAACATCGAGTACTCGATATTTCTATCGAATAAAAAACATGAATGTTTTTGTTCCGCTATATCGATGTTTTCAAAACATCGTTAATCGATGTCATGTCAGTCAGATGTCCCAACCCTACCTGAAACTCATACCCCCTCCCCCATCCAAGCCATCCATTATCCATTAGGTACATAGTCCATACTCCATATCCATACCCATAAATTTTTTGCTAAAAGCACGAGGAATCTAAATAAAAGTTAAATTTTATATTTAAATATTAATATTTTATGACGAAAAACATTTTGAATACTTAAGTGCTTTTGTATTATTTATGTAGCTAATACTTGGGACTCATTTAGTCCGAACTGTTCAAAATCTACGCTTCAACCTCTTTTTTGTGAACCAGCTGTATCGCTATGAAGAAATAGATTTTTAATCAACTTCGAAGGACTACAATCCCCTGTAAAACGAGTGTGATATTAAAACAACATCATAGTTTTTCAGACAATTTGAAAAACTCAAGGTAAGAAATTAAAGCAAAGAAATTTACTTTCTTCACAAAATTGACGTAAAGAATCAGTCAGTATCTCAGAGGACTATAAAATGATATCACCATTCAGGTTCACAATATTTTTGTTTTTGTTTTTTTTTGGATTCAAGTCTTTTTAATGGGTCGGTATTACTAAAGTTTTGCTGACCGGCTTAAACTTACCTTTGAGAATAAAAATTTACTCCAAAATTAAATTGCTTAGCAATATTGAATATTCGACCTAGACTGAATTTAATTAGAGTTACATTGTCATCACCTACCTATCAATAGTTAATCTATATTGCATGAGGAATAATTCCTTAAAGTTCAAATATTCCTTTTGAAAAGGGGTAAAATTAATATATTATCACCCCTTAGAGTTCAGAATAGTTTTATTTAATATTATCGCGCAATATAAATAGTTTTATTAAGGTTGATGGTCTATGTGCCCCCATTATATTTTTAGGAATCTTGGATATTGGATAGACTTCTCCAGATAAAAAAAATATAGGTAGACAAATTTATTTATAATGATAAAATGAAGTAAGTTGTTTAATGAGAAACAAAGAGAAAATAACTGGAAAAAATATAAAAAAAATCCCAAAGTTTGAAATTTCTTTAATTTTGCCGCTAGCAAATAGATAAAAATAATGTCCACTTGATAAATTTCTGCAATAAAACACTTATGGGGGTATGGCACAATTTTGGGATTTTTATAAAGTTTTCCTTATAATTTTAAGAAATTTTGTGTTAATTACCACTTTGTTTTTTTTATATATGTATAGATTTGTTTTTAATTTTAGTTTGTTATTGTAATAAGTGACTCATCGAATGTTTTTTTTATTTTAATTTTATCGTAAATATTAACACAAAAAAGAATCTGAAATTTGTAAGCAATTTCTACGTTATGTTCTTTAAATATAAGTTTTTCTTTCATTCATTGTTTATTTTGTAATATTTTTGAAAGTATTTTTAGGTTAAGTTTACAAATGTAATTTTTCACAATATATTATTTAGGATATTTTTGTTCAAATAATTTTCATGTGCTTTTCATTGTTAATTTTCTTTTTCATTTATGATTGTAGATTTTTTTGTTGAACTTATTTTTACTTAAATATGTTTGTAATATAAAAGATGTATTTTTACCAAGATTTGCTCTAATTGTGTCTGCATTTTTTTAAAAAATAAATGTATTGGTAAATGCTGGGTAACAGATTCTCAATGAGGAAGAATAAGTTATTATAGCACACTGACACTATTGACTTTCTTTTAATTCTACTTCACACAATTGGAAACATGGACAAGGATCATCGCGTCATGGTTTGAAAAATTCTCCAGTGCTAGAGGCTAATATTTCTTCTTGTGAAAGCTATCCTAAACTTGTAAAATTTTGTTTACTTGATCAACATTGAAGAAGATTTGAAAACTGAGCGCATGAAGTGTGCTTTTACAAATAAAAAAATAGATCAGTTTCTATTAATTACTTTTTAATATTTTGTTTCAGTTTTCTGATAATCTTTTTGACAATTTGGATTTTTGGTTTTGGAAACGAAAGTACATCCCCAGTATTTTTTTGGCTGTTTGATTGGTTTTTATGAAGAAACTGGAAAAACTCACCAAAACAATAGATATTCAAGATTTTTTTCTCTTACATCAGGTGATTGCTTTTTCATGTAACTTTTTTTGCTTCTTTTGTCGTCGCCCAGAAATGGGTTTCAAGTCCATATTTTTTCCCATTTTGTACGATTTCAAGTATGACCAATGTTCAAACCCGGTTTTCCAGCTAGGTATGAGATATTCAAGAGCTTATAGCTGAAAAACTTTAAAATCTAGTGGATCTTTAATTTCACATTGTCTGTAGTAACAACAAATTTTACCTTTGTTGTTACTTTTTTGTTGTAAGAAGAAAAAAATCAGAAAAAACCCAATCATTAACTGGTAAATTAGTTCTCCCACTTTTCAAAAAATCGTGGGAGGGGAAGGTTTGTGGTATTCAACACTAAATGACATCTAGTTTGTAGGTGTTACAATGATTTGGTCGCGTGAGCATCGTGCGTTCGTTGTCAAGGTGTTTTTTAAAAAAGTGAATCCATTATGGCCACTCAGAGGGCGTTCCGCAGAAGGTATGGTTTGCACTCTACAATTCCTGATCAAAAAACAATTTTGAGCTGGTTTCACTACTTTAGGACCACATCATCAGCTTTAGGCTGTATGGGGCTACGGCCTATGTTCTCCGATCACGTGATCTCCTTATGGCATGACATTTTCTGGACCCCTCGCTCGCCGGATTTGAGTCCCTCTGACTTCTTCCTGTGGGGTTACCTCAAGGCTGAGGTCTTCAAACATCACCCTGGGACCTTTGAATAGTTAAAGGGGGCAAGTTAAAGGGGGAAGAAATCATCCAAATTGATGCTGACGAGAGTCTTGAAAAACTTCCGCGAAAGACTTCAAATGTGCATCACTCGCCAAATCCGTCATTTGGACGACATTATTTACAAAACATAGATGAAAAAAAAAACTAGAATACACAAGCTTTCAGAATGCAAAATAATTTTTCAAATAACTCATTTCGTTTTTATTTACCAGCTCTTTCAAATGTGGGAGAACTAATTGCCGCACCCTGTATTTCTCCTGGCTGAGAAGTGTAACATAATCTAGTCAATTATATTAAAATACACTGAGATTTTTCATGATCTACTTTGTGTATGCTCAGTGAAATATTTTTAAAATTAATTAATGTTTAACACTTAATAGAATTAACATTTTTTCATGTGATTATTTAGTATGAACTGAATATAGCGTGCAAGTTATTTCTCTTCTAAGAAAGTTCTTTTTCTGTAGGGTCCTTGATTTCATATAAGAAAAAATATTAACACGGGATCTGCAAAACAAGAAACATTTTCAACAAAATATAGGGATCGGTTTACTAAATGATTTAAACTTAAATTTGAATAAAAGTTGTAGGAACATTTTCCTGAAAGTTAATTTAATAATCGTTTTTATGTTGAATACATTGGCATTACTATTGAAGCTCAAATTTTGTGTGGATATTTAATCCATTATTTTATTCTGTTATTTAAATTATTTTCAAAATTATATACCTAATTATTGAAAAGACCATCACTGTCGGCAACACAGCAAATATTGTCTACTTCCTTTTTGCAGTTTTTAATCGAGGGCCGCCTGTTAACCGGTGTGCATCCGTCGCTCTTCCCCTAATAATAATAAATGCAAAAAGTAAATAAACGCAATATAAGGATAATGTCTAGTAGACTAGACATGATTCAATGATGTTTAGTGGTGTTAGATTGTCTGGTTTATGGTTGTGTCAAGAGTTCTAGTCTTAGTCTGGGTGCATCATGTTGAGGCGAACTCCCCTATATTATTATTTTTATGGTGGATTCTAGGTATCCGTTTTTTTATGACGAAGCAATACAGTTGTCAGCATTTTTTTTTTTAATATGTCGACACAAGCAAGAGTTGACCAAAAGTTGAAATGTATCAGCAAAAAAAGGAAAAAAATATGTCAAATTCTTTTTCAGCATTGTAGAGTGAAGGCTGAGAATTTCTTCGGAACCGGCAAAAGATTTTTTTGTGGCAGTGCTTAGCAAGAAGATTTTTTTTTTCATTTCATCACGATTTATTGTGGAATCAGTTTTCAAGATTTTTCCTTTGGATGTTTTTCTGCATGGACTTGATTCATGTAACTGCCAGATTTTTTTTTTGACGAATTGGATTTTTTTGGTCATTTTCTTCAGCAGGTAAGTTTATTGTTATTCAAATGCTGAGATCATTTTTGTGGGTGTTCTATATATATGAAGGTATCTACATACGTTCAATTAGGTATATTTTTCTGAAAAAACTATACTTTCTTTAGTTCAATAGCTTGGTTCTCATGAAAAAGATGCCATATTATTAGTATCTCACAGAAAAAAAAATGGGTGCGTGTACTTATGTACGCGCGTGAGAAGTTATTTTTTTAGGGTTGTCTTCTTTATGTTGGGTTTGCTCTAATCGCATTGTTAGGGTGCGCGCGCATCTTAAAATGTCACTTTCATAATTTTTTCATAACGCGCCTAAAGAAGTATAACTTCAAAAATATCATTGAAAAAATGCAAAATTCCACCCATTCTTCCAAAAATTTCCGCCCATGAATGTAGTGATATTTACTTTTGGGGCCAAGTTTATTGTTGCTGCTGTTCATACCACACTTAAATTTATTATTTTACTTTCTTCTGTCTCAATTCTCTCAAAGTAATACCGACTTTACACTTGGTCAGTTTTTTAAGGAGAATCGCAAAATAATACCTTTTTACTTTGACCGTGTTTCCTTTTCTTCTTCTTCTTCTTCTTATTATTATTATTATTTTTATTTTTTTTCAATTACATTAGTTATCGAAAATTATTAATAAATTTAAAAAAAAGTAATATTTTTCAATTACATTAGATAACAAAAAGAAGGAAATGTCTGTTTTAACCGGACCCAAAGGCCAACCGAGTTCTAACACCAAATTATTAATAAATTAATATGCACTACAAAGCAAATAAAAACAACAATATTTCATAGTATATCTTCTTTTTTTAAGTAAAAAAGTTTGAACTAGAAGTTCAAACTAGATTTCGTGCATTTTCTTCCCTGAAACGGAACCATTTTGGGGCACTGGTAGTAAAAGAGTGAATATTTTCTATTTTTCGTATGTATCATTCCTTCATGCAAGATTTCAACGTCCTAGCAGATCAAACTAGTTTTCGTGCATCTCCTTCCCTAAAGCGGAACCGTTTTTGAGTACTGGGAGTTGGAATATAAATATTTTAATTTTTAATTACATGTATAATCTATCTTTATGCAAGATTTCAGTATTTTATAAGTTAAAACTATATTACAATATGTTGTATTGTCTTCCCTAAAGCTGCATCGTCTTGGAGCACTGGGGGTTAAAAGTTAAAATTTTTGGATTTTTCCCTTTAGTTCGCTGTCAATTGCTAACTTCGTGTAAAATTTCAGCGCTGTATATATACGGGAAGTGCCTAAATCTCTACAATAGTAGGCCAAAATCCCAAAGAAAAGAAATAAATGAAATTTTTGGAATAATCGATCGAAAAACTAAATCAGACCGAAAGTTTGGCTTCTTTTTTTTTTTTTTTTTTTTTTTTTTTTTTTTTTTTTTTTTTTNTTTTTTTTTTTTTTTTTTTTTTTTTTTTTTGTAATAATATTTACGACAATTTTGTACTTCGTTTCATTGGTTTAAATTATATTTTTCTATCTGAAGCCAAAAGAAAATATAAGTGATTTTATACGGTAAGGTCAAAATTGAGTAAATTTCCACCATCTTGAAAATGAAGCGAAAACGGCATATGCTGAATAGAGTGATTTGTGTTGGAAATGACGTGTTCTACGTATCCTAGTTCTGTGATAATGTTTTTCAGGTCCACCCTGTATAAATATAAATATTTCCCAATGAAAATAAAAAGTATTTTTTTTTTTTTAAAAAAAAAGAAAAAAAAAGATCTCGTAATATCAATATTTATATTTTGCCGAGTCACCCCGTTCTTGCTAACATCGATACAACTTTTGAACCAACCTTGACTAAATTCTGTTCGCGAGCCTTAATTATTGAAATTAGAGAAATCGTGTTTAATTAACTTCAGAAAGCAAGCTAAAGTATGGAAAACTCAATCTTTGCACTTTCTAGTGAAATGTTCTGATGAAAAAACTCAACATATTTTATCCTGGGCGGCTTATCTAAATGCGTATTTGAACTTCGCTGAATGTTTCTCAAAAACAATCGCTGAATGATTATTTAAAGTAGTAATTTCAAATGTTTTGTTTTTTAACAGATATAAGATATTCTCATCATGTCCAATGTTTGGAATTCTGGATCAAGAGATGGACCAACCAATCAACATCCTCCAATTTGGTTGAATGAGAATCATCCTTCTTACTCAGTCGATAGTGTAACATCTAATAAATATCAAGATGTCCCATCTGATAATTTTAAAAAACAAAGTCAAATGATTTCACCAGCAAATCAATATGCACAGCCGTCTTACTCTCAGAATTTCGGGACATCCTCTACGATTTCTAATTATTCTAACGAAAGTAACTCTTTATTTAATAGAGAATCATTTAGTGTATCCCAATCAAATTTTCCTACCCATATATCTAGAGATTCTATTTCAGCGCATAATCCAGCGGATCCAAGTACATCCATTGTTTTACAAGCGGTCAGAAATTTAAACTCACTTGGAGCGCTAGACTTGGATCCTAACTTAATAAGTGCTCTTAGTCAACAAGTTCATGCAAACAAGTCAAATAATCATGGAAGACAGACTGAAATTTACTCTCCTACATTTAATTCTCCGTCTCCAAGCCCTGAAACAAAAAAATCTAGTGCTGATAACAGTTCAAAAAAAATAAATAGAGCAAGACCATTTTATGAACAATATAATGCATACGAAAATGACGATAATGAAACTTCTTTAAAAGTAGATGATTTATTAAACCGTGCAGGAGGAGGTAACAGGGAAGATAGATGTACAGACATAAAAGATGTTTATAAATCAAACGATTTTTATCCCCGCTCTCCAAATCAACGAAGTCAAAGTCCGTTTTCGTATAGGAGACAACACTGCGACAGCGATGTTAATTCAGTTGGAACTCGTACTAGGGAGCGGAATAAATATAGTCCATTTGCACATAGGCGTGATCAAAATACGCGTAATAGATCAAACAGCAATAATAAGCGTAATAGGTCTAGTAGCGAAGACAGGCGAGTTAAATCTCGTAGTAGAAGCTGTGACGAGTCTAAAAAGAAAGCAGTTCTTGCTTTAATGTCCATGTCCAGGTTTGAAAATAAGCAATTTGTGAAAGCCCAGGAACCTTCAAGCGTACTTCTTGTCATTAACTTGGACGATTGGATAACAGATAAAACTTTGTGGGGTGCCATACATTCAAATTCTGATAAACACGGTCTTACGCCCCCTTTTTATATTGAAACAGCTACGTTTTACCTTACCGAAACAGAATCAAAATTTGCATTGATTGCATTTCCTACTATAACAGCAGCAGAAATTTGTATGGAAAAGTCCAACCGTGAACTAGATGTTGTGGGGCGGGCGCGCTCGAAGAAACATTTCAAAATGATGTATTACAATCAAAATTCTCTCGTATTTGACTTTTTCCAACATAAATTTACAAGATTATGGAAGGCTGTGATGAACAGAAGAATATTAGAAAGTAAAGAAGCTCGTGCCCAAAAATCTAAATCCCAGTTTCATGTGTCAGTCAAATCGTATCGTAACAGCATTAGTGAGGAAAAAGATTTTAGAGAACGCAGAAATTCTGAAAAAAGTAGTACTGAGAGTACAAAAAATGATGATGGTAGATTTGTAGAAACCACAATCCAGAGTGCTAAAGTTGAACCAGAAGAAAAAGAAGAAGCACAGGAACAAGTTATTATGTCAAACAAGGATTCAAAAGATTTTTCCAATTTGAACGAGACAAAAAACAAAATACAGCCAAATATTATTAAGACAAACGTTATTATAGGAAAAATGAAATCTTATGTTATGAAGCAAATTAAAGGTAAACCCGCAAGTGAGGATGAGAGTAACACGATTAAGAATATTACAAGTGCTTCTGTCAAACTAGTCGAACAAAATAAAGATACCTTAGATGGTACTAGTAAAACTTTAAGTGACAAAGAAACAGGAACTCAAAATATGAATGAAAACTCGGGATCAATAGAAAATGTTTGCCAATTTAAATTAGAGAAATCTGAAATGACAAATTCAGATGATAAAATGAGCAAGTCTAGTTTTAAGGTGAGTATCCACAGCGAAAAGTCATCAGTTGAAAAAGCCAAATCAATTGTATCCCTTGATGAGATATGTTCACCAGAATCAGACAAGGAATTAAATGTCAAGGATGCAATTAAAAAAGACCAGGAAGTGATTCAGTTCAAGATTGAAGATTCTGAATTCAGTTCAAGTAAAGAGTTTGGGTCAAATAGAGAATTGACAAAAACAAAACATGCAGATGACCCTGTAAAAAAAGTAGAAAATAAAAATTCTGAAATGAAAGAACCTTCATGTGAATTGTTATATAAGAAGGAACCCAGTGATAAAACTTCGGAAACAAAAAGACAATCTGAAAGAAAAGTTTCACCCGACCGTGATGGTCAAAGTTCAAGACAAATGCGCGATAGAAGACGCTCTCGAGATAGATATCAAGGCAGAAGTCGCTCTCGTGACCGATATCAAGGTAGAAGAAGTCGCTCCCGTGATAGGTATAGAAGAAGTCGTTCTGGGGACAGATATAAAGGAAGGAGTCGTTCTCGAGATAGATACCTCGATGACAGAGGTTACTCTCGTGACATAAATAACACCCGCCGCGATGATTTGGGCAGAAAAAGAAGACGTTTTGACAAAGATGACGAGTCAGGTAGTCCTTTCAATGACAGAGATGAAATTTGTGATCCTTCATACAGAGAACGAAAAAGAAAAGACTATCCACCTCTTAACTATTCCCAAAATAAGCGACACTTTGACCGTAGTGAATACAAAAGAACCGACTTCGACGGACATAGCTCCCATAAGCATCGCACAGACGCTAACAATGATGATATTGACGGTAACGAAGATGACTACTGGTCACAAAAACGTGAATCTACAAAAGCATGTAGCACACCTATTAATCCATGGATAACAAATGAGTCTACCCTACCAAAAAGTGCATCGCTAAGTAAAAAGGAATTAAAAGACCCGGAATTTTTGCTTCGTGTTCTTTTACAAACTTCTATTATGATTCAAAACAATAATTTGACAATGGTCAATCCCATGGATGCTCTCTCTTTGGCAGACAAAGAATTAGTTTTACAAACATTGAATGAACTAGACCAAATGCCTCAAGAGATGATTAATGTTACTATAAATGACATGAAAAAATTCAACGCTGCTGAAAACAGAGTACTCATTGAAGCAATTTCAAATATTGCTATGTTCAAAGCAGCACTCGCACCACCACCAAGTGCAAATTTAAGAGAAGAAAATATGGAAATTGACAGTGATAATGATAAAGAAGAATCACCGGTAAATGTAAAGGAGGCGAGTGTCTACGTTTCAATGACTAACATTAAACCTTTGGTACACAAACATGAAGATGTGGTGAAGTTTTTGAATGATATGAGTCTGAAGTTTGACTTGGTCAAAATTCATGCGTCTGAAAGAAATGAGTGCACAAATGGTTTTATTAAGTTCAGCAACTTTGCAAATGCCAGTGAATTTTTAAAAAGAACAAATCGATTTTTATATTTGGGCAATGACAGGGAGGGTATAAAATTGGATATTACAGATGTATTGGATAAAGGAAAGAGATGGCAATGTACATTTTGTTCTCTTAAGAATTTATGCGCAACTCATGTCTGTTCAAAATGTGGAAAAATTAAAGAAAATCTTTTAGATGTACAAGTTACCACAGAGGTAACGAACAAACTAATATTGATAAATTTTCTGAAGGTAGTCACAGTAAAAAATATAAAAAATGTGCTGGTCTCCATTGCACCCCAAATTCATTTGGTGAAGATCAATTTACATACTGACTCTTCTAATGAAAACGTTCATCATTTCATCGTGGTGGTGGAAAACAAAGAAATGGGGAATCTATTAAGAAGAAGCATTCTGGAGAACTTGGAAGAATTCTCTTGTCTTCGTGCTGGATCAAAAATCGCTCTAAAGTTTCTTCCTCCCGAAACAATTGCGTCTACGGCTCCCTCTCATTCACTTCCTACTGGTAAAAGAATTTACTCTTTAGTGGATGTACCACGCCTTGCACAGTATAGCGCATCCTTGTATGCCAAAAATGAAACAGAAATATTGCACTACTACCAACACTATACAAATCTCTATACGCAGGAACTTATAAAAGGCAATATCATCAATGTCATACTTCCAGAAGATAGTGCCTGTGAAGTGCAGGTACCTCAAACACCAAACGGTACAGACGGCAAATATTGGCCCCCTCCTAACGAAAGTACTTTTGTTTATGATAGTAATTCTGGATATTATTTTGATCATACTACAAAACTTTATTACGAACGTTCTTCCAAATATTTCTACAATATGGATATAGGCAAATTTTTGCAGTACGACACTTCAAAGTGTACTTATCTGCTCGTTCAAAATTCAGAAATTAGTAGTGCTCCCGTCAAAATATCACAAAATGAATCCAATGTTAATTTTATTGCTTCCAACATTATACAGCCACAAATATCTCACCCTACGGATCCGACAAAAACTGAAGAATTGTCTGACGATCTTAAAACTAATCCTCCCACTAAAGAAAGCAAAATTCATGCTAAAAAGGTTATGCAAGATATGAAGAAATGGGCTAAAGCTGTTAAAAAAGTTGATAAAAAGAAACCTGTACCTTCATCAACGATTACAAGTGAGAACGATCAGACCACTCCGGCGGACGTTTGCTTTGATATTATTCGTAAAAAGTCAACTCCAGCCGATGTTTGCTTTGATCTAATTCGGAAGATCAAATCTGAAGCGGTCAAACCTGTTTCAAATGCAGTACCGCCCATTTCATCTCTCATTTTAGAAAATGTTGGCTTGTGTGAGGACGAAAAAGAAGAACAAGCTTTCATTGACTGGCAAAATTTTACGTGCAATTTATGTCATCGGGTCTTCAATAACGCCGAAATACTTTTAAAACATAGTAAGCTTTCCGAGCTTCACAAGACCAACATAAAAAAGTGGTACATTTCTAAAGATCTCGACCCAGACAACGAAGAAAATAGAAAACGACAGTATAGAAACCGTGCCCTAGGCCATGAAAAAGTGACGAGCCCTAAAACACAAGAGGTGGACACGAATGCAACGGAGTCCTGGTTGTGTTCAACACCGATGTGTATGGCCTATACACGATCGGGATATGATACTTGTCTCAGTTGTGATAAATTAAGGTTTGGACCGGTGAAACAAAAGAAAAAACCAAGTATGAGAAAAAAGCTAATTAGCAAATTGCGTCAGAGGCAAGGGCTTACGGGCAAAGGAATGAGCAGGCAAAGTACAGCCAACATGAACAGCAACTATCTTGGATTAGGAGCACATGAGCCAGATGTTGCAGAACCTATGGAAGGCGAAAGATATGTTAGCTTTATTCGAAGAATGCAACAGAAACGGTTTGAAGAAGCCTCCCAGAGAATGTGAACACTTTTCTCATGCTGAATACATTTAACAATTTAATCCTGTTAAAATAGACAGTTATCAAAACTTCGCCACAAAAAGGATGTTTTACGTAGCAAGATCATTAAATAAAAGGAATCTAAACTAATAATTTCGATACATCGTGTATTTAAGGAAATCAACCGCAGTTAGATTGAAATGAAATTTGTAGCACCTGCGGTTGGTTAGGATATCTCGAGGTTTTAATTTTTCTGAAATTTACCCCAGGTTCTAACCAGGGATCTCATGTATTAAAATGATCTTGAAAAAAGATGAGACTCAAAATAAGTTTTAACCTGTATAATACTACTAGTTGTGAATTCCAAAATAAGTTTTAACCTGTATAATACTACTAGTTGTGAATTCCAAAATAACGTTTAACCTGTATAATAGTACTAGTTGTGAGTTCCAAAATAAGTTTTAACCTGTATAATACTACTAGTTGTGAATTCCAAAATAACGTTTAACCTGTGTAATACTACTAGTTGTGAGTTCCAAAATAAGTTTTAACCTGTGTAATACTACTAGTTGTGAATTCCAAAATAACGTTTAACCTGTGTAATACTACTAGTTGTGAATTCCAAAATAACGTTTAACCTGTGTAATACTACTAGTTGTGAGTTCCAAAATAAGTTTTAACCTGTATAATACTACCAGTTGTGAGTTCCAAAATAAGTTTTAACCTGTATAGCACTACTATAGTTGTGAGTTCTAAAATGAGTTTTAACCTGTTGTGAGTTCCAAAATAAGTTTAAAACCTGTATAATACTACTAGTTGTGAGTTCCACCAAATTTATTCGAAACGTGGTTTGTACCTACCTATCAAATTTTTGGCTTGTCTAAGATCATTTTTAAGGGTTCACTAGCCGAAATCTAATGATGCAACTATTTTACTAAGCCTCATTCATTCATCATCGAGTCCGATGATAGCCAGATGTTTGAGACTGCTGCTCCAAATAAGTCTGCTGCTAAAGTTTTTAATTGTCGTCATACATCTATTCATTAGGATGTTGCAACAGCAGTCAAGAGCCAAAGAATACTAGAGATGGGCTAGTCATCCACGATTCGACTCATGAGTCGAGTCATGTCGACTCACCTGAGTCGAAAATCCCATCCCTAAAGAATACTAAAATCAATGATTTTGGTGAAATTGTCTTTCTTCAAAGCAACTCATCACCATCAGGAGAAATGAGGATGATCGCTGTGAGACAATATGTGTCTTTGGATTGTATTGCTGTATTGATGGTCTTTGGCCTAACTCATTTGAGTGCTTGGGTTGCCCCAGTACGTAAAACCAACCTACGTACCGAGTACGTAGAACCATCTGAGGACAAATTATTGTCTATTAAGTGGGATTGTTTGATTTTGTTCTTACTCCATTTAAAATAATATATATATAT
>CM022877.1:26200199-26262500 GCA_012654025.1 Pachypsylla venusta
TAAATATATATATATATATATGTATTGTTTTTTGTCAGGAAATCAAGCAAAACTCGCGTTTTGCTTGATTTCCTGACATATTGATATTTAAATTATTATTATTATGAATAAAATTTCTTAAGGGAAAAAACTGATGGTGGAACCATCTCCCTTAAATTTTCAGCAGAATAGGAATGCAAATTAGAATAGGAATGCAAATTATTGTGAATAGTCGTAATGGCCGTGATTAATGAATTGTTTCAGCTTTCGTGGACGTTTTATGGGAGTTTTTGATGGCGGCCATTTTTTAAATATTATTTTTCTTGCTCTATGACATACACCGCCCAACTAATTAACACCAAATTTTCTATGGTTTCGGCCAGTCTTGCCAACTTTCTTTTTAAATACCGACTAATTATTGAAATTATGTTCTGTTGTTGAGAGACTACATACATACATATTACACACTTATTGTATCGAGTTTTGCGAAATCAGTCGAGCGAATTTTGTCCAAAAAAAATGTTTTTATTTCTAGTTTTTATATACGAACATAATATACATACCTATCTGTTAAATAGACTATCGTTTTCAAAACTGTGTGCCCCAGATGTAAAGTTATCAATAGATGTGTTGCGCCCAGTTTACTATTTTTTGATAGTAGCCCGTACGACTACATAAATTTTTGTTGTAATATTTAATATTCCTATGCCTAACTATAAAATATTTAAATTTAATATATTTTACCTTTTAAATTATTAATTGACTGAAAAATATTCATACACCTGTAACTAGAAAAAGTGCGTTCCTTGCAACCACATTTTCTATGGGTTAAATGGGAGGGGGTATATTTTTTTAAGGGGGGAACCCATTATTCAACGTGAGTACACGCCCCCAGTTTTACAATTTTGATTTATTATTTTCAATAATAAATTTTGCAATCGACCACGAAAAAAATAACTCTGAAGAGGAAATCAAATTTCTTGCAACCAGTCCAGAACGAAAATATAATGTGTACTTGATTTTGGAAAATTCGACTTTTCCTTAGATCATCAGGCTCAGAGATGTGGAACCCATGTGCTTGTTATCAATATAAAAAAAAATACTTGTTTAAAAAAAATTGTAAAAATATAATAAATTGACAATTGATAAAATATTATTTGGTGAACTCTCAACAGTACTCAGACCGTCATTTTCCTTCTATGATGGAACGATGTAAACACTATCACAACTTGACACTAATAATTATAAATAATTGACCATATTGATTCAGAGTTTCAGTTGAATTTTTCATTTAACTGAAACTAATGATAGTGTTTACACCGTTCTATCGTAGCTCTGGTCTGATGATAACTACAGTCTTAAGTATACTGTTTAAAGCTCACCAATTTAAAGTATTTTTATTATTATTATCCACTTACTTCTCGCTATTGCGGCATTCACCTTATTACCGGTCTATGACAAGGTAATGGGGTTGGTTTGCTTCAATCACAACATATCACGCCGAAAGTATTTTACTTAAATCTTTTCTTTGCGTGATATGTTGCCAAAGGCTTTCCTGCCTTGGTGCCCTGCAGATATTTCTGAACAGAAGCACTTCCAGCAATAGGAAACCTCTGCCAAGCAAGGTGGATTACCTCAGGTCGAGCGAATGGTTTATTGTCTTTGGCTTGACAAGTCTGGTCCATTTTCTGTTTTACGTCCTCCGGCGATTTATTATTATTAATTTTTAATTTTACTTAACTCTGAATCGAATACTATAGCCAGCTAAAAAGAATACTATAGCCAGCTAAAAATTCACTGATTTTATCATTAGAAATGAATGAAAATATTTGAAATTTAAGTAAAAAAAACATTACCGCTAAGTGGTACCAAATTTCATTGAAATCTAATTTGCCGTTCAGAATTGGTTGCATAGAAAGACAAAAAATATCGTTACTTTGGAGGCGTGACCTTGTATTGGGAATAAATCGTTTTTGCAAATTTTTCAGAGACTAAAGGGGTGTAGTTTTGACCCATGTGGTCCTCACTCTTTTCTGTCTAAAATAATGACGTATTCGGTAAACCCGGAAATGGAAACAAAATACTGGGGATGTGAATATATTTTATTTGCAAAAGTGTTTTTGTTGGTTTGCTCTTTTTTTCGCACAGGATCTAAGGACTAGTCTTCAGATCGACCATTAGAAGTATTTTCAAATATGAAGTCAGGCTTTCTCTTTGCTAATTTTATCTACTTCAGGCAAATGGTAATTACCTACGCCAATTAATGAGCAGTGGCATTATCGTATCCGATTGTAGCCAGCTGAATGTCTGCATCTCTAAATAAATTTTCAATTGTCATCATACATTCATACATACATAATTCATTTATTCTTTAATTAATTTAATACACACATAAATGTTGTTTCAGCTAATATTTTTCATGGGCCCTCAGAACTATTTTTTTTTATCACTGCAATATATTTACATCAGTAACACCAACTTGCTTTCTGTGTTATTTTGTACCATCAGATCAGGTTGACTTGGTCCCGAGGATCATGTAATTCTTCGCAATCTCAAGAAGTGACCTATTTTTCACAATGGACGTTAGAAAGTCATAATTTAATTGAAAAAAAAAAAAAATGACACCTGCGAAACACATTAGCAACGTAGGAAATTTAAACAATGTCTTCATATGTCTGAATTGATTGTCTCTTAGTTTCCAAGATGATCAAATTCTAATAATTTATTCTACTGATAACTCGGATTACAAATAAATTCAGTTATTTGTTAACCTACATTTTGATTTGTACAGTATGTGATGCAATTTATGCCACAAGCAATATTCTGAGAATTGGTACTGTTCTGCTTATTTTGAATATGATGAGGTACATTCATTAGATTTACAATCAACAGTGATATGATAGATCAGGAATGAAATAGGAAGTGAGTTTAAACACAACAAAATTTCTCTTATTTGTCTTTTTATACCTTGATGACTCTCGAACGTCTTTTTTAATTTTGATGATTTTTGGTATGGACATTCATTATATTCATAGAATTAGCTGATTAATTTTTGGTATGGACATTCATTATATTCATAGAATTAGCTGATTAATTTTTTGGTATGGACATTCATTATATTCATGGAATTAGCTGATTATGCACTATTAAGCCACCCGGGACCAAATGTTGATCAATTAAATGAATGAGATCTGCAGTTCACAGAACCACTAGTTATTATGTCTCATTTCAATTTTCTTCATCACTTCACCGACAATCATTCTCTTATTTTGCTCATCAGTCAATCTTTTCTTTCTCATTCACCTTTATGTCAACTCTCTCTACCTTTCTTTTTAACATTTTAAGAGAATCTATACATCTTTTCAAATCTCTAGGATTTCACTATCTTCTCAACACAAGAGTATAGGAGTAGCACAATAAATAGGAGAGGCACCTTCTCCTAATAATTGTGTCTTTTTTTAATTTCTCATAGTCATTCTCATTTTATCACAAGCAGCTCTTTGAAGCCATATCTTCTGTGGTTCAAATGTGAGAGAGTACAATCCTTAAAGTGTGCAAAACCAATCATTTCTGAACATTTTGTATAATCTAACTGTTTACAATAACTCCGTTATGTAAAACCATTCTGGGAAATGATTGCAGCTGTCTGAAATTAAAGTTTGAAAAATATGTCAAAGAAACGACTGATATTAAATGGGTCTTACGACTAGTAGTTCTGTGAAATGTAGGCCTTTTTCACTTACAATGGCCGCTCCAGTCGGTCTTATAGGACCTAATAACTAATCGGTGTATAAATATAATGAATATTCATACAACATTTGATTAAAATCGGATTAGGCGTTCGACAGTTATCGTTGTACCAAAATACAAACAGACTAACAAAAGAAAAAATGTCGTGTTACAGCTAGACCTCACTTCATTCAGTGTATTAAAGAGATCGTCAAAATGTATTGCATCCATAGTGGATTTTCGAAACGGTTGAAAAAATATCGTAACTTTGTGGGTTGGAGAGCGTTTTCTCACATTTTTGTAGAGAATTATCCCCTCATATTTGATCTATAGAAGATATAGTTTCTAGGAACCCAATTTTTCCGTTACACTCACACCCTGTATAAAAATATAGGTAAATTAAGTAGAAATTTCCAAACAAGATTCCTAAAAAATGTCTTGACTCTAACAGTTATAGAAATCGTAAACAATATTAATTGTTTATATTACTTTGTCCGAGTTTCATTGAATACCTACAGAAAATTAATCATTCTGGATGTTCACAGTTAGTAATGACAAATCCTTTTAAAATTCATTGAAAGTTGTTATTCAAAGTTGATATTTTCGAGGTAAGTTTGTTTTTATTTTTACTCGTAGATTTCATGAGCTTATATTTTATTTCGATTTTATTTGAAAAATATATCTATCGAGGTCCTGTATCTTAAAACCCTCAGGATTTGTTAAATATGTATCTTTGATTTAGTTTATACTTTACTCAGTATACAATATGTAGGTCTTCTGAAATACTCTATAGAAGGGTGTGTTAAAAATTTTGATATTCGTCGATATATATTTTCAGAAAAAAAAGAAAATGTTCAGTTGAAATGTCAAAAATTTGCCTTTTTTCCTAAAAAAAATTCAACCGTCCCATTTCTTTTTCATAACTACCTTATAGGATTAAAATAATAACTAAGTTCACATTTGTAATTTTCAGAATATATAAATGCAAGAAAGAAAGGAAAAAAAAACATGTTGATTTTCGGATATTGAATATTTAGATTTTTTCAGCAATATTCTAGGATGAAGACCCACTTTGAAAATGAAAACATCAGCATTTTATTGAAAATAGAAAATGAGCAAAATTGTCAATAACTTCTACGGGGAATATAAAAAAAAACAAAATGATACCCAATGTCAAGCAGTGAATGAACTTTTCATCATACAGTGTGTGACAAAATAACAAAAAACCAGTTCAATATTTAATAATAATATGTACTATATCTTCACTAGAACATAAATATAATTGGTATAGTATACCAGTTCAACAAAGTTATTGTTTTAATGACTTCGTAAAGTATTGATAACTTTTAAGATTTATCCCATGGCAGTTATTGATTTTATTAATATAAAGTAAAATTTTACAAAAATCAAGGTACCGTGTAGAAAATATTGTATTACGATCAGTCTTTTCAACTTCCCCCAAGTTTCATCCGCTGGTAATCGCAAGTTTTTTTGTATATATAGAATAAACCACGGATTTGATAGGACGTGTGGTTTCAAGAAACGCGCTTTTTTGTTACACCCTGTAGATTTTTTAAAAACATTTTAGGAATTTAATACTTGTTTTTTTTTTTTTAAAAAAAAAAAAAATGCTAGCATTCATAATCCTCCCAAAAATACCAGATTTCATATCTATTTACAGTGATGTCTTGGTGGGGAATTTTTATAGCACGCAGTGGTATTATCTCATAAATTTTTGTAGCAAGAAGATATGTATTTATGTAATGATAAAAGGACAGAGATCTTACATAAGTATCATATCTGAATTATTATCATCTAGGGTGAGGGTGCTAGACATTTTTCGCCCTGTAATTTCAAATTAAGAAAAGAAAATTTTTGGTAAAAATTTGGTGAAAAAAATCTAATTATCCCTAAGAACAGTTTTGACACCCCAAATGATACCATAAATACACATTCCTTCAATAATACACATCAAATTATCAGTAAATTTTAAAATGTACCCCAGGTACCTATTACCTATGGCAAAACCAAGTTCCACCCAATGATTTCCTTGAGAGCGCGAAGCATTTTCTGGTCTGATCTTTCAGATTCACGAAATATTTTTTTTAGTCAAAATTTATGAAAATCTATCATTAATCAATATGTTACACCCGCTATAAATAATTGAATGTTGAAATAATATTACATTATGTATCATGCGAGGAAATCCTAACCAAAGAAAAATATGAATTGTTAACAATTTATGTCTTATATAACGGTTCATTGGTTCAGAAAGTATATTACGTGTCTATCGAATAGAAATTTGGGTCTGAAGGACCCACTGGGGACAATATAAGTAACAAAAGCACATCTGCCACTCACGAGAAAAAAATGAGCTATCGTTGAGCTAAAAAAAAGTGTATTTTTCAGAAGCCTATATCTCCGATTTGACTTGATGGATTTTGTTGAAACTTATAATTCTTTGTCTCTGAATTCGCCCCATACGTAGGAAAAAATATTTTTTTTCCCTGAGTTGTGTAGTTTTTCTTCTAGAAGTATCTGAAATCGTCTTAGTAGCTACGCTTTTTGTAAGCTGTGGCGTATAATATACTCTTAGTAGCTACGCTTTTTTTGCGGAACGCTACTGAGCTGCTTAATATGTACCTTCTAACAATTGACACTATAAAGATCAGATGAATCATATGGTGGCAATCTTTCAATAGTATTCAGGCTTTCATCATTAAGCTTTGGTTATCTTTACAATATTTAGAAAGTGTTGACATCAGCCTCAATAGGCTAAATGCCATTGAAAGCTCGTCACTATTTTATTTATATGAATTGATATTGTGGGATTAAATAATAATAAATATATTATTTTACAATTCTTTCTTAATGGGTAAAATACCTACACCGTTCTTTAGGCGCCCAGGGCACTATTTTTTTTTAAAAAAAAAATTATGCATAATTTAATTTGTTAGTGACGAGACTTTTCCTCCGTCATTACGGAGATGGCGTCAAAAGTTTATGGTTGGCTTCAAAGTATAACATGGAACACATTTGCCTGGCCGAATATTTAATCGTTTTTGATTCTATGTTCTTCAAGTTTCAACGTCAGCCTGATGATAATTCAATTCAAAGAAAAGTTTCTTTGAAAAGCCGACTATCGGTATTAGTAAAACTTCTGAATCGCGGCTTTTTCGAAAAATCAACTTTTTTTTTTGAAAATGGCTTGAAATGGACTTTTTTCAGGAAACTTTAACGAATTTTTCGTACGCGAGATGTTTTGCGATGTAGAAAAAAAAAATTTACCCACTAGGTAAAACTTTTATGGACCCATAAATCGAGGCATGGCCGATCAAAACGTTTCCTAACCTCTCTGGGAGGGACGTTCATCTTAACGCTTCTCCAGAGAGGTTAGGAAACGTTTTGATCGCCCATGCCTCGATTTATGGGTTCATAAAAGACTCGTTAAAAACAACGCAAAACACCTCGCGCCCGAAAAATTCGTTAAAGTTTCTTGGAAATAGACCATTTTAAGCCATTTTCAAAAAGAAAAGTTAATTTTTCGAAAAAGCCGTGATTCGAAAGTTTTACCTCGGTATTAAGAGCCCGAAAAACCCTTCCTTCTTGGAAAGTTTTTAATCAAAGAATATTTTTATTTGAAAAAGAAATACAGTACCATTTCACGGTTTCTTTTTCTGTTCTCTGTTAATCAGGTGCTTGGCGACTTCTGAACAATGAATCCCTGGATAAACGGACGATTTCAAAATCATCAAGATTTATTTCAAAACATCCAAGTCACAGTTCCCAATCGACAACCAAACAATATCGATGTAAATAATTTACCTCAAAATCAACACTTAATAAGATTCAATAATAATACTATGAATGTAAGTAACTTAATTCAACGTGTCAAGGATTACTTTTCTCCGGGAGAATCCAATAATTTTTCTCAGCCAATATTTCAAGCACCAAATAGATTCAATGAAACTATAGCAAATTCTGACCGATTTTGTCAGAGTTTTCCAGTATCTATACCAAATTCCAATAGATTTTCCTATAATGAGCCTCTACCTAATAGATTTTCTCATAATGGATCTAGTCCTAACAGATTTTCTCCCAATGGACTTCGTCCCAATAGATTTTCTCATAATAAATCTAGTCCTAACAGATTTTCACACAGATTTAGTGATTCTCCAAAGTCTAATAAATTTTCCAAAACCAAGCCAAGTCCTAACAGATTTTCTCAAAGTTTCACTGAAAGTCGAACAAATTCCGATTTTTCTAAAAGTTTCCGAGATGGTGCAAAATTTTCTAATAAAGCTGATGTCAAAATGAAATCAGATTCAGAGACTGTTTCTAAAAAGTCAACTACTGTTGAAAATAAAGTTTCTAAAAAGTCAACAATTGTTGAAAATAAAACCGAAACAAAATGTGAAACACCTCATAATAAAATTATTAGATCTGTTGAGAAAAGTCCCAAAGTTACCCGATGTCTAAAAAATATTTATGGTTCGCATTGTTCTGAACAAGCTGCCGAAATAGAAACAAATGATACTAGTAAATCCACTAGCAAAACAGAAGTTGAAATCATTGTTGAAGAGGAAGTTTTAATGGCGAAGAAAAATGATATCAATATTTTAAGTGAAGCAGTACGAAATTCAAAAAGTATACAAAATGAAGACATAGTGCGCACAACCGATGATTATTCACAGGAGGCTGCCACCTCTGGTAATTCTAATGAAACTCATAGCTCTGTAAATAATAAATCAGTAGAGAAACCGGACAGCGTCGCTAGGTTGGATCACTTGAGTAGAAATCTAAACTTGGAAACATCTAATGAGTCAAATGCAATAAAAAGAGTTGTTGAAATAGATTCTGAAAGGATAACCAAAAGTGATATTCTAAATTCTAAAGAACAGACCTTTGTTGTTGAACAAATTAATAAAACTCCTTTAGTTCAGGAGGGTGAAGAAATGCAAACATCCTCCAAATTCAATGACCGAAATGTAAAACAAGATGTACATAAAACACATTCAATAAATTCATCTTCAAAACAACAAAATGCTGTTGACTTTAATTGCATTGGTTGTGTCCCAAATTGTGCTAGTAAAAATGATGTTAATAACTTAGATTCAAAAATTATATTTAATAAAGCTTGTGAGAAATTGAATGAAAGTGTTGCAGTGAAAAATGAGTCTATTATAGTTGAAGAAAAAATCAATCAATCGGTCATTAAAGAAGATGACAAAGGAAAACCTATTGCTCCAACTGACAGCTTAAGGGGAAAATTCCCATTTGAACTTAATTTAAATGAATCTAAAATTACAACTTCCCGTGAATTTGATAAACCATCTAGTCCAAATGTAATGGGAATAATAAATGATTTTAACTCGGAAGATGGAAAGTTAGTAAACAAAAATATGAGCAAACTAATATCCCCTGAAACGACTGAAGAATCTGAAGATCAACTTCAACTCATATTCTGTGATAACAAAATTAAAATTGATGAAAAAATGAGCGTTCTAAAAATCAACAAATCTTGTGATATTAGTAAAACAAGTACTGGCAACAATTGTATAACTAATACAACATCCAATGTCACTGACACAAAAAATACAAGCATTGATAAAAGTGAAGAGCAAGCCAGAATATCTGATCAGACATCAAGTCACATCAATGACGAAATCGAAATTATTTTCCAAAAAGATATTGAAAGCGTAAAATATGATGAAATCATGGAATTACCTTCAAAATCTAGTGAAAAGCAAGGTGCACATAAATCAACAGTTGAAAATTGTGAAGTTCAAATCCTACTTGAAAAAGGTAAAAATATCTCTAGGAAATTAATTCCTGTTAAAAACATTGCTAAAACTACTGAGAAAGTTAAGACGAAGGAGATTTCTTTAGTTGCAAAGGTTGTTGACGATATTTCTGGAACAAATGAAAAGGCAGAGCGGAATATTTTGGTCACAGAGCCCATTAAGAATATTACTGGGAAAAATGATGAAATCATGGAAATACCTCCTAAATCTAGTGAAAAGCAAGGTGCACATGAATCAACAATTGAAAATTCTGAAGTTCAAATCCTACTTGAAAAGGGTAAAAATAACTCCAGTAAATTAATTTCTATTAAAAACATTGCTAATGAGAAATTTAAGACGAAGGAGAATTCTTTCATCGCAAAGACTGTTGACGATATTTCTGGAACAAATGAAAAGGTAAAGCAGAATGTTTTGGTCGCAAAGCCCGTTAAGAATATTGCTGGGAAAAATGAGAATGGAAAGACAGAGGAAGATTCTTTGGTTTTAAATGCTGTTATCGATAATACTGGAACAAAAGAGAATGAAGAGGTAAAGGAGAAGTCTTTGGTCGTAAAGACTGTTAACAAAATAAACACTGAAGCACAAATTGAAAATGCAAGAACAGCTTCCATTGTACATATGGTAGTCGAAATGACTAAACCTAAAAACTCCAATACGTTAAGAGAAACTAAAATAACCAACGATTCAGTGAAAATCGGTGGACCTATATTGAGTGCTGTTATCGAAATAAATAAAAGTAGCACCCCACAGACACAAAATGAAAATGAAACAAATTCTTCCAGTATTCCCATTGCTGAATTAAAAACAATGACTGAACCTAAAAGTGGCAAAGATATCAGAAACACTTCACCAATAATAGGGAAACCTATTGTTGTACTCAGCTCTTCTAACAATACCCATGTATTTAATAAGTCGACTGGAAAAACAGGCAGTATTATCAAATGTCAATCATCCAAAACTATTCAGTCGTCAAACAGCAATGAAGCTCATCACACAAACATTAAATCTAATGAAGCACGGCCTCCAACTCTCAATCAGTTCCAAGAACATACCTTTAATTTATCTCAGCCGTTTTATCAATGTCCACAACCAAATTTTAATCATAGACAACCTTCGAATTTGAATCACATACAACAAAACACATTCAACTCGTCTCAGCCGTTTGATCAAGGCACACACCAGAATCCCAATCAACCTCCGAATGTTTTACCAGTTCCAACGAATTTCAATCACAATCAGCAATCTTCCTTTGATTCTCATCTGCCCTCTTATTATGATCAAGACTCACAACTGTATTCTAATCTAAGCCAAGCACCGTATATAATACCGCCACAAGTACCCCATTTGATTCAAAATCCTCAATTGCAATCACAATGGTTTCAACCCAATCCATTTCAGGGGCCTGATTTTCACCAAGTTCAAAATCATCATCCTTATTCGAATACAATGCAATCGCATTGGTCTCAAAACAATTCAGTCCTGCCGCATGGGTATTATCATGAACAATCACACAACTTTTGTTCAGCTCAGCCATCTGGTTTTGAATCGCAGGAAATTTCGGATTTTTATCAAGGCCAAGAACAAAATTTCAGTCCTACCTATCCATCTACTTTCATCTCACCTGAACAAAATTATGGCCCAGGCGAACATATTGCGCATTTAGACCCAAACTGTCATCCTCAAGTAGATACTGGTAATTCTTTTGCAAATCATCAAGAATCTAATTGGTACCCAGAACCACATTTAGAAAAAAAATTGCCAAGTGTAAATCCCCAGAAACTCTCATCACTATCAGCAACCAATACTTCTTCAAAGTCCAGTAAAAGAGCCATACAAGATTCAAACCCAATATCTAATTGTAGCAGGAATAATAATGTCTCTGTAGAAGTAGAAACTAATTTATCGGAGAAAATGTTTAAAGAAAAAGAAACTAATGTGCCTACTCTAGAGAAAGAGAGTTTTTCATTAGGATGCCCCAAAACTAATGTTGAAAAATTAGAAATTGGGACTAAGGGTGCAGAAAAATTAAAAGAGACAGCTGATAAGAGTATGAAAAACAATTTTCCGGATGAAGAAAAAAATGATCATCCACTAAAGAAGTCAAAGGATTTAGATTATGACCTTTTCAGGGAATCAAAGGACGTGGATTTAGAAAAAAATGATTCGCTAGATTCAAAGGAAAAAACAGGTTCATTGAATTCGATTTCAAATATAATAGATACTTTAGAAAAACTGCGAAAACAGTTAAAAAGTTTTGGTTTACACGACCAACATAGCACAATTTTATCAAAAGTTGCATCTGAACTCTCAACTTTACAATTTACAGACAATACCAAGATCACTGATAAAACGTTAATGCGATTACATACTTCCGTACAGTCCCTTTCTGAAGACGTTGCAAGTGTATCACTCAAAGCAAAAACAGCAAGCAATGATCAAAACAAAGATGATGATCTTATGTTTCCACTAGCCAGTCAAGTAAGGTTTTTTGAGACTTTAGATTCAAATATTCAGAGAATAGTCAAGGATAAATGTAGCACCCAAGAAACAAACGCAGACCCCGATATTAAAATAGAAAAGAAAAAATCTAGAGATGATGAAATTTTAGATTTCCTTAGTGCAGGTCTACTAAAATTTCAAGAGAAAAATAGAAATATTTTGAATATAAAAGAGGGCGAGAAAGCTATAAGGCCCTTTAGTTTTAAAATATCACATGAAATAAAAAAACCTCTTAATCAGAACTTTAAAAATGTTCTGGCAGACGACACCGAAGACGACAGTAATGAAACCACACCTGATATTTTAGATGTTTCGCAAAAAAGAGACGTACATAAACAACACAAAAATATAGAGAACACGTTGATGAGTTCAATATTACAAAAAAAGTGTCCTATCCCTACAGAATCGCGCAAGAGAAGCAATATGGATAACGATGGTTCTTCACAAGAACGAATGTTAAGAGGACAGAGACCCTATTATGAAATGACTGATTCTAATGACGAAGAAAGAAGAATCGAAAGAAGCTATAAAGAAAATTATCACTCTTTGAGAACATCTGGTCGGCGCAAAAGATATTCCAAAGATAGATCTCTATCTATCAGTCCTAGACGATTTCGATATGCTCGCGAAAGTTCTGAATCTTTTAGTCCATCAAATCTTTTAAACATTTCAAAAAATAAAGAGGAAGGACACACATCACGTGACAGATCCTTTTCTATCAGCCCTGTACGCAGAAAATCACGTGAGCGATCATTTTCTATTAGTCCATTACGCAAAAGATCACGAGAGAGATCATTTTCTATTAGCCCATTATCCAGGAGAGCACGTGAGAGATCATTTTCTATTAGTCCATTACGCGGGCGAGCGCGTGAGAGATCATTTTCTATTAGTCCATTACGCAGAAGAGCACGTGACAGTTCAATGTCTAATAGTCCATTACTCAGAAATATACGTGATAGTTCATTTTCTATTAGTCCCTTACTCAGGAGATCACGTGACGGATCATCTAATAGTCCACTAGGGAGGAAAATAGGTAAAACACGAGATAGATCCGAAGAAAATCTAATTTCACTAAAAAGTGGAAAAACTGTCATAAAAAAGGAACTACGAGAAAATGGGAAATGTAATAAAAACATACAACGAAATCTTGAAACAACCAGACTACGGAGCACAGTATCAATCAAAGCTCAGCGAAAAAAATACTCACACAAAGAACTCATGGAAGTAAATACCTCAAAATCATCCATAAACTATCTTTATGACTTACGAGATAAATTACAGAATGATTTACAAGAAAAAAAGTACAATTGTGATGATAGACAATATAATCAAGAAGAGTTCTATAAAAAGTCCAAAAATATTCTTGTTCAAAAGCAAACAGGAGAAGGTGACCACAATTTAAAAATTAAGTCGAAAGATTCGAAACATGAAGATATAGAAAAATACTTTGCAATTAAAAAGAAAATCAACCAACTCACAGAACCAGTAATTTTAGGAACTAGTTTGGAAAAATCCATCGCTTCACATGCAGAATTAGAAAATGATCACTTGCTCCCTTCCTTGACTACTGAAGACGAACTGATGGGTAGTAAACTCGATGATCACTTCGCTTCCATAGAAAACAATTTAGAACTGCTATTTTCAGATTGCAATAATGAAAGAGATGAACACCAAATAAAAAACAAAAAAGATGAAGCTCCCATTAACCAGAAAAATAATCCGAAATCCTATGAAAAAAACTTTTCTGAACATCTTTTGACGGTTCTAGAAAATGATATATCAAAGTCTTCTCCTGCAGACTGTGACAGTGATCTCGAAGAAGGGGAAGTTAGAGAAGATATTATTGATCTCCGAGAATATCTAAATTATAGAAAACATCAAATGAGCTCAGATATAATCGCATTATCTTGTGTCAGTAAAAATGAAAATTTTGCTAGAGAGGAAAAAAACGAGACCATTGAAAAAGACTGTTTATTATATTTGAACAATAGCAGTTTGGATCAAAATATAAAATCAGATGCAGATAACATTGAAAAAAAATTGGTTGACTCAATCAATGGTAATTGTGATAAAAATGATTCAACTTGTGAAGTAAAGTGTGACGATTCAAGGCCTGGTCAAACCGCTACAACTAATATTTCTCCAAATACACCTTTATCGTGTGATGCAATGAGTGACACAGATGATAATGCCTATCAAAGTAAAGGAGATTTGCTTGCTGACATTGATGACATTTTTAATTTCGTGGATAATATGTTAAGTCTTGATGAAGATGGAGTAGAAAACAGTGGAGAAGAACATAGTTTTGTTCTGAATGAAGAGAAAGTGCTAGGAGAAATAAGTGATGATTTAAAATGTTATAGTGAAAACATTGCTTCATCAAAAATTACCGTGAATAGTACACATGAAATATCTGAGAACAATAGAATTTTCGTAAATAGAAAAAGAAGAGGTATTGATAAGACTAATGTAAAAGAACGGCTTTCAAAGAGAAAATCTAATATTAAATCAAAATGCAGGAGCCGCAGATCAACGAATTACAAATTTAGAAAATATAAATATTTAAAAGAAAAGCTGAATGTAAGTTTGATTTCGAATAAAGAAAAGAATTGCGGTCAAACAGATAAGATTAACGCATCCCAATCAATGGAAAACACTGCTGCAATAAATGATAAAATAAGTGACCAAGAATCGAAAAAAGAAGAAACAAATTCAGTAGATCGGCTGGTAGATATTCCAACATCTGCAGAAGAAAATGAGTTAGACTTGAATATGGAGTTAGTGACTGGCATTGATATTATTGTTGAAAGGGAATGGGCTACAGAAAAAACAAACCAAACTGAAAATATTTTAAGGAGTCAATTAAAACCGTATGACAATGTAACGGGAAACAATAATAAAAATAGTTCAAGAACTAAGGAATCAAAACCAAACACATCTGAAGATGTCATTGGAAACCAAAAAGAAAATAGTTCAAGAACTAAGGAAACAAAAGCAAACACACCTAAAGATGTGACTGGAAACCAAAAAGGAAATAGCTCGAAAACTAAGGAATCAAAGACGAACACATCTCAAGATGTCACTGGAAACCAAAAAGAAAATAGCTCAAAAAGTAAGGAAACAAAACCATACACTGGAAACCAAAAAGAAAATAGATCAAGAACTAAGGAAACAAAAGCAAACGCACCTAAAGATGTCACTGGAAACCAAAAAGGAAATAGCTCAACAACTAAGAAATCAAAGTCAAACACATCAGAAGATGTCACTGGAAACCAAAAAGGAGATAGCTCAACAACTAAGGAATCAAAGCCAAACACATCTAAAGATGTCACTGGAAACCAAAAAGGAGATAGCTCAAGAACTAAGGAATCAAAGCCAAACACATCTGAAGATGTCACTGGAAACCAAAAAGGAAAAATCTCAAGAACTAAGGAATCAAAACCATTCACATCTGAAGATGTCACTGGAAACCAAAAAGAAAACAGTTCAGGAGCTAAGGAAACAAAAAACTACACATCGGACAATGCCACTGCAAACAAAAATAAGAATAGTTCAAGAACTAAGGAATCAAATCCATACACATCTGAAGATGTCACTGGAAACCATAAAGGAAATAGCCCAAGAACTAAGAAATCAAATTCAATCACACATGAAGATGTAACTGGAAACAAAAAAGAAAATAGTTCAAGAATTAAGAAAACAAAATCATACTTACCTGAAAATATCACTGGAAACAAAAATAAAAATAGTTCAAGAACTAAGGAATCAAAACCAAACACATCTGAAGATGTTACTGAAAACCAAAAAGAAAATAGTTCAAGAACTAAGGAAACAAATCCATACATATTTAAAGATGTCACCGGACACAAAAAAGAAAATAGTTCAAGAACTAAGGAAACAAAACCATTCACATCTGAAAATGTCACTGAAAACCAAAAAGAAAATAGTTCAAGAACTGAGGAAACAAAACCATTCACATCTGAAAATGTCACTGAAAACCTAAAAGAAAATTCAGGAACTAAGGAATCAAAACCAAACACATCTGAAGATGTTACTGAAAACCAAAAAGAAAATAGTTCAAGAACTAAGGAAACAAAACCATTCACATCTCAAGATGTCACCGGTCACAAAAAAGAAAATAGTTCAAGAACTAAGGAAACAAAACCATTCACATCTGGAAATGTCACTGAAAACCTAAAAGAAAATTCAGGAACTAAGGAATCAAAACCAAACACATCTGAAGATGCCACTGAAAACCAAAAAGGAAATAACTCAAGAACTAAGGAATCAAAGCCAAACACATCTGAAGATGTCACTGGAAACCAAAAAGGAAATAGCTCAAAAACTAAGGAAACAAATCCATACACATTTGAAGATGTCACCGGAAACAAAAAAGAAAATAGTTCAAGAACTAAGGAAACAAAACCAAACACATCTGAAGATGTCACTGGAAACGAAGAAGAAAAATGCTCGAGAACTAAAGAATCAAAACCAAACACATATGAAGATGTCACTGGGAACCAAAGAAAAAATAGTTCAAGAACTACGGAAACAAAACCATACACATCTGAAAATGTCACTGAAAACCAAAAAGAAAATTCAGGAACTAAGGAATCAAAACCAAACTCATCTGAAAATTCCACTGAACAGTGTGTTAAAAAAACTGTGTTTGAAACTAATCGCAGTTCAAAAATTCAAAACAGATCATCTGAAAGTACGTATCGTTCAAAATATGAAGAATTAGATTTCGAAAGAACTGTAGATATGGAAATACACAAACCCGTCATAATTAAAAATGATAAAAATGTCCACAAAGTTTTAGATGAACCCAATTTGATTTTGGAAAAGGAAATTCTGATAACTGCAATAAATGTCGCCTCTGTGCCAATTTTGAACAAATCCTATTTAAATTTGAAAAACAGCGTGGACCACAATCCTGAACTAGGTAATGAGAAAATGTGTATAAGCAAACTGAATCCTAGGGTGATGTTAGATTTGGCGGAACTAAATGCATGCCTCGAAAAATACAAACCAAGTATCCTCCCTGAAAATGTTATTGGAAATGATTTTCCAAAAGAAAATTTTAGTTCCTTGAAAGAGCATGGAACAGAACTACAAACCATTTCTGTAGAGATATCGAAAAGTGGCACTAAAAATTTTTCTAAAGACCAAACTAGTACAGTGGAAGAAGCTAGATGGGAAAATCAAAATGAACCTGAAAGTCGAACTAGCCCAATAAAAGAGACTGAAAATGAAACTGCGTATAAAAGACAAAGTAGCCCAGTAAAAGAGACTGTAAATGAAACTCAAAATGGGTCTAAAAGACAAACTAGCCCAGTAAAAGATACAGTAAGTGAAATTCAAAACGGTTATATAGGTCAAACTAGCACATTAAGGGATACTAAAGGTGAAAGTGAAGATACATCTAGTCCATTAAAAGAATCTAAAGTTGAAAGTCAGAATAATTCTAAAGGTCAAACTAGTCCATTAAAGGACCCCATAAGTGAAAGTCAAAATAGTTTTAAAGGTAAAAGTATCCCGGTAAGAGAACCCAAAATCAAAACTCAAAATAGCTTTAACGTTGAATCCCAAAATAGTTGTAGCTCAGTAATAGAAGCTGAAAATGAAAAACAAACCTATGTTGAGAACGATACTAGTTCAGTGAAAGAAACAAAAAAATTGCCAATTGCTTTTCTGAATGATTCTAGGATAGTAAAAGAATCCAGGAAACGAAAAAGCGAAAGCTGTAATGAACTCAATAAAAACATATTATTCGATTCAATTAAGGATGCGACTACTATTTTATCAAACTCTGTTGAAAATATCGATATGCCAGTTCCTAGAGAATTTTCGTTTACGGTTGTGAGTAATTTGACACCATTGACCCCTAGGCTGAAGGATTTAAATGAAGAAAATCTTGATTCAGAGGACGCTACAGGAGGAAACAACACAGTAGAAGGAAATATAGTCGATATTTTACCTTTTTCTACTGATAACATTTTGAAGAAAAGAAAAATATCAATTGTGAATAAAGTGGTTGTAGATGATAACATCAAAGCCGGACATGTGGACAGACAGGAAATATGTGCGAGCATAAAGGAAAAGGGATATAAATTTTTTAAATCGAAAAATTCAGATGAAAAATCAAGATATCCGGAATACAGACAGTCTGTTGAGAGCGTAGAGTCTGTTTACGATCCTACAGTATTTAATGAGGAAATTTCGGACTTTAAATTTGGACAAAAAATAACAAAAACCAAGTCAAAACAAAAATGTGTAAAGAGATTTTTTAATCATAGTAAATCAAAAATCATGTTTAATACGAATTCACAATGTTCTAGTAAACCAACTAAAACGAAAGCTTGTCCCACTTCATTTAAAACTAGAAAATCTGGTGCAGTATACGACAAATTTAAACCATCCAACAATATAATTCCCTCTGAGAACACTATCTGCAATCATAGCGATGAGAAAAAAAGTGTCAGGCTACCAAGAAACACCCAAAATAAGAAAATACATAGCAATGACATTGTTGAAAACAATGTTTTGGCTTGTAAAAACAAATTTTCGGATGAGTCGCAATCACAGTCAAAGTACCTGGTAGTTGTAAATAATCAAGAAAGAAAGAGGAGCGCGAAAGTAAAATCCAAACTTTATTCAAATAAGAATTTGAAAAAACGTCGCCTGCTGAAACACATGGATGATGTGAAGTCGCCATTGGTTGATGATATGTCACATTCTAAGAGTCTATTTGAGGAGGAAGCCACGTTAGAAGAATGTGCAGAAGCAGATGATAACATTGCAGACCATCAAGATAAAATTCCTTTGTATAAAGGTTTGAATTCTAAGAAACTAAGATCTCATCACACAGGTACAAAATCTGGAAAGTCAGATTGTGAAAAAAAATCTACCTACAAACAGTCTGAAAAAGAAAGCACGACAGAAGATACTATTAATACAAGTTTAGATAATATTGACGATTGGGATAATATTGGCAATGCCTGTAAGAAGAAGATGTTTCTATCAAACAAAAGTAAACGTTCCAATAATTCTTCCAAAGGCTGTACTTTTAAAAAAATACGAGGCAATTTTGATTATAACAAGGATACTGAACAGTCGGGTGAATTAAAGAAAAGAAGCAACGCCTCAAATAATGCTGGACTCAGTCATGCTCGTCGTAATGCCAGAACAGTTGAAATTGGGCCAAAAAAGTTATCTAAATCTGCCGCCAGTGAAAACAAGTCTCTGGAGTGCAATAATCCTCCTCTTAAAGTGCTAGAAAAACTAAATTTTTCTAATAAATCAGGTTTGACAACAAGATGCAAAAAATATGAAAATCGTGGCAATTTGGAAAATAATGATCTGGACTTAAAAATTACCAAATCAGATTTGAATACGAATAGGGAAATTCCTCTCACTTCTAAACGTTCTGAAACCCGGAATCAAGCTGATTTGAAAAATAGTGATTGTTCAGGTTTTAAGAAAGAAACTACGCTTAAAAATCTCTACTTATCAAAGAAAAGAAAGCGAAAAGTGAACCTCGAAACACCTAGTGAAAAGGGGGATTCAAATGACCATTTCAAAAGAAAAAAGTCGTTAAGAAATAAGGGACATAATTCTAAAGGCTTATATGCAGAATTCAATAGCGATTTAGATTTAAGTGATACAGAAAGTGATACGCCCCACAGAGAAATGCTTCTATCTAATGAAAACTCTGGATCTAAACATTCCAGAAGAAAAGCAAGTGATACGATTATGATTGGAAAGAAAAATGAGCAACCAGCTCATATGACTCGTTCTAGTAATAAACGTAAATCCACCTTATAGCAAGTGATACGATTATGAGTGGAAAGAAAAATGAGCAACCAACTCATATGACTTGTTCTAGTAATAAACGTAAATCCACCTTATAGCAAGCGATAGGATTATGAGTAAAAAGAAAAATGAGTAACCAACTCATATGACTCGTTCTAGTAATAAAGGTAAATCCACCTTATAGCAAGTGATAGGATTATGAGTAAAAAGAAAAATGAGTAACCAACTCATATGACTCGTTCTAGTAATAAACGTAAATCCACCTTATAGCAAGTGATACGATTATGAGTGGAAAGAAAAATGAGCAACCAACTCATATGACTCGTTTTAGTAATTAATGTAAATCCACCTTAACTTGAAGCCTTTAAGGATTAAAAATGTACTTCTCGTACATTGTTTTGTGCAAATCTGGCAATTCTAGTCAGAAGGTAGACTGGGGTGACATAAAAAGTGGGAAATGAAAAAGTTTTTTCAAATTTTCTACTTAGTCTGGTTGTGTGTTTATAATGCTACCCTCCCTCCTTATAATGCTACCACTTATAGTTATTACTATAGTAATAACTACAAGTGGTTAGTATAGTAATAACTGCAAGTGGTAGCATTATAAGGTTATTTTTAATGTGCAGCTTTTGTTAGAGAAAATACTTTGTAATGCTATGATACCCACAAAAAGTGTGACATAATAACACAAAGAAATATAGATTTTTTTTTTTTTTTTTTTTTTTTTTACAAATCCCATCTCCATTCATAAGAAATATCATTATTGATTATTAGAGTTACTCGCATAGATATATAATATGTTTATAATTACCTATATTTATTTGAATTTTGATAACGACAATATTTATATTTTATTTGTAGATATTTTTTGGGAAACATAGTTCATTCGAATTTTTAGAATTAATTCGTATAGACAAACCATGGAACACAATATTTCTCAGGAATCGTGACTAGTAAACTAGTTCTAAAATGTTTTTGGCAAATAATCGTTGATTATGATTTTTGAGAGAAAATCATCCTCATTGCAGACGAGTTAAAAGACAATTTAACTGATAAAGGTCGGCGTTACAGCACATTTTAACGAAAGAAGATTTTTCCATACAAAATGCAAATATCTCATCAGCAATAATGCTTATAGATCTTCAATTACTTGTAACCTATTTTATTTTAATAAATGCTATCTTAAACCTCGCCGTCGCAATGAGGATAATTCTTTCAAAAATCATATTTGATGGAACACAATATTTCTCAGGAATCGTGACTAATAAACTAGTTTTAAAATGTTTTTTGGCCATTCTTAGAAGCTAAGTAAATTAGCTTAGGAAAAGCCTCTGTATTTATTTATATGTATTATTATTTAATAAAATTAAATATTATTATTATATTGAACGATTTTTTCGAAAAACATTGTCATAATTATTCCTCGTTCCTGCGGAATGCAATGTTCCATAATATTGTTCTATACAAATTCTACAAGTGTTTAGATTAGAAATTTTAAACTAAAAATTAAAATAACTTTAGCCAGCGTCTATGACACGTTCAATACACCAGTTCCCGTTAGATCACTGAAGTCAAGCAACGTCCAGCGAGATGATGGCTATTTTTCCGTCCCAACCCAGGCTGGGTGAGGTCAATGTGGGTACCTGGTTTGCAAGTTTCCAGCGAATGGAGGGTAAAATCCCGTCTCGAATAACCGATAGATGTTAAAGAGACGATAGATGATAAAGAGTCGTCACCTGAAATAATGAAAGAGAAAACAAATACGGTCATTACTTTTGGCCAACCCTGTTTATTAAAACAGTAATTTTTCGTATTTGCCTATCAGTTTCAAGAAGATATGAATTCGAAATTTTTAGCGTCATATTATCATCATTAAATTAGTATTTTTTGTGAATAAAATTCAAAGTCCGATTTTTGATAACATTCTGAACAATAATATTTTCAATAAAATTGATGAACAAAAAATTCTTCAGTGAAGATTTTTGTTCAAATTCTACCTAATTATAATTACACTAATTTTTAGGCATAGCAACTACTGGAGCTATGAGCATACATATGCAATTAGACACGATAAGTAATGCGATAAGCAACCGCACGCTAATTCAACACCTGTGGATACCACTTACTCTGTTGCAAGCGTACATGTCGGAATAAGTTCAGATTTGCTTATCACATCGCTCCAGTGGGCAAAGCACCTTTTCACATTTGCTATAACTCTTTCCCATTTCCCATAATTTACGGTTTAATAAATCGACCACGAAAAAAATTGACCCACTCAAAATTTAATACTTGGCCCTTGACCTAATTCTTTATCGTACTACTGCTGAAGTCTAGGTACTAATTTTATTTTTGTGATCTCTGTTATTTTTCCTTATTTTTTAATATGTGTTCAATTAAAGTTTTTGTATAAAAATATTTGAGACTTTTTCTTCTTCTGTTAACAAGCACGACTGAAAACGTCGAACAGTTCCAAACATGTATGGGAAAGTAAAGAATTTTAATGGTGAAAAATATCGATCGTGCTTTACCTATAGCAAATGTTTGTTTGGGCATTGATTTGAAAGAAATTTCATATCTGCTAAAAAAACTAAAGCTTAATAATGTTACTACAAATGTCATCAACACTAAGCAACAATTTTGAGAGGGTAAACAACATGGATAATATTTCTAATAGAAATTAACGGTGATTGTCATGATAATTAACATGCTAGAACCGTCTTAAAGGAACGTCACCTTACAGAAGACCCAAACAGCCCTTTGCACTGGGATTTTGAGAAACTATTCCAAAGCTGTAGTTACTTTTTGGATTCAGATATTTTAAATGATTTAAAGAAATAAAATAAAAGGCAAATAATAATAAATAGGTAGGTTTAATAATTTAATAGTAAGTATTACATACAACATACAAAGTAGTTGAAAGCTAACAATTTCACAATGTAAAGAAAACAAAAATATGGAATTCTAAACAATGTTCGCAGTGATGAATGAAATAGTCTCAATGATGATCTGCAACCAGGTTTCATAAGTATAGATACTTATAGCGAACGACTTGAACACGTTAAATAGCCCTCAGGTCAATGAAGATACTGAGTTATAAATACTCGGGTGTACTTAGCTACTTAGTGTTCTGATTGAATCAACTGTTTCACCCTCAGTCTCATGAAGACAAGTATCTGTTGTTGATTGTAGAAAAATGGCGCGGCGGGGTAAACTAAAAAGAACGCATCAGTTGAATTAAAGGAGTCGTACTCAGAATTTACATTTTTTTTGTATTTGATGATTTTTTGTTCACTTATCAATAATACATATTAACATTTTATCAGCTTAAATGGAAATAGGGTTTGTATTCAAATTGACATATACTTTCAGATTTAAGGAGTATTTTTTTTAATAATGAGAGTTCCATTCAGTGTAAATGTAAAAATAGGATGCTTGCGAAAGCTGCTCAAAAAGTCAAAACAAATGTTTCAAATGGAGGAATAAATACAGAGGAAAAGAATGCATGTAAAGGGTTCTGGAACCGGGGAGGAGTGTTTGACAATCCTTTCAATTTTTTAACCAATTTTAACCCAATTAGAGAAGTTAGGAAACGTTTTTGCGGCCATGCCTCCATTGCGTATGTACAACCGTCCAACATGGACCCATGACGGCCAATAAAAAAACGAGTTTAAAAAAAAATTAAAAAGGGTTGCCAGATATTCCTGCGCGGTTCCAAACCTGCATGTAAAGTAGATTAATATCTTCATCGTCTTCCTCAGCCTTGCATTTCAGTCAAGGGAGAGAGATAAAGTTTAGTAAAGAAGACCTGCAAATTGATCTTTAAACGAGTGAGTTCTTATTGAGTTGCATGCCCGAACCGTAACAACGGAAGAACAGAATGATTTGGTGTAACAACCCAGGAGAGTTCCTAAAAGAACAGCATTTTTTTCACAAAATGTTTCTTTTTGGAAGCATAAATCACTGCCAAGAAAAGAGTTTCATATAAAACAACAATTGCATTATCCCTCAGTATTCACACTTGTCTTTTTTTTATTAGGCTTGCGTTTATGGATGAACCGCAAATATCAGATGGACTTGCGAGTGTTAATGAGGTTGTTCAAAATATCACGAAGTTCTTTCTAACATAATTTAATAGTTTTTTGGCCCAACTTGTAATTTGGCATTTGTTTGTTTGGCAAACATGTCTCTATTTAGATAAAAAAAAAATGGGTCCTATATTCGCCCCTGACACTTACGTACAATGTTCTCGAATGTCTCTATTTGCAAAAGTAATAGAAAAAGGTATTTTCACTTCATTGCGGCATCGTTTTGAAAAGTCAACTACTTAACCACGATGAATACAGGGCAGTTGATTTTGAGCAACTTAATAAATATGGATTTTTTTTTTATTTAGCTGCAATGAAAATAGTGTCTATGTTTATATATTTTTACACAGTCAAGACGCAAAGATCTGTAAATGTAAGTGTTGAAAGGAGAGGTTTTTAACGAGTACCTAGGCTGTAATAACTGAAATAAAATAAATGAAATTTCGAGCATTGTTTTTTTCATTAATGTTTGTATTTTTCTTGTCTCAAAATAATCGACAGAATTACTGAGTAAGCACTAACGAAACAAATTATCAAAATCGCATTTTTTGTCAAAATAGGGGCGGCAAGTTCTAAATTGCCTAGGGACGGCGAAAGTTTAAATCCCCCACTGCGTCAGGGTATATTATACAGGGTGTCCATAAAGTCTCACCCCACCCTACGGAGAATGGCTGAAAATATAAGAAAACACAAAAAACGTATCCCTTAGATTTTAGGGGGATTAATTTTAGACTAAAATTTTTTTGGCCTCGGCCAGCCGTTTAGGCTGGGCACCGACTGGCTTCAAAATCTTAAATGAGAAGGTATATCAAGTGACACCTTGTTTTAAAGTCTCATTAATACGATTTCATTACAGAAAACCAGAGCTCTCTAGGATCTACCGTTCAAGAATTACAGGGTGGAACATGTGACATGGACCCTTTGCGGCCGCACCGAAATGGTAGGTAAAAATGCCTAGAAAAAAGGATTTTTGATCCCAAATATGTAATTTAGTAAAAACGATGGTTGTCCCGCCCACTTTGACCGCAGAGATCGAGTCTTCTTAGACTGAATCTATCCAGCTTTTTTGAAAATTTTGGTGTAAGAAAGTTCGAACTCTGCGGTCGATGTGGACGAGACAACCATCTTGTTGGAACACTATTTTTTACTAAATTACTTATTTGAGATCATAAAAACTTATTTCTAGGCATTTTTATCTACCAGTTCGGTGCGGCCGCAAAGGGTCCATGTCACATGTTCCACCCTGTAATTCGTGAACGGTAGATCCTAGAGAGCTCTGGTTTTCTGTAATAAACTCGTATTAAAGAGACTTTTAAAACAAGGTGTTACTTGATAATCTTGATATACCTTCTCATTTAAGATTTTGAAGCCAGTCGGTGCCCAGCCTAAACGGCTGGCCGAGGTCAAAAAATTTTTAGTCTAAAATTAATCCCCCTAAAATCTAAGGGATACGTGTTTTTGCGTTTTCTTATATTTTCAACTATTCTCGAGATACGGGGGGGTGGGTTGAGACTTTATGGACACCCTGTATAGATCATTGGGTGCACCCAGCCTTGTGAGAACATCCGAGTAGCGGCGCTTGATGATTACAAGCTAAGTAACAGAGCAAATTATAACTTAGTTAACCTAGTTGTAAAAATATGTGTTTTTTCAATCCAAATAAGATAAGCGCACATTAAAACTGTGTTCAAATTCCTTTCACATGAACCGAATTGGTGCATTCATATATTTTATATTCAAATAAATTTTAACACAATTTTCTTGAGATTTCCATGGCGTCAATAAAGCATCACAAGATATATGCAACTCAGGACATACATAATGAATAGGTACTATTCCTTTCATATTTTTAAAATTACTTGTAATATTAACAAACACTCCAAAATGAAAAGAACACCTATTTGAAATCTGTACAAAACTAATTGTTAACACTCTCTTATAAAGTAATAATTTACAAATGAAATAATGAGAATAACAGTTCATTAGGATTACGTATTTATGCATTTTGGTTTCACTTTCTTCAACTTTGGATTTAAAATTTGATATTTCAATATTGACTCCATTTCCTTTTAATAAATGTAAATGATGGATTTCATTTAGATGGCCTGGAAGATTGATTATCGACCCATTCCAATGACAAGAATACATTGGACAGCTCATTTGACGGTGTTTACATTTTTCTTCATGTTTTTCACGTTTATTTTTTGGTAAATAAAGTTTACATCCGAATCTGTAAGAAAACAAATCATTTGTTATTGTTTACATTTGAGTTTCAATTCAATTTCGATTATTAGACTAATCTTTCAATTATGCGTATAAGACGTCTCCGTGGCAGAGTACGCATCACACTCGGCTTGCACCAAGGAGGTTCCGGGTTCGATTCGCGGACGGGTCGAAATTTTGAAAAAGGTTTTTTCGAATTTTCTACTTGGTCTGGTTGTGTTTGGGGGTAACTCAGTCTCCTGATGACAATTCAGTAGCTATGGTAATAGAGCCAAGTGGTAGCATTATAAGGAAATTGTTAAAAGTGTAGCTTAGGCTTAGTGATATTGGAGTGATGGTTGAAAATACCTTGTAATGCTATGATGCCCACAAACATTGTGACATAATAACACAAGGAAATATACATTTACAATTATGCAGAGAAAGACGTCTCCAAGGTAGAGTGTGGATCATCCTCAGCTTGCACCAAGAGGGTACCGGGTTCGATTCCTCCTCAGATAGAAAATTAAAAAAAGTTTTTTTCGAATTTTCTACTTGGTCTGGTTGTGTCTGATGGTTTGAGTAACCTGGGGACAATTGTGCAGCTATGGTAATAGCGACAAGTAGTAGCAATAGCATTATAAGGTAATTGTAAAGTGTACTTAAGGATTAGTGATATTGGAGGGGCCTGGAGAAGTAAATGGCGTCCTTTTTTTTAACTCCCTTTTTTATTGGTCGTCATGGATCCATTTTGTACGGTTGAGCATACGCATGGGCGTAAGAACCTCACTAATTGGATTAAAATTGGTTTAAAAATTTCAAAGAATTAAAAAATACCTTATAATTATTATTATTATTTTTAATACATGAACGGGTCAACCCCTTTGTACAAAGATTACAATATCTTAATATATAAATCAGAAATTTGTATGTATGTACTTATGTAGTAGGGGTTGTGTGTTACAATACCACAGCAAAACGGTGGCAGATAGCGAAAAACGACCCCAAGAAAATTGTCAGAACTAAAATATGTCAAGCCGTTTTCGAGTTACGGCCAAATTTCTAATTTCTTCTCCAAAATCGGACAGTCACGGTCCGATATCTTAAATTTTGTCGCGACAACATATCAACACAAAGCGATAAAGTTTTAGGTGTTTGTTTAATCCTTATTTTAGGTCATTTTACGCAAAGGTAGGGCCATTCCAGAGTTACGAGTTTGAAACCGGGAACGGGTAAAATAAAATTTAGAAAATACTACAAAGTCAGAATGGCCGTGCCTTTAAGGCGTCTAGCGAAAAGATTCAATCTTGTTTTTTCAAGGTTACAATATGCAGGGTGGACACAACCCCCCCCCCCCAAAAAAAAAATTTCCATTGTTCTTGAAATACAAAAATAGCAATATAAGATTCGTATCGAAGCACGAGCAAAACAGCTAGTTAAGAATATAAAGTAAAATATGAAATCCAATAAATTAATTCCTAGCGGCTACATTTTTTTTGAGTGTATGTTCAAACCTCTTTTGATGGCACTGGCCGCCTGCAATANTTCCATTGTTCTTGAAATACAAAAATAGCAATATAAGATTCGTATCGAAGCACGAGCAAAACAGCTAGTTAAGAATATAAAGTAAAATATGAAATCCAATAAATTAATTCCTAGCGGCTACATTTTTTTGAGTGTATGTTCAAACCTCTTTTGATGGCACTGGCCGCCTGCAATACCATGTTTAATAAATCCAACATAATTTATTTTGAAAAACTTTCAAGTTTTTCATCTTCAGGTGGATCTCCTGATTGAGGTCTACATTTAAGTGACAATGGACTTCTAATTCTTACCTAAAATTTCTGCAGGGTAATTCTAACTTTGTAAATATTCTTTCTAATGCAATGTTTCTTTGCCACGAGTAGTCAATAGTAATTCTACAAAATGGACATTTCAGCAATCTTCGAGCACAGGAAAAGCAAACCAGATTTCCACATGTTTGACAAGAAGTGATGCCTTCATTTAATGGCTCCAAACAAACTCCACATTCTGATATAGAGGCAATTAATTCTTTACAATTGGCACAACACTCGGATTCTTTCTTACAGTGTAAACCTGAAACAGAACAACCAAGACATTGTGGTTAATTATTCTCAAAAATGAACCTTCAGTATCGAGCTCTAAAAATCACCTCAAAATTGAATTTAGAATCCAAAATGTAAATAAAAAAAATACAAATTGGTGTACAATTGGCAATTGCCGTTAATCGGGTTTCAATGATGTGCAAAATTGTGAGTACTCTTAGGCTATATCAGATGATCGCGCGGTATGACGAACCGCGCGGCACAAGATCTATCTAAATAATACATATTGTCTACATAACCGCTTTGTTCCGCGCGGAAGATCTTGTACCGCGCGATACTAGTTCTACAAACTTGTATCAATTTCTTTAGTTGATCCGCGCGGTTTGGGGCGAAATAAAGTTGACAAGTAGCAAGTAGATATTTTGATGCCAGACTCCCGCGGAAACATACGTTGTTATGTGATTGCTCCTCCCGCGCGATACCGCTCGATCATCTGAACATAGCCTTATGCGCCCCATCAGAAGTCCCTTCTTCCATCACACAAACAAAATTAGGTAATTTGTTCACATTAAAAGAAAGAAAATCTTTGTTGAACTTCTGCAAAAATCAAGGAATAAAAAAAATCATTTTTGAATATTTTTTAGCTTATTACCCAACTGTAAAAATTAGGTTGCCCTTTTTTGGACATGCCTCGCAATCTTTTTTTTTAAAAAAAGATTGCTATTTATTATTTTTTATTTTTTTGCTACGCTTTATTTTCGTCCGAAGTCGTGTTCAACAGTTCAATTAACTGATTTCACATTTGGGTAGTTATATCTATTGTAGATAGGTACATTAAATTTCATCATGAGAGCTCATCACGATTTTCAATTTTCATTACTAGATATTAGTTTTAGGTCAATCGATTAGCACAATCAATGGATGTCACTGGGTACAGGATCAATATAATCAGTGGATACCAAACTAATTGAAGAGTAATTTCTAAACACACTCAATGGTTTTCAACCTGTCTTCTCACAAATCGCCTCAAATCACTTTTTCAGACCCTTCAATCTAAAAAATATTTTTAAACTGGTTTTTATTGAGTTGCGATTGTCTTTTGAATGTGTTGACTTTCGATAAACGAGGCTGAGTCTACCCAGATAAAGCCATCTATAGGTGCATGTTGTTCTCAGGCTCTTATCTGAGTACGCACAACGTTGCTGATCTGACGCGAACCGGGTGTATTCAATGTAGTAAATCGTTGGTTTCTCTGTATTTCAAACGCTCGATCATTCGAATATTTTGTTGAATCTCGACCTCAGCTGTTGATTCGAATTCGAGCAAAAATATCAAATAGCCGTAACACTAATAATTTCCTTTGATAGTTGGATCCCTTAAATTTTGAGTAAATTGTACAGGGTGCGGCAATTAGTTTTCCCACATTTCAAAAAATCGTGGGAGGGGGAGTGATAGTAAGAGGAGGGTGGGGTTTGTGATATTCTACACGAAATGACATCTAGTTTTTATTTATTGCAATGGTTTGGTCGAGCGTGTATCGTGTGTTCGGTGTCAAGTTATTTTTTAAAAGAATGAATTATTATAGCCACTCAGAGGGCGTTCCGCAAAAGGTATGGTTTGCACTCCACGGATACAGTTCCTGATCGAAAAACAATTTTGAGTTGAGTTCACAACTTTAGGACCACATCATCAGCTTTAGGCTGTATGGGACTACCCATACAGCCAATCGTTCTCGTGAGATTCCGCAGGACATGTTCCCCAGTCGCCGGATTTGAGTCCCTGTGACTTCTTCCTGTGGGGTTACCTCGAGTCTGAGGTCTTCAAAGATCGCCCTGGGACCCGTGAAGATTTAAAGGAGGCAATTCTGTAAGAAATCATGCAAATTTATGCGGGTATGCTGACGAGAGTCATGGAAAACTTCCGTGAAGACTCCAAAAGTGCATCACTCGCCTAGGTCGTCATTTGGACGACATTATTTACAAAACATAGATTGAGAAAAAACTAGAATACACAAGCTTACAGAATACCAAATAAATTTTCAAATATCTCATTTGGTATTTATGTACCAGCTCTTTCAAATGCGGAAATACTAATTGCCGCGCCCTGTATAAGCCTTTCATATTTTCCGATTTGGCATTTCAACCAACTTGGTCTCATTGGGAATCACTGTTCCAAAGATAGTTGATATCTTTTATTTCAACATTTCTCTTGATCAATTTTATTATTAATCAATAAAAAACGGTCACAATCAAGATGAGTCATTAAAAAATAATCATTGGTGCAAAGTTTGCTTTTTACAAAGAATTGTTTTGCTTGGTTAATGTGGCGTATACGATCTAATAATTTATTGCGATATGAAATATGATAGACATTGAGTCGGATATGCTTCTAATATTATGGATAGGCAATCATGTGCGAAATTCGGGGAAATTATTTTATTTCTCATCGTTATCATTCGATCCAGGATAACGAAACGTTTAGTTTGATACTTTGGACATGCATTTTTGAAGTGGAATAATTCCCGAGAATTATTCCACTTCAGTTTAGTTTGATTTTTTAAACAGTAGGGCGTTGTTTTCAACCCATAGAATTTTCATCCTCGTGAATTTGAAATATTTACTATTGAAGGACATTGAAGTGGTCAGAATTACCCAAACATTCCATCAACACTACCACCGTGATAGACACGGAAAGAAAGTAAATAGAGAATTTGATTGAGTAAAAAAAGCTCGTCCCATCAGGAATAACTCTGCCAATGTGATCACATGGGTTTATTATTTTACTGCCCCCCCCCCCAAATATTCTGGGACGTAATTAGACCCTTAATTTGACATACATACCTAATTTCAAATCTCTAGCTCTTATATCATTCTCTTTTTAGACAGCAATACTGAAAATCGCTAAATAGCGGCAAAAACCGCCAACGGTGCCTTCGATTGCACCCGAAAGTTTCGGGGCACAATTAAACCACAGATGGGACCTATATACCAAACTATTCGGATTTCATCCAAATCGGTCAATGCTATTGGCAAAAGTGCCCATCACGGCGGACAAACAGATTTTTTTTTATTCGATTTTTGGATTCTACGTACCTTGAAACGTAAAATATCAAATGAAGAGGTGGCTACTTTTTTTCCCAGGCATACCTATTGAGGTAACCTTGTCACCACAATATCTGTATACTGCTGGGAACCGAATTTGGTTTATTATTTTCAATAATGAACCTTTGAAATCGTCATGAAAAAAAAAATTACCCCCCCCCTCAATTTTTTTTTTCTATTCCTAACAATTTAGAGATATGATACCTAAATTTATAGAGACCACCCTGTACCACAAAATAACACAAAAAGGCAGGGGGAACATTTATCATTTTATAAATTAAACCGGAAAACGTCATCATCACTATTAGAAATTACATCATTGATTTCTGGACTAATCGAGATCTTTTGTTACGAGCTTTAGCCAGCATCTTGTCACGAGAGACATCCTCCTAGCTCAGCATCCAACAAATCCTTGTGGATTCACTCGTACTAAGGAAATAACATAATTTACAAGGTCAAATCAAACTGATAATAGATAATACCAATACTATAAGAAACATGTATTAACAAACAATACAAATGTATTGTTAGCAGAGGTAAATTATAGGTACTTACAGGTTTTGCAGAGTTCCGGATGCGTCGCTATTTGGTATTTTATGTTACCTTCATTGAATTCTCGGAATAATTACAAGTAATCGGCGGCAATTACTTGTAATAACAGTCGATTTTTTTTACAATAAAGCAGTGATTTTTGAATTTGCAGATGATATCAATAGGTTCACTTCTACGGACTCCACTCCTCTGCGATTGATAATAATTTTATTATCAATCACAGAAAAGATGTTCATTTATGCATATTTCTCAAATTTACGGTGATTTGTTTGATTTTTGTATGCTACAATTGCTACATATTTCCAGAACTCACCAAGGATCCCTCAGAAGAAAATATATGGTGCCTTCGTCAGGTGCAGCGCTATGTTTACGATGTACATTTGCCCCTGCAAGTGTCCATAAATCAAGAAAAAAATTGTGAACATTTCCCCTTCGTAATAAATTATCAGTATACTCACTGGGCTTTGCGGTTTTTTTTCCTATTGGTCATTCAAGACGGGGGTTTCACCCTACAGTCGCTGGAAACTTGCAAACCAGGTACCCACATTGACCTCACCCAGCCTGTGTTGGATCAGAAAAATAGCCAGCATCACGACGACGCGAACCCACGTGGACACCCACATGGCACAACCTCGCTGGACGTTGCTTAACTTCAGTGATCTATCGGGAACTGGTGTATTCAACGTGCCATAGACGTTGGCGTTTTAGAAGTATCGATAAACACGTTGAAGGGGCCGTGTAATGTGTATGGTGCTTTCTGAGCTTGGTTCATAAGTTTCCCAGACACATTTGTGTAGTGCTTCTACTGAGTGGACTGTAAGAATTTTTTAGTATATAAATAATATTTCAGCTTTTGTCAAATTTTGAAACCATTCTGAAAATATTGAGCTCTGAATATTTTCTTTGATACAGCTCTACATTTTTATTTTTGATCAAAAAAATTCACGAAGTTCATTGTTAGGCCAATATGCCTCAGAGGATGAGGTAAAGGTTAGATGTATTAATCTCATTACCTATATCACACTCGTAATTTTTCGCACCACATGAATTTGATAAAAGCGTAGGTAGATAATTTAAAGTTGAAAGCAATAGCAATAATCCCATTTTTTAACCTCTTTCAATAACGCAAAACGCAATGACGTCTGTCGGTCTCAGCGAAAAATATTATTTACTGTTTTAAAATTTATTATTGTGTTTGTGGTTTTATTAATCTTCTGTGTTTACGAAATTGATCTTCAGATAGATATGAAGGGTCGCCGAGTTGATAAAATGAAAGTCATTTCCCTACATCCTACACAACAACCTGTGGCGGGTGAAGAGTTTTATTGTATATTCGTTTAGTTTTTCCCAAAATAGGTAGGCTAGTTTACAATTTTGTGTTCATAACTCGTTCGTATTGGGATTGTTAACGCCTCATCAAGTATACCAGAAAATCCAACAAATTGGTCATACAATGACGGAGAAAAAACAGCCAAGTATGGTCATAACTTTTTCAGTCACATCATTTCAAATTATTTCCGCCAGTTTTTCAGAAATGGTAGAAAAATGTTAATTGGAGAGGAGCATCTTCACTGCAACATCATAAATGCATATTTGAATCTCCACTGCAACAGCATGCATGCACATTTAAATCCCCACTGCAACAGCATGCATGCATATTTGAAGACTGCTCGGGTACATCATGTGATGTTGGCTGTTTAGGGGAGCACTTAATATCGTTAGTACAGCTGCTGTTGATATGGCCGAATCAAAAACAGCTAACATAGCCATCCGAGGTCGTTTTGCTTAACGTTTCTTTAACATCTATTGGTCATTCGAGACGGAGATTTTACCATCCATTCGCTGGAAACTTGTAAACCAGCTACCCAGATTGACCTCACCCAGCCCGGGTTGGGACGGAAAAATAGCCAGCATCACGAGGGCTCAAACCCACATGGTAAAACCTCTCCGGACGTTGCTTAACTTCAGTGATCTAACGGGAACTGCTGTATTCAACTTCCCATAGACGCAGACCAAATAAGGAATAAAAATAATGAAAGTCTGAACATAAAGGACAGTATCACAACATTTCACCACGTGCAAACAGAGAACAAAACCAAAGAATGAATCATTTAATTTATAATATAGATACAAAGATCCAATCTCAAAAGCACTTTAATTCATTAAACATGAATTTTGGTACATGGTTTATTCCCGGTCATACTGGGTTTTTAACCTGCCACAAACATGTGAAAAAAATATATAAATTTCAATAACAACAACAACATCACCATCAACTTGTTTTGCCACCGAATGACCCCACCATGACATTGGTCATACCACGAGGTCTTATCATTATCTAAAGCTAAACCAATATAAAGTTACCTACGTGACGTGACTTGAACTTTGTACACGACTCTGGGAAGTAAATCTGTCACGAGTTATGAGATGAACATAGCCATCTTTGTGATGAGTAAACCGAATTAGTGATAGTAATTGAAAAACAACAAGAGAACAAATTAGATATACAGGATGGCCGGAAAGTAAACAGCATAAATGAATGAAATTCAGGTGCCAGGAAATGTACTCAATTTCAGGGCCGTACCCAAGATTATTTTCGGGGGGGGGAGGGGTCCGAAACATTGACGGCCAAGGTGATGTTGTTTTTGTTGATGCTGCTGTTAATGTTGTTGATGTTGTTTTTGTCGTTTTGTTGTTGTTTATTCGTTGTTGTTGCTGCTGTTTTTTTTTTTTTTTTTTTTTTTTTTTTTTTTTTTTTTTTTTTTTTTTTTTTTNTGTTTTTTTAATATTATAGGTCACGTGCAAAATAGAGTATTTTCATTTAAAAAAACAATTGAAATTTCGGGGGGGCCTGGACCCCATGGACCCCCCCCTGGGTACGGCCTTGCTCAATTTGATCTACAGAGGTTCAATTCAACGTTACCCAATGAAAATGGAAATATTGTCAGATTTATTAATTCTCAGTTGTAAGTTAGATTTCATCAAAACTCATCAATATAAGCAATATTCTACAAACTTCTTGATCGTCCAAAGGGGCTTCTTGATCATGCGGGACTATTAGGACGTTGCAAGTCTAAAAAATAGCTATTTAAATGTTATTTAATGCTCTCTTTTGACCCTAATGACAAAAATACATTTCACACTCTTGTGTCCAAATAGACCCGCTCGACGGTAGTTGAGGATATTTTTGTGTGCTCTTTTTAACGACATGGTTAATTTACCGAATTAAGGGCAGGGCCATTTGGGCGCTACGGGAAGAGAGTCTCACTCAGATCACTAGGGACCAAATGCCGTCGCAGTGTAAGTATTTCGTATCTCAAATGGAGTGCATTTTCGAACCCCCTGTCTGTGGAACCTTAAAGTCTCTTCAATTTTAGACACCTTGTATGGACACGATATAGTGATGTTGGTATGCTTATTGATGAGTAGTGAAGTTTATCAACTAAGAATTAAAATTGTGATTACAAATTAAAGGCACCCAAGGTTAGAATTATGACGTAGCTCATACGATACATGTACAGCGTTTCTGTTTATTTTATTTTTTTGCAAAAGCTGACTATCGATTCAGGAAGCCAAATAAGATATTTATTCCTTCTATTCATTTGCCCGCAAAGGCTTCCTAACGAAAATATGGAACAATGATATTTTCAGTTATAACCTTTGTCATTTTTTTTTTGCTTAACGTCTATTTAACCTCTATTGGTCATTCAAGACGGGGGTTTTACCCTCCATTCGCTGGAAACTTGTAAACCGGCTACCCATATTGACCTCATCCAGCCTGGATTGGGCCGGAAAAATAGCCAGCATCACGAGGTCGCGAACCCACGTGGACAACCACATGTTACAACCTCGCTGAACGTTGATTAACTTCAGTGATCTATCCGGAACTGGTGTATTCAACGTGTCATAGACGATGGCTACCTTTATCTTTAGCTAGTTTTATTTCATTGAAGAAGAATTCATCAGAAGAATACTAAGCTATTCTTTCATTGAGTAATTTGGTTGAACCTGTGTTTCCCAACTCAGTTTCCAAGAAGAAGACAATCTTCTACCTTTATCTTTAATAGTAAAGGTATAATACAACTCCCAACATTAATGCGAATCCTGATTAATATACACGGCTACAACCTAATTACATTATATGTATATGAAATGAACAGTTACCAGTTTACCGCTAATATAATGTTAATACAATTACAAATTTTCTCACTCATCACTCAACGAACAGATGAAAAAAAATGTAAATACTATCCCTTTTTGTTCAACGAAATGAAACAGAAGTTTCAACTCATTAGAGTTGAAATGTTAAAAATTACTAAAAATATAAATGAACTTAGAACTGTAACACACTTGATTTTCCTTTTTTGTTCATATCACCGTTAGGCAGCATTTCGCCAATGGCATAGGTATACTTGGAGAAAAAAGAAACTCTTAGGCTAAGTTTAGATGATCGCGCGGTACGACGAACCGCGCGGCACAAGAATCACAAGATCTATCTAAATAGTGCATATTGTTTACATGACCGCGTAATACCGCGCGGTAAGCTTTGTTCCGCACGCAAGATCTTGTACCGCGCGGTACTAGTATTACGATTTGTTCGGTTGATCCGTTCGGCACCGCGCGGTACTACTTCTACAAATTTGTATCGACTTGTTCAGTTGATCCGCGCGGTTTGAGACGAAATAAAGTAGCCCAGAAGATATTTTGACGCCCAGACTTCCGCGCGTACATACGTGGTCATGTGAATGCTTCTCCCGCGCGCTACCGTGCTATCATCTGAACTTAGCCTTATTGTTACCTCCTGGATGGTTTTTCAGATTTTGCCAAAAAAATACACACTAGGTATAACGTGCAGATAAAGATGAATAAAAAGTAGGAAACCCCAGTAGCAACAAGTGCCAATTCACATATAGGTCTTATAGGTGTAAGAACAACTAATGGACAATTTATAGCAATATATGCAATCAAATTGAATGAATCCAAGGTAGACAAATAACGCGGCGATTATATGACTTAGCATCTTATAATATCGGGTTTTCCATCTGATCAACCATCAGTCAGTTCTGTTGTAGCTTCTTGCTCGGTATAATAATCTGTCAGCTCCTGTATTTATGTAAAGAACATTCATTCCTGGCAATTCTTCAATGTTGTTGTTCCATAACGTTTCGAGTTTGGCCATTCAACAATCAGTCAGTTCTGTTGTGGCTTCAGATATTGCTGGTTGCTAAAAGTTAGGAAGATTCTTGCTCGGAATATTAATCCGACAGTTCCTGAATTTATGTAAAGAACATTCATTCCTGACAATTCTTCAATGTTGTTGTTCCATAACGTTTCGAGTTTGGCCATTCAACAATCAGTCAGTTCTGTTGTGGCTTCAGCTATTGCTGGTTGCTAATAGTTAGGAAGAGATTCTTGCCCTGTATAATAATCCGCCAGCTCCTGAATTTATGTAAAGGACATTCATTCCTTACCATTCTTCAATGTTGCTGTTCCATAACATTTCGAGTTTGGCCAATAAGAATTTTTGAACATCGAAAAAACATTTGTTTTCCCTCTGAGTATATGTTGCATGAGTTTAGTAGCATAGATGTGAAATAATTTTCTTATCTTGTTGAATATTGGTTTTAGCTTTATGTTCATATCTCGGCAATATCATGTTCAAAATTGGTACTGAGCTAACGTGTCTATGTGGGTAGTTGACATAAGCCCCAAAGGAACAAAACCCGGAGACCACAAATCGCACAGACGAAGCTGTCAAATAAACAGGTCTATTTCTTAACATACCACTCTATCGTCACGAAATGGAAATGACCTCGTTATTATTTCAACTTTTTTTGTTGACTTAACTAACGTCTCTTCACATCCATGGTCATTTGGTCATTCTAGATGAGCTTTTACCCTCCATTCCCTGAAGCCAGCTACCCACATAGACCTCATTCCGCCTGGGTTGGAGCAGGAATACCCAGAATTACGGAGAAGAGAGCCCACGTGGTCATCCACAAGGCCGTACCCAGGGGGAGGGTCTATGAGATCCAGACCCCCCCACCCTCCGGAAATTTCATTTTTTTTTTTTATGCATGACTTATGTAATATTGTAAGATGTAACTCATCACCACCACCAACAACAACAACATCGGCAACAATAAAATAATAATAACAACAACATCATCAACAATAACAACAACAACAACATCATCAACAAAAACAACAACAACATCATCAACAACAAGTACAACATCACCTTTCATGATCATCATTTTCAGGTGTTAGTCCTGGCTTGGCCGTCAATTCTTCGAACCCCTTGGTCATCCAAAAAAAAAGCGGCGACTCTGTTCCTGACATAGGTAACGCAAACATTATAAAAGATTAGTCAATTTGCCCATCAAATTAACAAAATATCTGACTTCACTCACCGGAACATCCTGATACCTACAACTACATGATAGATTATAATCTTGACGGTCGGAAGTAAAAAATTACCAGTTGTTCGGTAATAGTAGGGTTTAGGTATCATAGTCGATTCCTCAAGGACGAATCCGCAATGTCTAATGTAAACATCATGGATATACTTACCTACTCGTAGATCTTATGGAACTTGTTTGTATGAGTGAAGTACGCAGGTAGGTAGAGGTACCTAAATCGTATATTTGTCCATCTATCACAAGAAGTTCTCTAGAACTTATCAGTTGTACCTCACTCAATTCAGCCGAATTTATTAATTTAAAGTATTTAAAACTTTAGTTGGAATGTAGTATGTTTAGTATCAAATATCATTATTATTTAACAAATTTATATTAGGCATCCTATTGGTAACTTTAAAAAGCAATACCGTTATTTATGACGAGGATTCACTTACTAGTAAGTGAATCCTCGTCATAAATAACGGTAGTGCTTAGTAAGTGAATCCTCGTCATAAATAACGGTAGTGCTTTTTAAAGTTATCAAATATCAATTTAAAAAAATTTGCCAACGATCATACCACGTTGAATACACCAGTTCCCGTCAGATCACTGAAGTTAAGCAACGTCGGGCGTGATCAGTATTTGGATGATTGACCGCCTGGGAACACCACGTATCGTTGGCTTTTTTTCCGGCCAAACCCAGGCTGGGTGAGGTTAATGTGGGTAGCTGGTTTGCAATTTTCCAGCGAATGGAGGGTAAAACACCCGTCTTAAATGACCAATAGATGTCAAAAAGACGTTAAGCCAAATTTTAAAAAAAAATTGAGGGGGGCATTTTTTTTCGCGACGATTCCAAAGGTTCTTAATTGAAAATAATAAACCAAAAACTCTGCCAATATGACACATGGGTTTATTTTACTGGCTAAAAATACCCCCCCCCCAAAGTTCTGGAGCATAATTAGACCCTAAATTTGGTCTACATACCAACTTTGAAGTCTTGCTCTTACCATTCTCTTTTTAGACGGGATTAATGAAAACCGCTATAAAGCGGTAAAAACCGGCAGCGGTAAATTTGATTGAAACCAAAAGTTTCGAAGCTTACTGAGACCCCAAATCCCAAAATGACATACATACCGAATTTCAAGTCTCTGCCCCTTATCATTTTCTAAGTGAAAAACCGCCTACGGTAAATTCGATTGCACCCAAAAGTTTGGAGCACAATAATATCCTAAATGGGACCTACATTTCATCATTTTCATCATAATCGGTCAACGCTAAATGGCAAAAGTGTCCATCACGGCGTATGGCGCGGCGGAAAACGGATTTTTATTTTTGGATTCTACGTACATTGAAACGTAAAATATCAAATTTCGAGGGGGGGGGGGGGTTTTTTTCTTGTGANGTATTTTTTTGCCCCGTGACGATTCCAAAGGTTTATTATTGAAAATAATAAACCAAAATGACGGTTGGTGTGACAGTGTGCTGATATTTTGCCGTTTTCTATTTGTTACCAGGTATCCCCCACAATCATTTTGCACCCATGAACATAACATTTAAGTTATCTGGAAGGCACAAGCAATTTTTAGTGGCAAATAATGAATTGAGTGGTCAAAATATACTTTACTATTTGGGCCGACCATTTTGTAAAATGATGGTCAAAACTGTCAAAAACACTTTATTAAACGTAAGAAGATCGATTCTATTTCGAAATAATTTAGGACATCCTATCGCCGAAATATATGTTGGTTTTTATGACGCTTACTTTCATATGAGAATGCAACCTGAAAATGTGGGAGAACCTGTGAGAGAGGCGACTGTTTCCGTTAATGATGTGTGGACCATCGCGAGTAACAATTATACTGAAAATGTAAGTACATACCAACATATTCGTGCCAAATACTTTTTGGGAAGGATACAGCTGAAGCCTTGTATTCCAAATGAAAGGTATTATTCATTTTCACATCATGGATGTACCAAAATGAGACACAATGAGCAGGACAGAGNTAACTCTGGAATGGTTTGTCAATATTTAGTAAATTATGTCCTAAATTAAGTATTGAGAAGCCACCTAAAACTTTTTCGCTATGAGTTGATATGTTGTCGCGACGAAATTTAAGATATCGGACCACGACTCTCTGAATTTGGTAAAAAATCGGAAAATCCGCCGAAAAATCGGAAACGGTTCAAGATATCGTTTTGAAAATAGATATATGCAACCTTGGGTATATGCAGAATATGAAGAAAAAAATTTGGTAAAAATCGGTTGAGTAGTTTCGGAGGAGTAGGGTAATAAAAGTTTGCAGTTTGTAGGGAGTATAAGGCTACGCTTCGCTCCGCCCAATTATCAAGTTCATCAAAATCGGCTCACGCGTTTTCAAGAGTTATATAAGAAAGACAAACAAATTAGTGCAAAATCAATAGAGCTAAAACATAGGTCTAACTTCATTCCGTCAATTTTGTGCATTTCCATCAAGGAAAAAGACAAATCCATTGAAATTAAAAGTTTAGAAATGTTAGTATTAATTATTAATACCCTGATAAGTAATGTGAAGTGTAATGTAAATGGTACAGCTCCTTTGACTCTAGTGATTTGTTCTTTTAGAAGCAAATTCAAAGGCGACCAAGCTTAGGATACAATGCAATTGCTTAGATAATATTGTAAAGAGATTTTTCAGTGTTATTATTAATTTAAAAGAAAATCACATCATAGGACTTCCCAGATAGTTTCTTTAATATTTTGATTACAAATCAACTCCTCAGTTACAACCACAGTTCTTTAGAATATCAAAAATTCTTTGATTCCGATCGGAGCCTTCTAGATTCGTGTCCCTTCACTTTTGTGAGGTCCCTACTTTCGAGGCTGTTAAAGCACTGGTGTTAAACGCTCAGTGGCGACATTGAAAACACAACTGCAGATCTGATCTGCAGGACCTAATAAGGATCTTAAAAAGCTGAAAATGACTTATATGATCACCAGTCGTGCATGGCTGTATCTACTTCGTTTCAGTCTTAATATATTCGTTTCGTTCTGCATGTATTTTCATTTGTTCCTAGATATTATATCTCAACTTTTTATGGGTATTAAATAAAAACGGTCATTACTTTCGTCCTTACGCTATTAGAAACAAATACTGGTGCACGGAAAATGGCCAATGTTAGTGTCTCAAAACAACTAAATACAATTGACAAGGCCAATCTTGTATTTAATAGATTGGTGATAGGAATCAGTTTCTCAGGCGATTTGTTTGCTCGTGAAGAATTAAGTGTTACCGTGGCTAGATGTTTAGCATATCTGCGTCCATCTGACATTGCGAGGATGTACTTGTTGAGCTTTGAGATTCAGTTTTGATTGATGATTGTTGAAATTCACGATTTGCGTTACAAATTACCCATAATTTTAAATTAGCATACAATCAGCATGTGTCAAGAGCACCTCATAATAGTAAGAACACTTCCAGAAAAAAATATACTGAATTTATTTTAATGCAAACTTAACTAAAAATGGACTCTGAATAAGGTCTGGATTCTGAATATAATAGAAAAGGTGCACAAAAAGTCACCTTAAGTGCTCGTTTTGCTGCTCCTTAGAAAAATATTCATTGAATTAGATTTGGAAGCCTTCGGCTGTTGTCACAACTCGTTAGTAAAATATTAATTCAATTACATTTGGCACCCAACAATTATACAAGTCGGATTTTTCAAAGTATAGGTTTCACGAGACGAGAAATTTCTCGAGTTTTTAGGAGACGAGACTTTTTGGTTTCGCGGCAAGACAAGGATTTTGTCTCGTCTCGAGTCCATCACTAATCAGTTCTCAACCTGCAATTTCTTATCTTGGTGTAAAAATTGACTGCGGCCTTTTTTCCCCCGTGCGGCTTTTGCACCTAGTGGTATTTTTTGTTTTCGCGAATCCGGAGAAAAGGAGAACGGTAAGAGCTAGAACTTGAAATTGGTGCCTGTTCATAACAATTTTATATTGAATGAGCAAAGACACTTTTGGTTGAATTCTTATCTATTGTTGGCGGTATTTTGCCTCTTCTTAGCTATTTTCGGCCGTTATTTGACGGTTCTGCGCGAAACGAGAACGACAAGATCTAGAACTTGAAAACGTATTAATTTTATGCATGGAATAATCAAAATCTACCGTTGTCAGTTTTTTGCTGCGTTCTAGCGGTTACCACGAATCCTGCATACAATGAGAACGGTATGAAATGGAACTTCAAATTTAATCCAAACATATCAATTTTATACATGGAACTCTTTCAGTTGAAATCATCTTTGAATACTTTTTGCCGATATTTAGCGGTTTTTGGGTTCTTTTTTGTCATTTTCACTACAAAACGTGTTTTTGGCATTGAAAAGAATCGAAAATTTTAGCCCATACTTTCTACTTTTTTTATATAGATAAGGAAAGACGTGTGATGTTCACACCAGATTTTTACTACAATGATGATGATAATAACAATATAGACTTGTGATGATTTGGGTGGATGTCAAAATTCATATATACAGTGTGAAACAAGATTAAACTTTAGACCCCTCTAGCTCCGCCGTTAATTATATTTTTGAAAGATTAAAAATAATTCTAATCCTTTTATTTAAGCTAAAATTTTGTATTTGTAACTTGTACCATTCTATTTAAATTTCTCAAGAAATCGACACTATTTATCCAAAAAATCTACCCACCTTTCTGAGACAACCTGTATGCTTATCTTTGTAGATAATTGATAACATTTAGTAGAACACATGTGGAAACAAATCAGATATCTGAAATGGTATAAAAAAAATGGCATGTGGCAGAGCAGTCCATTGATAAGTCAGGTTCAATGATATAGTCATAGCGGAAGTTGATGTTTATTTTAATTCAAATGTGATAAAGTTGATAACATTTCGTACATCATGGCATAAGATTTGCCACTGATAGATATTCGCTACGAGAGTTCAATCTCTGACGCGTACTCTCCATATACCCGTGGAACATCTCGTACGTACACCTCGGGATATAGATTTTTAATTATCATGTTGTCCTTCCCAAGAGAGTTACCAAAACATATTAATGAAAAACAAAATACAATTTGGTTATAACTAATGGGTAGATATGTATTAATTAATTGATTGATAGCGAAATTAACACAGAATAAATACCTACTGACTAATTGATTATCTGACTCATAATGAACCTATAGCTCATCGGTAGCAAACAGTTTCCTTTCAGTATTCAGATACGAAATAAAGAAGGAAAAAATATGTTTTTTAGCATAATATAAAAAATCCACTGTATCTAGATTTTCCGATGCAGAAAACATATTGAATTTATATTATTTTCATCAAAAGGAATTACGATGTTGCGGGCATTAACCACTTTTCATATTTTAAATTTAGAGATGGTACCTATTTAGGATGTTTGCAGTCACTATCAAAAATAAAAATAAATTTCAAAAAAGAAAAAGTTTTGTATCAATTGTAGACAGTCTACTTGATAATGTCGTAAAAGACGAAAGCGCTTGTAACTCAGCAATATACTTGCAGTTGATAGTTGATACAAAACTTTTTCTCTTTTGAAATTTATTTTTCGTAAATTACCAACTTTATCATACTATAGTAATAGTAATTGACATGGTTCTGGGACCGGGACCCCATGTCAATTATTAATTGCCAAAAATAAATATGTGAAAATTATACTTCAAAAGTTTATCAACAGATGGCTACCATCAAACACAATGATGACACTATTGATGATTATTCTATCATTCAATGACAGTGCTGGCAATTTTGATGCTGACCGAAAACATGTGACCGTACTGACCGTCAAAAATATTTTGTGTTAGGTATGTAATATCCTAGTCTTGATTGTGATAAGGCAAGTTGCTGTTCATTTCCATCAGTCCAAAACCTCTTTATCAATAACTGTGGATATCAAATAGATACCAAGAATCTCACACTGTAGTCTCCTGTCTGGTGTTAGTTTTGATAATGATTATCATTAATTGTTTATCCATTAAACAGTGCCGTATTGTAGTTAACCTGAGTGACACCCGGGGCAGAACTATGTTGTCACTCAGCCCTTTGTGTCTTTTACGAAAAAAATAACTAATTACTCTGCCATAACTAATTACTCTGTCAAATATAACTAATAACTCTGTCAACAAAATAAACCTCTTTCAGCGCAAAATATACTTAATACTTTCTACTACTTTGAACAAAATACTTAATATTTTCTACTACTTTGAACAAAATACTTAATACTTTCTACTACTTTGAACAAAATACTTAATACTTTCTACTACTTTGAACAAAATACTTAATACTTTCTACTACTTGGAACAAAATACTTAATATTTTCTACTACTTTGAACAAAATACTTAATATTTTCTACTACTTTGAACAAAATACTTAATACTTTCTACTACTTTGAACAAAATACTTTATACTTTCTACTACTTTGAATAAAATATTAAATACTTTCTACTACTTGGAACAAAATACTTAATACTTTCTACTAGTTTCTTCTGCTTTGAACACCGTAGAGTCAACATCGGCCTGACGATGATAGTCTGAGTACTATTGAAAGATCGCCACCAATTAAATGTTTTAGAATCGATATTCTCTTTATTAATATTTCAATACTTTCTGTAATCTGTGATTCTGTACCACATATGACTTCAATTAAGATTATAATTTCAATAATATCCGACTTAGTGCTCAAGAGATATGGAAATAAGAGTAAAAAGAAACAGACAATATACCTACCTAAAACGAATTTCCAAAATTAGAACACTTGATGCAGTAGCACGTTAAGGGTCACCATTTTACGAAAATTGTGACACCGCTCAGTCGACTTAATATTTTTAAGGTTACAAAACCCTAAAAATAGGTGCCGGGATTATAAGTAAAACAACAAAATTGAAATTTTAAGTATCTTTTACTTTTCCTCATACTAGCTGTTTGCCGTGCATCACTACAGTTACGAAATTCAACAATAAATTCGAGATTGTTTTGAAAGTTTGGACCTTTGGTGGAACCGACTCCGAGAGCAAGCACGGCTCAAATTTTGAAAATTCAATATTTTACCCAAAGATATTACTTTTTGTACTGCGGAACACCTTTGTATCGAATTTCAGCTTTCACGCTCATCCTGAAGGTATTTCTCAATTCCGATTTTTCGGTGGTGAAAACCGGCCATAAATCGGGGTGAAATATACTATTTTTCCCGGTCCATTTTCGGTAATTTTTCGTCTCTGGGTTTAGCCTTTGTGGAGCTAAGTTGATTATCAGTATGTCAGTCAATCAGTCAGTATGTCTGTATACCAACTGGGGTTTGCGACAGACATCCAGTAATTTTAGGTTCAAAATAAAGTCCTGTTAGCAGCCATCGGGTAAAGAACCACAAAATAATTCAGTCCTAATCAAAAATCGTTCCAAAATCAATTATTCTCTATAGTTTAAATTGCAAGAGTCCTTGTAATTTTTAGTATTAGATCTCAAATAATTTTATTTTATAACCATTTAGACCTGCTGACGGACAACCCCCACCACTGCTATGTTGTCCGAACAGAACTAGGGCGGCACGTTATCATGTCTGGTCCTATCAATGTGTACATTTAGTATAACTCTGATTAATTTGATACTTAGTTTAAAATGACATCCTAGTATCTTATTCTCTTATCTTATTACGTGGAAGTCACGGAATTACAAGATTTTTTTCTCAATTTAGCAACGTCGACCATGTTAAGTACGTGTTATTAACATGGCCGACATTGCTTAATATGTAGGTAAATGTACTTTACATAGCCGCGTAGCCCCATCCGTGGATCGTTTGTATAAAACGAGTGCTGTTTTGAGAGTATATTCGTAGTAGTAGTCTTATGATGGCAACAATTGAGGAGCAGTTGTTAGTTGATGCGAAACAATAGTGGATGATATGTTATTATACCTTAGTTATACTACAATGAACAATAACTCCTTAAATTATTAGGAAATTTCATTGCATCCTAAGTCGGATCACTTTTAAATTTGCTCCAAAGTAAACAAAAACTCCTTAAATTATGAAGGAATTTCATTGCATCCTAAGTCGGATCACCTTTAAATTTGCTCCAAAGTAAACAAAAACTCCTTAAATTATGAAGAAATTTCATTGCATCCTAAGCCGGGTCACCTTTATATTTGCTCCAAAGTGAACAAAAGCTACTTAAATTATGAAGCAATTTCATTGCATCCTAAGCCGGATCACCTTTAAATTTGCTCCAAAGTGAACAAAAACTACTTAAATTATGAAGCAATTTCATTGCATCCTAAGCCGGATCACCTTTAAATTTGCTCCAAAGTGAACAAAAACTACTTAAATTATTAAGCAATTTCATTGTATCCTAAGTCCGATCGCTTTTAAATTTGCTCCAAAGTGAACAAAAACTCCTTAAATTATGAAGGAATTTCATTGTATCTATGCCGGATCGGCTTTAAATTTACTCCAAAAGAATACATCAGTAGATTCACATTTCTTATCAGAGTACCAATAAAATTAATTTAATTTAATTTTTTTTAAATAAAATTAATATTAACATAAAATTAGTATCATGAGTGACGAGAGTTATAGTGAAACGAACAGGCAGATAAAACAGATGTTTAAAGAAATATATTTAGCTAGCGTCTATGGCACGTTGAAAACACCAGTTTCCGATAGATCACTGAAGTTAAGCAACGTCCAGCGAGTTGTGCCATGTGGGTGTCCACGTGGGTTCGCGCCCTCGTGATGCTGCCTAATTTTCCGGCCCAACCCAGGCTGGGTGAGGTCAATGTGGGTAGCTGGTTTGCAAGTTTCCAGCGAATGGAGGGTGAATTCCCCGTCTTGAATGACCAATAGATGATAAAGAGACGTTAAGCCAAATTAATATATATATACTGCCGTTAGATACATATTAAACGTGAATTGTTCTTTAATTCAATGGAATCTCTCCTTTGAATCTGTCTGGAACATTTTGTCAGTGATGAATCCTCCCCGTTCTTCATGGCATACGAGTAAGTCCACCTTCAACACAGCATACATCCGCGTTGCTCTGTCAAGAAATGCTTTCATTTGTGTGAAGCAATCCCTCTCAATGATTAATAGCCGCTTGTCCAGTAGTAAACTATCATTCAATGAAGTTTTCTTTCGTAATTTGATTTTCTTTACATTCGTCATTGTCTATCATGCTCATGTCAGACGAATGGCATGATACCATGAATCTCAACCTACTCTCCATTATACACCAATAAAATTATAGAATTCATTACGAATCATTTAATCGTGAATAAAACCGTATCGTGAGTTTCCTGAGTCATGTAAAAACATTTTTCATGTGGTCTTATCGAAAGGTACTATGGCAAGTAATAAACCAATATCCGAAAATGGCGAGAGATTACTCTTTTCTACAAGAAATTAACTAGGCGACACCCGCAAATTTGTATGCATCTTTTCCCGTGGCTGTGGAATTACTTACGCGCAAAATAATTAATCTTTTTTCGGTACTATTTTCCCAAAAAAAGATTATATATTTTCCCAAAAAAAACTTAAAGAACGCCTTTTTAGTTAATAAAATACAAGTTGAACTTTCGATTATTTCCTTTTATATTTGATACCAATGAATAATATCGTCTCCGTATAGTGCCCAAATAAAAATGGTCAACATTTGAAGAGGATTTATATAGGAGATATGAACAGTAATGAAGCGATGACTGAAGAACGTGTTCCATGGAGACAGATTTAGGATGAGGCCAGCTAGACACCGAAGCATAACGACCCGAATAATATTTAACGGCTGAGATCTTTGGGTGCTGATAGCCCAATGATATGATAGAAATGTTTGGAGAGGTAGGCACAATCAAACTAGATAACTAGAACAATTAAATAGCTACGTCGTAGATTTTCTTGGAATCAGTTTTATTCCTTGACGAAACATTCTTGAGGAAAACAGCACCAGAGTGTTTGTTATTAATTTATTGACAATATAGGGTGTGTGTAACAACTGATAAATATCCATACGTCGTAGAATTGGATCAGGTGCATTCATTGATTTCTGATTACTGTGATCATCATTAATTCTCATAATCTCACATTTAGAAGTAAAACGCGAATACGAAAAAAATACTACACTTTATCCCCAGCTTTGTCGGGCGCCATATCGGGATAAAAAGTAACGTATATCAATTTCGGTGCCATAATCTCCATAATATACGACTTTGCAATGAGCAAACAAAATTCACGTCGCAGCGTGAAAAAGAAAGACATGTAAATGTATTTATATTTGTGTTAGCACATAGTATTGTGTTGTCACAACCTAGATTTGTGGGTATCACAGCAATACAAGGGCCACTACACTAATCCATCACTGCACTACATATTTTTTGCTCTTGTAATGTCGCCACTGGTCGCTACTCACATTAAAGTAGCTACTCAATTGTCCTCACGGGGCTGAGTGCACCCCGAACAACCAAGCAAAGTTCCGAAAAAAACGGTTCCGCCAGGATTCGAACCCGGGTCTCCCGCGTGCAAAGCCAGTGTGATACCCACTACGCCAGGAAGACTGCTAAAAAAAAGAAGGACATGTCAACAAACACACTTTCTCGTTTCTAATAAAACCTCTATTTTTCCAGTTCATTCCACGATAACTCTCGAGCGCCTTGTCCGATTTAAATGAAACTTGGTATGGAGTGTATTTTTCTTTAAACGTCTCTTTGCCTGTCTATTTGTTCCACGATGACTTTCGAGCGTCTTGTACTATTTTGATGAAACTAGGTATCAACATTTACCTATCATGTTCCTAGAATTAGCTGATTAATTTTTGAGCCCTCATGATGGCTATTTCTACTGAGTGAGATCTAGAGGTCAATGATATATTAGTAGTGGAAAATAGTACGCCTTTATAGCTAAAAACTGGTTGGATGATCAGATCTGGGAGAAGAGTGAGTTAAAAATGAAAGGCAACATTTAAAATCCTCAAAGGTATACAAAACTAGATCCACTGTATCTCCTGTCTCAACTCCCAGGACACGTGGCGTTGGCAGTTTTTAGTTCTCCCTCAGCCTCAGTGAGAACAAAGATGTTAATTGTGTTAAGCAAACGTTTGTCAAAATGTATTTCCCCCTACTTTACTTATAATTTTCTATCCATACTTCCACTCCAGGCTTCGAATTCGTCAATCTACCGATTGAGCTAAAGACTTTTTTAAACTTTTAATAGGTGTTTTCCAAAGGTACTCTAAAATAGAACATCAACTTTAACTAACTCGGAAGCATATTACTTAAATATTTGTCTGGTAAACCGAAGGGCGTGGGTTCAATCTCAAAATGAGGTAAACATAAAAATAGAGCTCTAAGGGTTAAATGGTAGAAAATGCCTAAGACATAAAAGGGTTATGTCCACAAAATTAAACTTTTGGAACACAAAGAAAAACCAAAAACCTTACCTAAGTATAACTCAAAATGGAAAAATTGTAGAAAAAAAAGTTAAACTAAAAAATGTACTTCTATATTTCCTGAAAACTATGAAGCCTCTCAAAATTTTCATACAGATAATATTTTACATTTTCTTTAAAAAACGCATTTCCAAAATTTACGGACATGATCCCTTTCTGAAATCAGAGGTTCAAGTAGATCATATACAAAGAAGGTACAAGTTAATTTGAGTGAAAACCACGCACTATGACTCGCTTTCATACAATACTTTGATAACCGATAATAATAATCTGTACGGACACTCATACAACAATGTTTAAGTTTCACCAATCTATGTAATGGAGTACATCCGTTCTAAGGATATCAACATTAAAAATAAGATGCTTATCATCGACCGAACTAAATAGCTACATCAGGTGGTCCAGGGACCAGTAGTGTACATAGTCATAATTATGATGCAAGGAACACCTTCCTTTGTTGCTAAATCAGCAGGTAACATCCTTGCCAAAATCAATGAGTCTGCGATAGTTAATAATTAAAGAAAGATTCATTATCTTTCATTGTCATACAAGGTCCACCAGAAATATTGCATTGTTTAAAAATTATCCAAGAAAAACTTGAACATAACTCGACTATCCTTGTTTATAAAAAAAGAGGAAAGGATTGTAATGGCCTGAAATGTTTGATGTCCAATTTTCAATATATACGACACGCCTAACCCCTATACTTAACTTCAATGATCTGGCGGGATTTTGGAGTATCAAATTTGGTTAATCGTTGGCTATTCTTGTATTTATACTTGTAGACACGTTTAACCGCATCATCGCGTTGCTTAAGGTTAGGCAACATGTTCGACGTAGTATTTACAATGTCACCTGTACTACCTAATGAATGATTATCTAAACCGCAACCATTGGTGTAACATGACCGAGGATCCGGAGATCAGTGGAAAACACTTAATTAATGATGGCAAGGACCACTCAAATGATGCAGATAGATCAAAGTCAGGGTTATCCAATAACTAGATAGATACTAGACCAAGAATGTAGAGTAACGAGTGAAAGGTCATCCACTTCGTTGGTGTTTTACCTACTCATGTTCATAACAAAGAATTAAAATTGTAAAACATAAAGTCAAGTGTTTTTTTATCATTTTCATTTCTCGTATTGATTTATTAAGAATGCAAAATGAACCACGATCTTCCCCCTCAAAATTTTATACTTTACTGTTTCAAAAGGTATCTACCAAAAATCGAAATAAAAAAAATCAAGTTCTTATATGCGCATACAGTGAACTGAGTGACCAAATCCAATATTACCTTGTGCACGCTTAGCGGGTATATATGTCAAAATTGCTGTACCAAAAAAGACACATTTGGGTACCATGCACAAACATATCCTCAAAATCGCGGAAATTACAACCTCCCCCCTCCATGCTTTGACCGCACCAGACTGGCGATTTTAGGGATAAATATGAGTGTAAAGAGACACGTTTTTAACAAACACACCTCAAATATCTTGGAAATTTCTACCCCCCTCCCTCATGACCGCACCAGACTGGCAGTTTTAGGGATGACTGTATAAAAGAGAGTCACAAAATTTCACCTCGAAACTTAGATAAAATGGGTAACCTTAATATATTTTAGATACCCCCCCCCCCCCCCCGCCNGAAGTAGATATGGGCCCCCCCCGAATGAAAATCCTGGGTGCGCCACTGCTCCCCACATTCTGCGCATGCTAATAAAATGTACTGACATTAATGTCATCGCATTGCATTCCGCAAATTGATATCTGGCATCGCACGTTGGCTAAAAATACCTAGGGATCTTCCAAAATCAATACAAGAGCAAAGGAATCAGTCAAAACATGAGGATATTAGTGAAGACGCACAACACGATTTGTTCTAACCTTGTACCTTGTCTGTTATTTGTACTATGTACTCGTAGTTATAAACTTGACCTAAAACCTGTCCTAATCACACACTCTTAGTCATTAGGTTAGCCTAGGTCTAACTCCTTATTCTAGTAGGAACAAGCTCGATAGATCGTAGTTAGATTTCGGTCCAATCTATTATTGCTTATCACTTCTCAATGATTAGTGATATCTCTTATTATTAAATGGGTGCGGCGGAATGGTCTTGGATAATTAGCGCGTGTGGATCTCTTAAATAACGTATCCAACAATTTAGGGATGGTGATATTAAATAGGTAGTAGAATACGTATAAAGCAATAGTGGTTCGCAACCTTCGCGGAATTTGCGCCGCAGTAAAATTTTAATTAAACCCGGAACCCTTAGACATATAGTTGCCTGCAAGAAATACGAAGCTAAAACTAAATAATTGGATTTTTAAAATAAAACTGATCTGCGAAGGAGATAGCTTCTGCTACTGGTTAAAGCGCCTAAACAAAAAAAAACTGATGGCCCCAATCGCATTATTCGGTATATTTTTGGTATAAGCGGTGCATTAGTAGAGCATACGCAGATTTAAAGGAGCTTTACTATTTGGAATACATACATTACTTATCAAGGTGGATATCAATAATTCTTGATTAATTATAATTAATATTGACATTTATCTTTTAATTCAAATGGGTTTGTATTTAATTTGATGTGCTTTGGGACTTAAGGAATATTTTTAATTTTTAAGAGTTTCTTGAAGCCTCATTTTTTTTGTTGTGAAGATAATGTAATTTTTAATGTACCTATTGGTTTTCAACCAAATTTTAGAAGGAGAAGGGTTTTGGAGCAGAACGCCAAAGAATGTTCTGTTTTCCAGTCGTTAAGAATTTCCACAAATAAAATGAAGTCAATAGCACTAAACAAGAAGGAATACGTTGCTATAACGACAAATCAAAGGCACTGTCTTCAGAAGAAGTAGTAGGTACCTATGATCCATTTTTTTTTTTTTTTTTAAATTTGGCTTAACGTCTCTTTAACATCTATTGGTCATTCAAGACGGGGGTTTTACCCTCCATTCGCTGGAAAGTTGCAAACCAGCTACCCACATTGACCTCACCCAGCCTGAGTTGGGCTAGAAAAAGCCAACGATACGTGATGTTCCCAAGCGGTCACCCATCCAAGTACTGACCACGCCCGGACGTTGCTTAACTTCAGTGATCTGACGGGAACTGGTGTATTCAACGTGGTATGTATGATCCATTGGTCTACTATGTATTTTCCTTTTGAAAAAGAGTAAATCAAACATGCATTGCAAATTTACGCCTCTGCTATAGGTATAGGTATATCTCCACTAGATGTTGTTACAAATGAGTTTTGATTAATAGACCTTGTTTTCTTATGACTGGCACTTCCATTCTACACATCATTCTTTATTTAGTTGATACTCGTACCTGCTTACTAAGTGCCCACATAGATACATATTTATTACAACTAAATAGATTTATTACAAATAGTCATCTATTCTGCAATGTGGTATCTGATGAAGACATACATAGATTCTGGTTCGGCCTTTTCAATCATGTCAATTTAATCTCCTATTCATTGTTCAATCAATCAATTTATCAACTTCTAATAAACCAATCAATACAGGCCCGAAATTACAGAAGCTACTCGTATTCTTCTAAGCGTTTGAATTATGTTTAATACATTATACTCGTAGAAGGTATTCTTTTTTAAAGTTTTTTGATACCGAGCACCTACCGATTTTCACCTAGAATACACCCCTCCCTCCACCCTCTGATGTTTCGACACAGAAAGGTCATGTGACTAAGGCACGTGGTGGACCATGGGAAAAATCTCTCTGTTTTTTTCTTTGCAAAAATTGGAAAATCTGCCATAATATATGTAGCTGGGATTCGAACCAAGATATACCTAGATTTGACATTTTCCCTATATTGTCAGGGCAGCCGATTCCCCTTAAATTTTTAGATTGTGCAATTTTACCGCTAAAACGGCGTTTTTGGAAATAACTCGCTTTCAGCATAATTTCCATTTTTCTCTTATTTCAGACCTTGTACGCGTACAGTGTTTAAGTATATATATTTACGTTGATGTCTTTGGAGTTTTTTGAAAGAGAGAAATTAAAATCGAAATCGATTTTAATTTTTGTTTTCTGACTTTTTTGACAGAGTTGAAATTAACTGATTTCTTTCTCTCTCGTTGTAATAGGAATTTTTGTTCCAAATTTTAAATTTCTTGGTCTAGCCCCCGTGAAGCTACTTTAATAATTATGACTGAATCAGTCAGTCAATGGATATAAAGTTTATAATTGCTAAACCTACCGACAGTTATGTGTAGATAATTTAATTAGTATGTCCAATTTCAAAAATTTGTTGACATTCCTCAGAGTACGTGGAAAGGTTATTGAAAGAAGATTAATGCAAAACAAAAGCAACTTCGTACACGATTAACCTAGAGAATCCTCATTGAGAAGTAACTATAGCTTTGTTATGCTCAGCGTGCTCGCCACTACTGTGACAATGCTGGTTTTGGTTACAAGTTCATCACCTGACCTAACTATTTGCCCTGTAAAGTATTGTCAGGGTTATTTGATGTCAATATTTCCTTGTGATGCATTTTCCATCAATTTCCTGCCTCAATTTGGAGAAAACGTAAAGCATTATTCTTACCTAGTAGGTATTTATCACTATTTTATCATTATGTTTGTTATTGCTATGTAATTATTATCCTTATTTTTTTGCTCATAACCTCTACCTGCAGAACACTGTATGTGAAGAAGATTAACCTTAAAGATACCATTAAGGTTAAGGGATGATTTATGAGTTCAAAATGAGGTTTTTTTGGCCTTCTTTAGTCGAAAGTGAACTCAATATGAGCTACATGAATTTTGATGTAGCTTGAATTGAGACCTACCCTCAGGGCCGTACCCAAGATATTTGTTCGGGGGGGGGGCGAAGTATTGTCAGAAGGTGATGTTGTTGTTGTTTTATTGATGTTGTTGTTGTTGTTCTTATTGTTGTTGATGATGTTGTTGATGTTTTTGTTTTTATTGTTGTTGATGTTGTTATTGTTAGATTTAGATTTATTTTTATTTAAATTAACAAATTTTTTTTTACAAGCTTCTAAGATAATGTTGATGATTATGATGATGATGATGTTGTTGTTGTTGTTGTTGTTGTTGTTGTTGATGGTGGTGGTGGTGGTGATGATGAGTTACACCTTACAATACTATGCATAAAAAAATAATGAAATTTCGGGGGGGTCTGGACTAGGGTGGAGCGTTTTTGACGAATTTCGGATTTTGATATCGGGCCGATGTGGAAAAGTTGCGTCTAGGTACCAATACGAAACCCTGAAAATATTTTTTCCCTACGACTTCATCTTCTGTTCCCGCAAACCGCTTAAATGCGGCGATTTCCCGCCAAAATGCCCAATTTTGAAAAAAGTTTCTAAAATCACCAGTTAATCGTATCGATACGGGCCTAAGTGCATATGAATTCTAAAAATACATTCTAATAGCCTGTTTAATTCCATAATCCTACTAAAAGGTCTTCTGTTCCCACAAAGGCCATCAAAATTTCGAAGTCAGCTTCCATCTTTAGACTCAACTAGACTGATGATGAATCGAATGATTCGAAACTAGTTTCTTCATAAATAATTATAAATCGTGTTTTTGGTGTTTTGTTTTAATTTATTTAAAAGTTAACAAGGTAGATCCTCCAGAGCTACTAGTTCAGTTCAATGGGAAAAAATTATGTAATATTCGTCAAAGAACGAACAAAATTCCTCATGACTATAATAAAATAGAAGAATAGAGAAAATACGGTAATATTATTTCCGTGATTCGTGTAAGATGTCATTTTACATTCACGTAATTAAATTTCTGAAGTCTGTCATTAATTAAACAATCCAACCGTAGGTTCTGTTCCGTAAAACACCGAGCTCATAATTATCGCTATGTTGGTATGAGTTGATTTCTAACTGGAGAACCACTCAACCGATTTTAACTCAAGATACCTAGGGTACTTATTATGTATGAAATCTTATAACTCCATTACAGAATAGTAGGGAACCAAAGGACGTTGAAAAAAAAAATTGGCCCCAGATTTAATTTCTTGGATGAAATTTAGTTTTGTGTTTGGCTGTAGTCAATTTCTTGTGTTCGGCATAACTCTTAAACCGTTCATTAGATTCTGATTAAATTTTCTGGGATTGTGAGGCTAGGCCTAGAGAAGGTCCAATTTCGCTCCTGCGCATGGGTAATATGTTTTTCTTGACACGCCTTTACCTCGGTAATGTCTAATTTAACAGTTTGGAGAGAGGGTTGAATGAAGTAGTTATATGAACTGTAACCTTACTCAAATTTTGGGCCATCATTAAACCTGGGTGGCTCAATAGGACCCAAAAACTTATCGGCTGCTAATGAAAGTTCCTAACAAGTCGATCGAGAAGTATAAGAAAAATCGTGGCGTTAAAACTATATCTTCATATTGAAGTAAGAAAAATCGTGGCGTTAAAACTAGATCTTCACATTGTAGTAAGAAAAATCGTGTGGCGTTAAAACTAGATCTTCACATTGAAGTAAGAAAAATCGTGGTGTTAAAACTAGATCTTCACATTGAAGTAAGAAAAATCGTGGCGTTAAAACTAGATCTTCACATTGTTCGGTCAATTATTTTCGTCTACACAGGTGGAATGAAGAGGACGCTATACCGACCTACACTAAAGAGTATAGCTCCCTCACCATTTCAACTCCGTAGAAATATCTGTAATAATAAAACTCAATGTAACGATTGATCTGGACTCAACAGTCAGCTAAGGAACATAGCCTGCAGACAAATGGGGAGCGAAGAAAAAGTCGGATCGACGGACACATTTTTTTAGAAAAAGTTATGCCCCGGAACCGCTTTCGCATTACTTCAGGGGATCGACACGACGGACACTTAACATTATGACAGTATATCACGAATTATTTAGCCAAAACAGTAAGAGATGCCGAAAAAATTATGGGAAGGAACTTCCCCAGAAAAAAATTCAGAATTCTAAAATAACGAAAAGTATTCAAGATCGGGATTTCCCGATTTTTGTAAGGAAGAATTTAGAATTCTTAGCATGGAATCAGCCAAGCCTTAGGGCACCAAGCAAAGCACGCACAACGTGCTAGTAATTTAATCAAGCTCACAACAATTATTATCAAATTTTTATAGATAGAGATTTATTTTACCAATTTATTAATTTGTTCAACTCAATGAATTTTATTTCGTGTAATCAGATATTGCTATCACAATTAATTAATTTGCTTTTCATAATAATTTGATTAGATACAAATTAATTTAATATTCTTGCATCTGTATTAAGTTTGCAACTTTACCTATTGTTGTATGCAAGGCAGCAAGTAATTTACTCAATCATGTTAAACAGATGGTTCGTTATACATCTGTGATGATGTACTGCCGGTGTGTGAACGTTTTCATTGTGATGAATATCTAATAGCAGACATAACAAAGAATAAGTCCCACAATAGATAGGTAGTTTGGGAATTTGGTAATATTTAGCGTTCCCATGACTAGTAAATTCTCACAGAAACCAATGTTGTTCACTTTGATTTACTGAAATTTTAAATGTTTGTCAGAAATCAAGGATCCATAAATAAACGTTTTGACCGCTCCTGATCGACAAACTCACTGACTACAACATTCATATGCAGCAATGTGCGAAGCATGTTGAATCAAAGTCATGCTACAGTCATAACAAGAAGTTTTTTTTTTTAATTTGGCTTAACGTCTCTTTAACATCTACAGAGTGTTTCAAAAGGTTATGCAAAAAAAGGAATCACGTATAGTAGAGCTCAAATAAAGGCCACTTTGCTTAATAAACCCCTATAACCCCAAGGTAGCTAGGGCCACCCAAAGTTGGCACTTAAAAAACAGTAAAGAAAAATGATTTATGAATTGAAAAACCTGAAAACACGTGTTGAAGCTTGCATCTCCAGGAAACCTATCAAGTCCGAGACCCGGATTGGGCAAATTTTTTGTAATTTTTATTTGCAATGAACTAACGTCAAGATTAATACTTCATATTTAGGATCGTCCTACGCTCAATTTTTGTGATTTTAAAAGGTCAACGGTTGGATTTAGACAAGAGCTATTCCGGGCTTTTTTGTAGCAAAACAAGTTTTAGAAGACATGACATACCTTAAAACACCAAAAAAATACGCATCAAAATATTTTAGGCATTTTCATTTCATGACCCCCCATAACTCCGCCCCTGATCGGGGAAAAAGTGCCAAATACTCACCAAAGAAGCATAATAACAATCGGGGACGTCATTCAAAAAATGAAGTCAATCGCAAAATAGTTCGATTTTTAATAATTATTTTTCGATTCTTAGGTGCCAACTTTGAGTGGCCCTAGCTACCTTAGGGGTTTATTAAGAAAAGTGTCCTTTACAAGCTCTACTATACGTGGTTTCTTTTTTTACATAATCTTTTGAAACACCATGTATTGGTCATTTACCCTCCATTCGCTGGAAACTTGCAAACCAGCTACCCACATTGACCTCACCCAGCCTGAGTTGGGCCGGAAAAATAGTCAGCATCACGAGGCCGCGAATCCACGTGAACACCCACATTGTACAACCTTGCTGGACGTTGCTTAACTTCAGTGATCGAACGGGAACTGGTGTATTTAACGTGTCATAGACGCTGGCAACAAAAACCTAATAAGGATCTAAATGTCAAATAATAATGTCTAATATTTGACTTACTTGTGATAGACATGGTTGATTTGTTGTAAAACAGTCTTAACGGTTTTTGAATTTGAAAATCATTTTCGAGTTGGTTGTTGTTGTTGTTGCCACTTTTCATTTCCGAATTCAATTCTTCTCGGTTCCAAATTTTAAAACTCTGAAAAAACAGAACAATTCGTTTTTAGCGCTGGGGTGTGAAACTGAAGCGGTGTGACATTTATAAGAAATTAAGCCGGTTCCGCATGATTCATCAGGTGCATTAGAGGTATGGCTCACTAAATCCTGATAAAAAGTATCTGTCACACTCCAGCCTACATATACAAACTATCTCTATCTCGTGAACGATCCTTCCATTCTACGCCACATGGCTTTGACAGTATGCAGGGTGTCCATACTGTCCATAAAATCTCACCCCACCCCCCGTATCTCCCGTATCACCCCCCGTAAGAATGGCTGAAAATATAAGAAAATGCAAAAACCCGTATCCCTTAAATTTTAGGGGGATTCATTTTAGACAAAAAAAATTTTGGCCTCAGCCAGCCGTTTAGGCTAGGCACCGACTGGCTTCAAAATCTTAAATGAGAAGGTATATCAAGTGACACCTCGTTTTAAAGGTCATTAATACGAGTTCATTACAGAAAACCAGAGCTCTCTAGGATCTAGCGTTCACGAATTACAGAGTGAAACATGTGACAATGGACCCTTTGCAGCCGCACCGAAATGGTAGGTAAAAATGCCTAGAAATAAGTTTTTATGATCCCAAATAAGTAATTTAGTAAAAACGAGACCAAACCTTTCCAGCTGTTTGGTCTAAGAAAGCTCGAACTCTGCAGTCGAAATGATCGGGACAACCATCTTGTTGGAACACTATTTTTTACTAAATTACTTATTTGGGATCATAAAAATTTATTTCTAGGCATTTTTACCAACCATTATGGACACCCTGTATAATATTAGTATATGAATAGGTAGATCAATTTATTATTTATCGAATAAAAAAATCCGTTTATCTACCACGTCCTCCCCCGTACTCTATACAGTGTACACCGTATGCTGTGAGCAACACTTTTGCCTCTTATATAGCGTGGACCGATTTTGAAGAAATTGGGCACCTATATTTATATGTGATGAAAAGATTCGGGGCATAACTTGAAATGTCAAATTTTTGGGGTACCTTTTTCGTGACTCAGAAAGTTATTTACACAATTCTGGTAATCTTTCAACTTATCCAGTCAACTGAATGGCTATTCCTCATTTACTGTTTCTAGGTTTTGCCAGCAGACAATTATTTGAGGTTATTTCCCGTGGGAATTTTCTCATAAAACCACTTTTTTAGAAAAAATTGATCCATACCACAAACAGAAGTGTTACATTAAATTTTATACGGCCAAATTTTGTTTATATGAAGAATTCAGGGTAAATAATGTGATAAGACCCGTGTGAGAAACGAACAGACACACATTACATAGCGGGATCAATAATATGGTTGGCTTGACTCACGTCCAAAGATTAAAGTAGAAAAATGCACCCATAAGCCATAGATTTTCCACGTTGCATACACCGGTTTCCATTAGATAACTGATGTTAAGTATCGTTGGTCGTGGCGAGTGTTTAGATGGAAGTTCACGCGAGTACAAATACGTATCGTTGGATTCATGGGGACGCACTCAGTCTCGTGAGAACAACTGAGTACCTTTTGTTCTCACTATACCTTATTTATACATACGTAGTTACCCCAAGGCTAAGTTCAGATGATCGCGCGGTACCGCGCGGAAGGAGCATTTACATGACAACGTATGTACGCGCGCCAGTCTGGCATCAAAATATATTCTCGGCTACATTATTTCGCCTCAAACCGCGCGGATCAACTGAACAAGTCAATACGAATTTGTAGAACTAATACCGCGCGGTACCGTGAGGTCATGCACGATCATCTGAACATAGACTAATAGTAAAATAAATTGACTTTCCACAGTTGTTCTAAAAATCAAAACTCACCCATTGTCTCAGTCGATCTAACATGATATAAAGTAATAATAGATATAATACATCCAGTAATTGGTTGTTATAGAATCCACAGTAGAAAGCAAATATTAAAACAAGAATTTTGAATTTAAAAAATGTACAAAAAAAATTGGAAAATGGATTTTTGTACCAATAGTTAGATTGCGAAAATTATTTTCTGAGATGGGTAACGAGTATTCAAGGTAAGTTACAGTTAAAAATCGGTGCTTTCAAAACATTTAAACAATAAGAACAATTAATTTACATTTAAATTCGATTTTATTATAATTCGGGACAGCAAAATAAATTGGTTTGTAATATAATTTATTATTTGGTTTTTAAAAGTTCATGCGACAGAAAGTTAATAATATTATCACTTTAAAGTTGGCAGGAAAAAAAAAAATCGTAAAATAAATATGTTTACAAATGATTAATTAAAATAAAATAAATATTTGAAAAAGTCAAATTTCTTATGAAAAATTAAAATCACGATCGTAAAAAAAATCGTTTTGCTAGTAATGCAATTGTGATGTTAAGTTTGAAAGTTCTCACGGGTAAGTTTGGATTACTACTGAACGGGTAAAATATTCACTATCCAGTAGGTATACGTATAATGAATATCGTCATAAAATTTGATAAAAGTTTTGAGATAAAGAAGGTATAGCACGCTATCAGGAGTATAAAATACAATGTTTGAAAATTATACTTCCAATGTTAAGGGGTTCTTCAAAGGCGTGAAGATAGTCAGCGACTATGGCACGTTGAATACACCAGTTCCCGTTCGATCACTGAAGTTAAGCAACTTCAAGCGAGGTTGTTCCATGTGGGTGTCCACGCATTTCGCTCCCTCGTGATGCTGGCTATTTCCCGATCCAACCCAGGCTGGGTGAGGTCAATGTGGGTAGCTGGTTTGCAAGTTTCAAGCAAATGGAGGGTAAAACCCCCGTCTCGTTTTCTCGTTAAGCAAAAAAAGGAGACGTTAAACAAAAAAAAAGCGTGAAGATAACGCCATCCGTATCAGAAGAGAATACTAAAGAAAAATTAAGAATTCTGAAATTGTATCCTTTCTATTATAAACCTGTCCTCTGCAGAAGATAAAAAACTAGCTTCCTGACAATTTCAACTTTGGTTTTTTGAAAATTACTTTCAATAATTCAATGAAATTCATAGGTATTTGTTTGAAGGTTTCAACTTTCCCTCCAGGTTTCAAGGCTTCCCTTGTGAGCCCTTCCAAATGGGGAAAAGTCTGCGTGACTTTTGTGTGAGTTGAGTACGTAGATAGTTGAAAACAATTTACAAGGATAGGAATAGGACAGTCATCGTACATGTTGCCGGTGTGAGATCTGATTTTTAAAGAAAGTCACGGTATTACAAAGACAAAACGTATGAGTGAGAGCAGTGGATGTCGAATGACTAAACAGTGTACAATGAATCTAAAGTGGACTATTTTTGTGGACCTTACACCAGTGCAAGGCCGTACCCAGAGGAGTCCAGACCCCCCCCCCCCCCGTTTTTTTTTTTTAATGAAAATACTCTACTTTGTACGTGACTTATAATATTTTAAAAAAACAGCAGCAACAACAACAAAAACAACATCACTTTCCATCATCATCATTTTCAGGTACCCCCCCCCCCCGAAAAAGAATCTTTGCTACGGCCCTGCACCAGTGAGCCGAACGTATTTTATTTCCAAAATCAAAATGGTTTGACTGATTTTGATGAATTTTATTATAGACAATTGTGTGAGATTTATCACTATCTAGGTAAGTGTAACGAATTGTTTCAATTTAATTTCATCTATTTTCTAGATTCGAAAAAACTTCATTGAACAAGGAATGTCCTTGTTCAATGAGTGCAACGACTACATTGAACTGGGAATGTCCTTGTTCAATGAGTGCAACGACTACATTGAACAAGGAATGTCCTTGTTCAATGAGTGCAACGACTACATTGAACAAGGAATGTC
>CM022877.1:26268659-26292697 GCA_012654025.1 Pachypsylla venusta
TAAAAACTCTTGCGCTTTCTCCAAAGTTTCGTCGATTTTCAAGCAATAAAATTGTGAATTAAACATTTAAAAGTGAGTTTTCTCGTATTTTCCACCATTTAATCGTGAAAATTAACCTTCTACTTTCAATTAATCATATTTTAAGTTAGGTTAGTTGCTCAGAAAAAAAATAACAGTATCTGTCTGGTCCCCTCCCCGGTTCCAGACCCCGCGTTAGTTAGATCGTGTGAACTGATCTCGCCGTTTAAACAGCTGACATAATTTTTGTTTGTTTTCTTTATCAATTTTCTTTTTTGCGTTTTGTTTTTGCAGATAACTTCATTTTTCAAATGATTTTAGGTTCTACCTAGTTCTTTTCTGCAAATAAACGAATGATTTTCTTTTGAGGATTTATCTTATGTCAAACTTTAGTAACTTTATGAATATGGATTTCAATTCTTTGAATTTTAAAAACATCGTAAAAGATGCTGGCACTGCCCTCAGTAGAGTTGTACAGGTAAAGTTTTGTATGTTTATAGACCTACATTGTATCATCCAGTTTAGGCAACATCAGTCTATTGTTTGTTAGTTCTCTTCTCTTGTATGCATCTCCAGAACAGTCCGTGTACAGGATTTCAATAGTACAAACATTTGAATTGGAAAATATTCAGTTTTCTGTTATCAATCAATACCTTCCTACTTAGTGCAATATGATTTCTCCTGAAAATTCTGTCTAATTATAGTTTCAAATTTCAACTCCTTTTTGACACAATGAAGTGAAGTTTAGTTTTAACACAGCGATTTTTCTTTAAACGTCCGTTTGCTTGTCTGTTCGTTCCACGATAATTCTCGAACACCGATTTTAATGAAACTTTGTATGGACGTTCATTGAATCGGCTAACTAGGCAAAATTCGTCGAATAGCTGCCAATGACAAAAAAAAATATAGCTGACTCACAGCGGCCCACTATTTGAGTGAGATCTATAGTTCGCTGAACTTAACTATTAAGTATTAGGAATTTTCAGTTTCTTTTCTGAAATTCGAAATAGGATCATCAGTGCGGGAGCTCCACAATCTTATTTTGATAATGTGTGTGCTTTGTACCACATTTTATTGGTTTTTGTATTTCTCTAAGAGGTCATTAGTTGTCCTTTTTATTCACTATAAAGTAGATCCCATCTGGGCTTATCTTCTCCACTTGTCCACAAGTGGTACATGGTAAATTTATTCCATGTGGTACATTTACTGGGTACCTATTGCATATGTTTCGAATACTATCTTAAAATAAGATGGCTTTCATAGCTTAGCAAACGAGATTGGTATCTGTTTCAGCTTACTGAAGAAAAATTAGGTACTTCTGAAAAAACTGAATTAGATGCACATTTTGAAAACTTAGCGGAAAGAGCTGATGTTACAAAAACATGGACAGAGAAAATTGTTGGTGACACGTCCGCTGTGCTTGTTCCTAACCCAGGTAATAATTTTGAAAAGTTCTTACAATACTTCGGTAGGACAGATATTGAATTAACACAAATTTTAATTAATCAATATGAATTTTCTCGTGCCTGAAAATACCTAATAATTGAAACTTTATTTCTTCTTTCGAAATGTTGAAAATGCTATACTAGAAGTGCTCTGTAACACTATAAAATTAAAGTAGTTGACACATAAAATATTTAAAAATTATAAATTGCCAATATGACATCATATTGGTAACTCTATGTATTGAGGACTGTTTCCTACATTGAACTCGAGTCTCCCATGCGCACTAAGGTGTTACGGCCACTGCTAACTACTGCTAAGTGCTACCAAGGAGGTTATATGAAAATACATTTCTGAACCCCGTAGAGTTTTATCCAGTAACTAAAAGAAAGTTAGACATTTTTTTTTTTTTTTTTTTTTTTTTTTTTTTTTTTTTTTGCCAACGATCATACCACGTTGAATACACCAGTTCCCTTCAGATCACTGAAGTTAAGCAACGTCCGGACGTGGTCAGTACTTGGATGGGTGACCGCTTGGGAACACCACGTATCGTTGGCTTTTTCCGGCCCAACCCAGGCTGGGTGAGGTCAATGTGGGTAGCTGGTTTGCAAGTTTCCAGCGAATGGAGGGTAAAACCCCCGTCTTGAATGACCAATAGATGTTAAAGAGACGTTAAGCCAAATTAAAAAAAAAAAAAAAAAAAGACATTTTTTGTCCAGCATATTTCCATTATACATTTAAAAATCTCTGGGCTCACACCTATTGAAGTCAATCTCCTCCCAAAATTTTATATTTTTTATTAAAAAATATATATATTTTTTAGGAAACCGTGTTGAAGATTTCCTATTTGAAAGAATTGAAAAAAAAAGACCTGCAAGATTGAGTAACCTAGAATATCTGGGATTAGATATGATCGAAGCTGGCAATGCATTTGGTCCTGGTACTACATATGGTACAGCTCTTGTAAAAGTAGGCCAATACGAACAAAAGTTAGGAACTGCTGAAAGAGAATTTGTGAACAATGCACACACGTCTTTTGTTCAGCCTTTACAAAAGTTCCTAGATGGTGAAATGAAAACTATTGTAAAAGAAAAGAGTCTCTTAGAAAGTAAAAGGTAAGAATGGCAGAACTCATTTGGTGATTAATGATATTTCGAAAGCAGTGTCCCCTTTGTATGGAGGTGATCATTAATTTACCTAAGAATAATTAATGTTAGAGGGTGGAGACTTATAAAACAGAATTGACGTTGGGAAAAGATAGAGCACCACATGCAACAACTCCGGGTACTCAAATAAATCCTTCGCTTCAGGAGAAGAAAGGTTTTAAAGTGGGGAAAATTATGCTGTTTTTCCTAATACTTTATGGTTCTATCGGTTAGTTTTAATATATTTTATAATGATAATTTGTGTACCTTTGCAGGCTGGATTTAGATTCGTGTAAAAATCGTGTCCGAAAAGCGAGAGGAATGCTTGGAACAAATCCCGTAAGTCACATATTATTTTATTAATGTCTGACCTGATTCTGTCCGTCAGCGTATTTCTGTTTTTTCTTTATCTCCCCGAATGAAATTATGGGAAAGTATGGTAAGGAATGAAAAAAAATCGATGTCGGTTTTTCAATCTAAACTTGAACCTAAATCAAGTGAAGTTTTACAAAGTGTAAATATGAATGTGTATATGGCATTATTCTTCCATCCGTTGCAGAATTTTGGTCCTAATATCATCACTCGATAACACCAACCACAGTTTGCCAAAATATCGCCATTTGATATAAATAGTTACTTAGTCAATCGAGAGTTTGCAAAAAAAAAAAAATCTAGAGATTAAACTAAAGGATTGTGGCCGAAACATCAGTTTATTTAAGTTTCAAGGAAAATCTTGAGATAAAACTGAAAGTTTGTGACCGAGGCATTAGTTCAGTTAAGGTAATCTTGGGGTAAAAGTGATTGTGTGTGCCTACCTTCAGAAAATATCGCTAAAAATAGTAAACAATTAGTAGGCAGTAATTGAAGTAAAATCTGTGTTCAGGGTGTTACAGAAAAATGTGCGTTCCTTGAAACCTTAATACATTTTATATGGATGAAATAGGGGATCACTTTTTGCTATGAAACACGCTACCAAGCTTACTATTTTTTCGTCTTTGTAACCACTTCAGAATGCAATTCATGGGATAATGACGACTCATTATTGATCACAATACAATTACTTCTTTGTCATAAGGCCTTCTTTTTAAACATATATTTAAAAAAAACTTTTCTTCGAAGTCAAACCTATCCAATAGTATTGCAGATAGTAAACAAATCATTAAAATGTAAATTGCCGTTCAGATATTGGTGTAATCATCACGAAAAAAATTGTACTTTTTGGGGGCGTGTCCTTTCATGGGAAAACGTTTCAGCACATTTTCACTTATTTGGCCATATTAGGTATATGGGGTTTCAAGGACCGCACTATACACCCTGTATAGACAAGGAGGGGTTAGTTTTGAGATTTTTGGTGTTAGCAAATAACTACAGCCACTTGGTTGAGGTGTATTGAGAAATTAGAGATGGCTCTGAGCACACCTCCTTTACACGTGTCTTTATTCTCTTGATTCTAATTGTTTTTATTTTGTCTTGTTCATGCCCAACACAGAGGGACGGACCTAGTCCAGAATTTTTATTGGAAGAGGTAAATATATTTTTCCTCATATTATGTTTGTAATTATTTTGTACCCAATGAGCCTTTCCGATTGAACTGCAACCCTTCAAAATTGATGATTCACGTTTCAAGGTACGCTGGAATATGGAAATTTAATAATTTAATCTATTCATCTGCCGTACGCCTTTAGTAGTACTTTAGACCTCGCTTAGTTCTGCGGAAAATTTCTTAGTAAGCATCTGTATATTGAGACCTCAAATGAGAAAAACTTGTAATTTAATAGCATGCAACGTATCTTACAGTAAATATACCATTAAAGAGCCTTTATTGGACCCCGAGTGGTCCAATGGGGACCAAAACTAATCTGCTAATTCTGTAACCGTAATGAATGCCCATAGCAAGTTTTATCAAAATTGGATAACTCGTTCGGGAGTTATCGTGGAACGAACAAACAGGCAGATGTTTAAAGAAAAGGCGTGGAGTTAAAAATATGCCTCACGTTGTTCGGTGAATGAGGTGACATTTTCATGATGTAAATAATATCGATAGTGCGACCGGATTATTTGACTAACCAGTATTTTTTTCTCTTTTTTTGTTTAAAGTCTGAAAGAGATCTACGAATTGCCCAGTCGGATTTTGATCGTCAAGCAGAAATTACTAAACTTTTACTGGAGGGTGTTCAAACTAGTCATAGCTCTCATTTAAGATGCCTTCATGAATTCGTCGAGGCTCAAGTTAATTATTATGAAAGTTGCCATCGTATCATGCAGGAATTGAAAAGTGAACTTAGCAAGTAAGTAATTTCTAATGTAATATTTATTTTCAATAATTAACCTTTAGAATCGATTTTTGAATTAAAAAGCAAACAATGTTCTTGTCTTCTAAGATTTCGTGTAATATTTTAAATTATGATACACCATTAATGTAAGGCCGTCTTATCACCGTTCGACACTGCATTGAATCTCATTGGTAAAGAAAAATGGTGGACGGCTAATATGAGGGCCGACCTTGTCAATACTAATGCTGCACGATCGCTCATTCCTTAATCTCTCTATTCAAATGATGTATATAACTAGACCATCAGTATTAGATGTCGGATTATAGGTTTAAGGCACTCACTTTATATTTGTACTTGTATCTTGGCTTCGTGTTTCTTTTTCCATGGATATGTGTCTAGGGTTTGGTATTTTACCTTTTCAAACCATAAATGTACACTTTTTGACTATCTTCTTCTTATTCTTGTTTTTCTTTCTTTCTTGCTGCGTTAGGGACAGACCTGCAAGTCCTATGGTCAGAGTAAACAGTGAAGATTTTGATCTTAGTGCTACATCTATCATTGACTTGAACAAACAAGAGTCAAATGCTTAGTCTATTAGATTTGCTGATTGTATTTTCTTTTCTTTTCCATTTATTCTTCATATTTTTTTTTCCTTTTTTCTTTGTAATTTTAATAATTTAATAAGTAATTTGAGGTGGGTTTCACCAAACACTATATTCATGTTAACTCCAGGGGTCAATTTCTATTACTAGTTTGGTTTTTGTAATTTGTATGTGAAAAAATACAAATTACAACTACGAGAGTAGTAATATTAACTGGTAGTTGATTGTGATATCGGCCTCAGTTGAGTTAATTTAACCTTAGAATACATAGTATAAGGAGCTAACTTAGTTCCATTCACTTATTTATTCTTCAACTCTCTAGTTTCGTTTATAGAAGTTAGCACAGAATTTTGGAAATTTACAACACTCTGGCCAGAGGTTATACGACCCTACTATCTCTACCTGGAGTGTCTACAGACTATCTTACAATTGACCATAGACTATTTACCTTTGACTGGTCCATCAGGAGTCGACTTAGATAATTATTTTAACTGGAACTTTACCGAGCTTGATGAAGCAAAAATCAAGTTAACTCTCGAGTTAATCAACTATAGTTTAGTTAATCTCATATCACTTTTGATTTAATTAGAGTTTTGTGAAATCTTCCATTTAATTAGTGTTTTTTTAAATCTTCATCAGCAAATAAAATAGCCTTTTCGTATTTGATGGTAGCCAGGTGTGCCAGTTCCACGCTTTAAATATCTATTTTTCTGCTTTTATTTTTTTAATGACCATACATCTACAGAGACTAATAATTGACATGGTCTGCAAAATTGTGCCAATCACTTTTGCAGACCATCAGGACGACCTGGAACGCATATCATCACAGTTTCGGCCATTAATTCAGTAACTTCATATCAACATGTTTCCACATTTTTTTCAAACTGCGTCTGCTACTAACATTAATTAACTTTTATTAAAGAAATAGACCATATTAAAAATATTGGGATATATATTAAATGAGTTTACAATTGGAGAGTTTACAATTTCTTTATTACATTCTGTAGAAATTAATGTTGTTGTTTTTTTTTAAAAAAAAAAAAAAACCGAGTATACCTGGACTCATATCGTTAAAAAAACACGGTAATATTATTTAAACTCAATTTCTTGACTTAAACGGAGTTGAAACTATTTATTTATTTGAGAAAAGTAAATCTTTTCGATATTAAAGATAAGAAAAAGACAAGCGAACTCATGATGGCCTCTTCTACGTACCGGCACGTCCTGGAACGCATAACATTTAATTTCTAATCAAGGGCCATCAAAACATTTTCGGTAACCTCTTATCAACCTGTTACTATCATTTCCAAAACATGAATAGGGGACACCACTAGAACAACAATAACAGAAGCATACAAAAAGTAATTTTCCTTTCCTAGCTTGGATGCAGTTTAAACCCCGATTTTTTTTCCCATTTCTATTTTTCGACCTATAGTTATATACTTTCTTTTTCAAAAAAGATTTTTTAGCTAATTTCATTTTTCCCAATTTCCCACGCCTTGTAATGTAAATAGTGCTTCCCTTGTAATAAATTTAATTATAAGTACTGGGTTTTCAATCAGAGTTGTGGACTTTTCATTAAATTATATTTGTTTCATTTTAGGTATTTACTATTGTACCTAAGTTTTTTAAATCGAACACTAAGGAAATAATAGACATGAACTTTTTTCTACAAACTAACATGAGCTGTACTTATGATTCTTTATCATCGATACGGTAATATTTTGATGTGCATGTACAGAATTACTAAAAATGTATTCTTCCACAAATACACGCATGCACTTCAATGAAATCTTAACTCTGGGGTTAGACACATTTAAATGTACATTTTGCTAAAAGCGTCTCAAGTTTTTAGTGTCAGACGCAGTGGACTCCTGTGCCAAGAAATGAAGTTAATAATCTTCCACTCTGCAGATGCATATAGAAAAATACGCCTTGAGAATACGCATTGGTACAATTTATTGTCAAATTAAATCTTAGAATTTGGTAACACAATAAATAATAAAAAGAAAAATGTAATTATTATTTGAAATTTACATTGATTTTTATTTGGGCGTCATTGCAACGTGCAAAATTCACATCTCAAGAACGCTCTTTAGGCTACTGTTAGATACTTGTAAAATTGCATAGTTGTTGTTTTTATTTGAAGATTGAAGACCTAATATTTCCCTTTTTTTCTTTTAGAGGTAGGCACGTATCACCAGTTGTATCTTGAGATTTGGATGATGTAGATGACCACACTGATAAACAATGTTCACTTCGCATTTGTGTTTATTATTTTCAGAGTATTAAACCCTTGGGTATGACTGGCAGCACAATTAGACTAGTACCCAAATACCAAATATCATTAAATTTAGATGATAAAAATGCCAATTAACGTGATTTGTTTTTAAAAATATGAAATCTTTTTGCAAAGTAGGTGGACTTTTGGTTTAGTTTTTTTTATAACTCTTCATCTGTGGTCAATCAAGAAAATGCAATAGAGTTTCAAGGTAAAACTGATGATGTGTGGCTACCTGAATGATGTACTCAAATGTTAGTTAATTATATTTTTGGTTTAATTTTACATTCATTACAGTAATTGTCCCTCAACGCAAAGGAATTCATCTACATCTCAAAACCAAGACATTCATAGTCCAGACTTAAAGGTAATTTAGCTTCTGCGGAATGAAGTTTTCAGTCTTTAATAAATTATTATTTGGGTAACAAGAAACTAATGCTCATGCATCGCCAGTCTCGCTAAAATTAACAGTACCTAATCTATACGTGGTATGGCTAGGTTACGTTTTTGTGGAATTGCCGATGATATTATCTCTTATACATGTGTGGTATGGTTAGTTGGTTAGATTATGTTTATACGCTCATGTCTGGATGATTGAACACTAATCCATGTGTGGCGTATGATTAGTTTACATTTGAACGTTAGTTTATACTACCATGTTTCAATGATATGAGATATGAGCACCAATGTGAGTTTGAAGACTGAAAAAAGTTCTAAGCAATCTTTTTCTTTTTAAATAAATTATTTAGGATGGATTGTAATCATTGTGAAAATTAAATTTCAAAAATTTTGTGTATCAAACTACAAATATAAAAACAGAGTCCGTTACGACATCGTCTGGTGAACTAAATCAAAATCAAAGATGCAGAGTATGATATGATATACCACCTACCTATATCCATAAATCATACCATACTCTGCATCTTTGATTTTGATTTAGTTCACCAGACGATGTCGTAAAAATAAAAATCAAAGATGCAGAATATGATATGATATACCACCTACCTATATCCATATATCATACCATACTCTGCATCTTTAATTTTGATTTAGTTCACCAGACGATGTCGTAAACGGACTCTTTTTTTATATTTGTAGTTTAATACACATTTTTTTTTTTTTTTTTTAAAGTGATTTTGATTGTGCCCTTTGTTTCAGGGATGGCAACCGTAATCGGTGCAACGTTCAGTGGGTTAAGAGGGAGTTCGGTTTTTCTCATCCTCAGATAATTGAATGAAAATTATCAGTGAAAAAAAATGAGACAAAATTATGTAAAATTAATATAGTTCTTATCTAAGTTCGTTTAGGGTACCGTTCGCTATCCGTGCTAATTTTGTTTGTGTCGGTTTATGTTATCCGTCTCCTCGTGTTTCTTTTATAGGCTAGATCTTTTAATTGATCATTCGATTATATCAAAAACAATGTTACCATTTAAAATTTTAAAAAACGGTTACTTCCTCTCAGTCACAAACCTGAGATATACTAGCGTTCCGATCTCAAGAACAACATTATGCAGCCAACTGAAATAACAGATTTCGTATTATCACATCATAGCAGGAATCTGAAAAATATGAGTATAACTGCATCTTAGAATTTTCTAGATCCCATTATATATGCGAGAGATTGTTCGTTCTTCTTTTACGTAGCAATGTGGTTATTATTATTTTTGGTATAGATTTAAAGGCTTAGTTTATAGAGTGGAGTAGGCTACTTTCTATATTGATAGAGACGTCCAGCCTCTAAGGCACCTGGCGAAGCTGGTGGGTCCACCGGATATATTAAAATATCAAATTGTTACGAGTCGCTTCTACAAAATATAGTAGAAATAATTATATTAATGATAAATGGAGTGCCTTTATTTTCCAACACGTTTGGCCTATTGTCTATTTCAGTGGTTCTCAACATTTCATCACCCATCACCCCCTTTCACTGTTAATGAATTTTATCGCCGTTCGTTCCTTTTCTCCTCGTTTTGATTTTATTTGTTAAAGTTTTTAAAGACTCTTGACCCCCCAGTTGTTAAAAGCAATAGGTGCAAGTAATAAAGAAGATGGAGTTAGTTGTCAGCTTTAAGCTGTCGCCAAACTTAGGGCTACTAAGCGTGCTGTTGATACAAAATTGATTTGTTATGAAAAGTGTGACGTATTCTATTTTAGACTGTAGAATACAAAACTCTGCGCCAACACCGCTTTTATTTGCATTTAGTCTTGCGAAGGCGTTATACCTGTCCCCATAATCTCGCTCTATATGGGGCAGACAATAATTGATGCGCGTGCCACAGGCTGCCCATTTTGTGCCCTAGATCGTTAATGGGCCCACGTTGAGAATCACTGGTTTATTTCATGACTAAAGTTCAATTAGAATTATTTTATTTTACTTGTTATCCAAGTACTTATTTGAATTCTATTTTTCATTATTTGTTCGTCTAGTTAAAAATAATTCATTTTATTTATTATAATATTTATGTACCTTTGCATTATTTAAATAGTTATTTAGGTAATTCTGTTGACTTACGGGACCGCTAAACTTGATTCATGGTTTCACTCTAAACTTTTCATCATAAGACAATATGATCAGTTTTACAGGCTCTAGAAATATTTCATAGGCGTATCGTCAAACGGACTTCTTAGACATGTGGAGCTTTCTGGCCACTAGTGATCTCAAAAGTTATTTAATTCTCTCCTAATCTTTGAATTAAATTTTGATTTTAGAATGGGAAAAGCAATATTTGACACTTAGGTCTCTAGTGTTCAAATTGTCCTAAGTTTGAGAAAAAAATTGTTTGACTGAAATGTTCGATGTCTTAACTTTTTTTTTAAAAAAAGTTATGCTTCTATGTATGTTTCCCTCTCCTCCAATACCTACCCATTTTCAGAAGAAATTATTTTTGTATAAACGCAGGTCTTGCACATTACTAGCAGGCTTCATTTTGGGCTTTAGAGGGACGTTCCCTTAATAAAGTCAACCACAATTATGTACCAACCCATGAATCAATAAGTCTATATAAAAACTATCCTGTGCCCTCCGTTATGTCCATATTAATGTAAAAAAAAGGTTTATAACGTGGTTTTTTCTGTAATTGTGAACAAGAAAAACACACTTTCCTTAAAATAGTAAGATTTGTTATTATTTTTGAGTCAACCTTTTCCGAACTATTCAATTATACTATAAATCTGTTACTAATATAATGCAGGTGCGCCTATTCATTTTTTGCAGTTCCGTAAGTCTCTATCAATAACCGTTATTTTTTATATATTCTTTATTTTAATCATGCTTTTTTTTAATACGCCTGTATAACGGATCAACAGTATAACGCATTTTGCATTTTCCATATAGTATATGTTTTCTTGGTATCGCGACGGTCCAAAGAAAATAAATAAATGCCATGGTTATCACTTCCTTTTCTTTTTAAGGGCTATAGTCAAATATTTTTCTTTCATAATGACTACAAAACGTCTAAAATTCTATTTCTAATTAAAAGGAATATCCCTCTAGTTTTACATTTTTTTTTTTTTTTTTTTTTTAAAAAAAAAAAAAAAATATTAACAGTAAATTTAAAATAAAAGATAGACCTAACTACCTAATATAACAATAAGCAAACAACTCGAAATATGTCGAGATCAACTGAATCTAGAAATATATAAACTTTTGGAGTGAGTTTAGGAAAACTGTAACAACGATTTCGGTCCGTTGATGTTTCAACATAAATTTCATCAATCTTGCTGGACACCGATAATTTGTCTAGCATACTGACGGCCATATTTCATATCATATATTTTTTGCGTTTGAGCTTCCAGCGAGATTATTTAATTGCATTTAAAACAATCGTTCCTTCGCTCCATGGTCCAAGTGTTTTAAAGGCTTAATTTTTAAACAAATCATTTGTTTCTTTTTAATTGTTTTCCATTCACAATTAGTTTTAATGTTCATATTTATTATAGTTGTTAGTGATATTATATATATTTTTTAATTACTTATTATTATCGTCAACTTGAATAAAATGGTTTGAAAAAGAATCGTAAAAAAGAATAATACTTATAAAGAGTCCATGAAGAATGTAAACTTTTGAAACTGCTCTCTTTCTTGCGATTTTTTATGACTAATCACTTAGTAGTAGTATATTTTGAGGTAGCGGCACCTGTTTTGACCTCCCACATTTATGTATAGTACAGGGTGTGGCAGGACCAACTGATGCTTTTTGAACAACTGTTACAAGGAAAATATGGGATAAAGAGGTGGGGGAAGTGTCATACGGTTTGTTAGGTATTGCCATTTAATTAGAGAGAGAGAGGAAGATCTTGTTAGTCTACTTAAAATTATCATTTATTAATCAGTCGTCATCATGTCTTCATTGAGTGTAGAGTACATAGTTTTAATTTACGATATATTTGTTAACTCAAGAGAGAGTGCAATTAAGACTCAGAGAGCTTTTCGCTGTCATTTTAATATCAGTAGACGTGGCAATATTCCTTTTCTGAACACAATTTATGAGTGGGTGCGAGTGTTCAGAAAAACTGGAAACGTAAGTGCTTCAGCACACATACCTTCCCACACGATGCGCACTCCACTATGATCGATCACTTATACCCAATGCTTGTGAATTTCTTCGTGCTTGAACGATTAGGACTACGAATAAACGCCTCTAGAACTCTTTCAATATTGGATGGAGTGCGCACCATGTGGGAAGATCCGTGTACTGAAGCTTTTACGTTTTCAGTTTCTCTGAACACTCGCACCCACTCATAACTTGTGTTCCAAGAAGGAATATTTCCACTAACAAATGTATCGCAAATGAAAACATTGTGCTGTACACTCCATCAAGATCATGACGACTTATATCCTCCCCTTCTCTCTCTCTCTCTCTAATAAAATGGCAATACCTAGGGCGTATGACGCTGTAAAGCATCATTTAGAAAACGGACAGTTTCGTGACTCAGGCTCAAAGGCCAGTAGTGTGGACATTTTGTACTGAAATTTATAGCCAAAAAATTCTTTATATATAATTTACTTTTTAAAAAATGCGGCCCTGTTTACATATTTTTTACAGGATCAATAAATTTTGAAGTAGGTAATCATTGAAGCGAGATTTGAATAACACTCAGTCTATTGAACTTCTGAAAGCTTCTTGCTTCAATAATTAATACAGATTCAATCTTGTCTTTCTTAAAATCTATTATTAATTTAATTTTAACATTTTTTGATGGGTTAAAAATAATTTATTATATAAAAATATTTTAACATAATTAATTTTATCTAATCTTTTTAAGAACTTAACTGCACAAGTGCACACTTTTCCATTTATCTAATATGAGCACACCCATTTTATCTTTTATTTTCGAAATTGACAACCCATTTTCATTCCATTTGCATTATTTTTTTCTCGGATAGAAATATAGAGTTATCCACAGAGGATAAAGTACACAAGCTATGATATAATTTAGAAGAAAAATGTACGACAACACAGAGCACAGAATAAAAAAAGTATTTATGGTTTTATATTTTTTTTTTTTGCAATTTAGTGATCCTCCTTTAAAGTTGATACACAGTGACACATTAACGCAGAAAATAAATAAAAAATGTGAACTATCTACTCCGTCCCACCTAAGGTATGTTATATTATTTTCGTATTAACATGGGTTAAAAATGTACGACAATTCTGCTGAACCCAGAAATCTGATATTTTGGGGCGATCATAAGACCCCTTTCACTAACCGCTCAATATTACAGAGCACGGTGCAGGAATATGAAGATTATATTTTAAGGACATAACAGCCATTTCCGTTGAGTTTTCAACGGGTATCAGGCGAGTAATATTATAATTTGAATTCCCTCAGAAAATTTTATCGTTTTTTACACTTGTTAAAATTTTCTGATAAAGACGTTGTGTTGAGCTTTAATTTTTATATGAATTTTTAATGTTACAATAATAATAATTATCAGAGCAATACATTTTAAAATGAATTAAGCTTGGTTTCAAATTAAGGTTTCTTACCCACACAGTATAAGTGCTCGTATCTCGTATTTATTTGCACTACCCTTTTCTATTTACTTTCCTTATCCTATGAAAAGGAAAGTATTGTAATGAGCTGAAATTTTCGATGTCGAGTTTTCAATGCCAAGATATCTCAAGAACGGTAAATGATAGAGATCTGAAATTTCATACATATGTCAGTTTTATACCTGGAACGAATCTCGAAGCTTTGGGTTGAAATCGGTTTACGGATTTTCGCCGCCTTTTAGCGGTTTTAATTAATCCCACCTAAAAAGAGAATGGTATGTAACTAAATCTTGAAATTTTGTCATTATGCATTCCATGCATAATGTCATTCCATCCAAAAGTGTCATTATGCATGGAATGCAAATTGACACTTTTGGTTGAAATTGAATCTTCCCTTGTAATAAAAAAAAAAAGCGGTAAGACGTAGAGATTGAAATTTGGTGTCTTAATCATATTAATTTTATGTATGGAGTGTGCCACGACATTTTCGATTGAATTCCAATCTACCGTTGGTGGTTGGTTTTTGGCCGATTTTAGGCGATTTTTAGAAATTGCCTAATAGAACGGTAAGAGACTTGATTTTTTTTTTTTTTTTTTTTTTATGTGAATTTTATGTATTGTACGCTTCTCGAATTTTAAATAAAATTTAATGGAATGTACGGTATTCATGAATCCTGCCTGAAAAGCGTACGGTAGGTGCTGCCAGAAACTGAAATTTGGTATTTATGTTAATTATACAGGGTGAGTCATTTTAAAGGAAATAGTCAAATGTTTCGGAAACCGTTAGAGATAGGATTAAAACGTTCTATACAAACACCTCTTATATTTAATGGTGACCCTGAAAAAATTCTCCAAGGTCGCGTTCGTTGCTATTTTAAGGTCAAATTTTTTTTTTTTTTTTTTTTTTTTTTTTAAAAAAAATGAAAACCTGTATTTTTTATTGTGAGTTTGACTTACTTATAGTTTTCGAAATAATTTTGTCCTTGACGTGTTCTTAATGAGAGATATCGTAACATGTGTAGCATTACGCCCATTTGCATTTAGTTAAACATATTCATGGGTTTATTCACGCCTATTTGTGCATAAACTCTTGATGTTTCACTAAAATTACCACATTTATGTCCAAAATTTTTCAAATAGGTCGTGCTGATAATATGTCATATATTAGATATCTTTTACTCAGAGCACGTCAAGGTAAAAATTATTTCGAAAACTGTAAGTCAAATCGAAAAAAAGCAAAGGGTCTTAATTTTAATTTGATTACGGTGTTTATTTTACGATTTCATGTAAAAGTTTCATTATTGTGCTCTAAAAAAGATTTCTCGCCTACCTAAACCATTAATATATATATATATATATATTCATCAGTGCCGTAAGAGGACAAAATCAAATCTCATTTTTCTCCTGGAAGCTGGAAGTTAAAAATAATTTTCGGGTAGAAACTCTGAAGTCAGTGATAACTAACGACCTTTCCATTTTTTTTTTTTTTACAGCAGGGCCAGAGGAATGAGAATATTTCGATGTAATTACATAGTAAATCACTTGCATCTAAAACCAGTGTTATTTCCTATGTAATTGCATAAAAAATTTCTCATTCCTCTGGCCCCGCTGTGAAAGAATTGAGAAGGTGAATGTTTTTCTTTTTTTCGCTTAAGGAATTCTTTATTTAGGTGAGTTATCACTGTTTGTCCTAAATAGCCAATTAACCACCTTACCCGAAAATTGCCGTTTTCTAAACGGATTTTTTTTTAACCTCCAAGAGAAAAATACTATTTGACTTTGTCCTTTTACGACACTCATGAATATAAAATTATAAACTTTTGATGGTTTAGGTATATGAGAAACCTTTTTTGGAACACAATAAGGGAACTTTTACTTGAAAGCTTAAAATAAACACCGTTATACAGGGTATTAAAAAAAAAAAAAAAATTATCCTTTTATTTGAACAAAAAATATTTGTACAAAAAAAAAAAATCACTTCCGGGGTCACTAAAAGTCACTTCCGGGGGTCGAACCTGGATCTGACCATAACTTTCGATTGGCCATGGCCTTTTTCTATCCCCAGAATTCAAAATTAAAAAATTCCAAGCCTTTCAAAAGTTAAGGGGGGAGTGTGACCCGTCATTCTGGGACACGCTGTATACATAGAGCACGACAAATCCTACTGAGACATTTTGTTCAAGACACGGACCAATGGCTAAAACTCGAGGGGACCTCAAAATGTGTTTTGGCATTGGAAACAACATCAAAAATTTCAGCCCATTACAATACTTTCTTCTTTTTTTATAGAATCTATCTGATAAGGATAAGTTGTCAGTCGTGTGATGTTCACACCAGATTTTTATAGTGTAAGGAGAGTATTATCAAATGAGACATAATCCGCATTTCATTTGACTTTTTGCGAAATACTTCATGTTAAGTAATAAACCTTTTAATTTTGCTATGTACTGTGTGGGTTTATTCTATTAATCTGTTAGTCGTTTTTCTCCTTTGCAATAAAATTTCTTCTCAGTCATAAGAATTATTTTTTTATTATTTTATTTTTAACTGGAGGAAATAATTTGTCTTGAAACCCCAAGTATTTAAACTAATTGGACCTGGGGTTGTTCGGAAAAGAGAGATTGCATATTATAAACGCAAGAAATTTTGTTAGCGGAGTGGTTAAGCTTTCGCCTGGAAAACACCAAGGAATTCCTTGACCAGCGGAAGTAAGATATTTTCCTCAATAATTTGAGTATTTGACCACAAAAATAAAGTTCTGAGGGTCAGGTGGTGGAAAATTCCTTGAACATTACCCCCCCCCCCCCTGCAAATTTCCCCTTAAGAGTTTTTTTTTAAGTAGATGTAGGTTTGTGTGTATGCATAGGCACAGTACATAAATTTTGGTCTGACGCGCTTCCAGAAATAAATTGAGCTAAAGAAAGTGTGCTCATTTTTTGGTTTATTATTTTCCATAATGAACCTTTGGAATCGTCACGAAAAAAAAAATTCCCCCCCCCCCTCAAAATTTTTTCCATGAATACCTAGTTGAAACAATGTCTTCTTTCCATAGATTCAGACAGAAAAAACGGGTTCATTACACTTGCACGAGTTCAGGTAGTATCAATATCAAATCTACCGTCTATTCACAAGATTATTATTTTCGACTCCATGATATGTATTCTCATCTATATGCTCGACATTAGTTCCAAACTATGTACGGTATTTATTATTTATTTTGTACGATTTTGCAAGTGCGTCGCCTGATAAATTTGTAAATTTCAAAGGGCGCGAAAAATTTCAAATCAAGTCAGAAATGTGTGGATTTTGTGCTATGCTATATTTTTTATTTAATTATTTTAATTGAATTTTAAAGTTGGATATTTTTGGGCCTATGTTATGTCTTATCCGAGATCTTAGAATTCAGAAAGCTGATTAAAAGAGAAGGAGCTGGGTAACACATACTTAAATATAGAATATTCAAATTCTAATTAATCTAAAGATCTCACTGAATTGTAGAAAACAAGATTTATGGGATTCTCTTGAAACACCTGACTTTGTGAATTAGACCATAGATCGGCTCCATATTTATCGGAATGACATCGACACCTTTAAAACCTCTAAAGTTTAAAATTCTAGCAGAATGTACAACATCCAATGCCAGGTCATCCGTCATGTCTTTACCTCACTATGATGTCGAAACACCTGTTTTCATGCCTGTGGGAACTAAAGTAAGAACCTCTGAGTTAATTTTTTGAGCAGCATTGAGAAGCACCTTATTTTTGCTATGAGGGTAAATCAGGTATAGCTTCCCCACGAGGCTGAGTGCACCCCGAAAAGACAACGTGGTGTCCTCAATACGCCTAGCGTTGCTTAACATCAGTGATCTCACGGAAACTGTTATATTGTTCGTGGTAAAGTAGTTGGCTAACCATTAAATGACATCATCGTGTTGACTGCAGCTCCAGAAAGGTAGTTGGTCGCTAAAGAGTTTAGTTGTCTTCATACAATATTAGAGCCTAATATTTTATATGGGCCCTCAGCAGAAACGTGGCAATTACTGGAGCAAAATTATGCTGCGCAAGGGCCGTAGCAAGAATAAATCAAGCTCAGAGGGGGAAAAGAAAATATAGGCTCTTGTGCATATATTTTCTAAACAACCCTATAACCACAAAAGCGGACCGGGGTCATTACACCGTTTAGACCTTCCAATGTGTTCATAGTTTTTTAATGAAAAAAAAAATATGACTTCTCATATTGAATTGGCCTTAAATAACAACGGCTTTCGAACATAATTTTAATACCAATATCTTCTTTTCATTTTTAGGGTTCCATTAAGGGTCTTCTGCCTCAACAATTAGAAAAGTTAGACTGTCAAATAATTCTAGGAAATACATACCATCTAGCAATGAGACCGGTGAGTTTTAATAATTACGGTCAACTAAATACTAGTAGTCCTTTGAATTGTAGATCAAAGGGCCATTAAGTTGCAATTTTTAATGTTAAAATGATAATTATCAAAGCAATACATTTTAAAATGCTTTGAAGCTTGCTGTCAAATTAAGGTTTCTGTGGGTAAGAAAGAAGAAGTACTCCTATTTTATAGATCCCTTTACCCCATAGTCTTTAAGATGTCACCAAGTGGCCAAAAACTTACGCAATAAATTCCCATAACAAGTTTCATCAAAATCGGACAAGTCATTAAATAATTATCGCGGATCAAATAAAGGTTTAAAGAAAAATCGTGATGTTAAAACTAGATCTCATTTGTTTTCGATCAATCGCCATCGGAGTCAATAAAATGAATGAATGATATCAAAAAAAATCATGTAACTTTGTAACTTACGCTTACGTTAAATGGATAAGTCAACTGAATTATCTGAAAGCACTTGTTACTGCTCTACTATTCCAAATATTTCTACCAAAAAAGAATTTAGGAATACTTTCAGTTGTGGGTACCTACACTTTAAAAAAACACGTGCCGTATGGGTGTGACAAAAAAGTTATTTGGAGTTTTTGTGATGATCGAATCTGAACTTCTTCAAAAGTGCCCCCCCCCCCTGCATACGCTAGTGCTTAGATTTGAATATTTGTGAAGCTGGTATACCTTCCTTAATTATAATTATTGCCGGTTTTCATTGTTTTCGTAGGGAATCGATATCTTAAAAGAAGCTGGAGGTTTACACAAATTTATGAACTGGAAAAGAGCTTTGTTGACTGATTCAGGGGGATTTCAAATGGTGTCACTTCTCAAGTGGGCAGAAATAAAAGAAGAGGGAGTCAAATTCTTGTCAACATATGGAGGTAGGTAAGAGGAATAGACCTTTTGGGGATTTCGTCTACTAGAACCATCGCTTCGAGTTTCAGTGATAATAAAAACAGTGAATTTAGATATTTTTATACGGATGTTTTTTGTACATCCGGCAAAGAAAACACGTACCGCTTGAATAGCTACTACCATTTATATTCCAAACATGGCAAAAAAAAACATGAAGCGTTAAAGCCTAAATGGTGGGATTGTAAAATAAATGTATGTACTGATTTATAGATTTTGTAATGCTGTTTTAACCATTAATAATAATTAAGACGTTATTTTAAAATCAAATCATCACATAATCATAACACCTACAAGATTCTTGGGATAAACCTTTTCGATTAATATTAAATTTTCAGATGGCACCGAAATAATGCTTTCACCTGAACATTCCATTCAAATACAGAATGCAATTGGCGCCGATATTATTATGCAACTAGACGATGTAGTAGAAACAAAAATCAAAGGTCCGCGGGTTGCTGAAGCAAAAGATAGGACAATACGATGGTTGGACAGATGTTTAACCGCTCATGAAAATCCTTCAACTCAGAATGTATTTCCAATTGTACAAGGTGGTTTGGATGAAGATTTAAGGAAAGATTGTGCAAAACAACTGACTAAGAGGGATGTTAACGGATTTGCTATTGGAGGTGGGAATCTGGTAACTGTACAACAACAAATGTATGGGTAACGCTTAGCCCTCTCGAAAAATTTAAATATTTTTCACATCACAAATGGGGATGTCAATGGAGTCATTTTCTATTTAGCTTCTCCGATTTTACTATTACTTGTGTTTGTGTATCCTTATGTACCAAGATAACCATCGAACGCTTGGTCTAATTTTGATGACAGGATTGGTTAAATTAATTAGTTTTACATCTAAAAAAGATATGTTTTAAAAAGTTTTTATAAGTTCGACTCAGTGAAAAGGCAATAAGCATTGGACTTACCAGGAGATCCTCTGCCTTTCTATCCTACTCACACTAAAGTTCCAATGATCATCCTCCCTTAATATACCGTTATTTTTTAAATACGCCCGGTAACGATGAATTAGTTAATATCTAAAGCACCCTTCTGGGGCGGTTCGTCAAGTTATAGTATGTTATTTCTATATTGAAGTGTCTGTCACTTTAACTGAATGAAGGCTACTGCTAGTAGGCTTCATTACCCACTAGTCAGTAGCGGCCGCTATGAGACGTTAAACCGATTTATATCTGTAACTTAGCCCATTTTTGAATTAATTACCAGGTCTCAGTGGCGGGGAAGAGAAGAAAGATTTTTGGAGAATGGTTCTCATATCCGTAGAAAACTTACCAAAAGATAAGCCTCGTTATGTGATGGGTGTTGGTTTTGCAATTGATCTTCTTATTTGTTCTGCTCTGGGCGCTGATATGTTTGACTGTGTATTTCCCACAAGGACAGCTGTAAGATTTTCTTGTTAATTTAAACTGTAGTAGAAAGTAGCAGAAGAAAATTATTTAATCGTGATCTCTTTGTTATCAACAATATTTTTACAAATTTCATAGTTAGCTTTGAAAAATCACGGGCCCGCAGTATACGCCCCCCTAATAAAAAAAATGTGTTTTGCTGTTTTTTCGAATTTTGGGTAAACATAAAAATTAAGTATTCCTAAATTTTTACGGGTGAACAATGGTGTAAATAATTTGCGCCTTACGCCTGTGAAAAAATGTATATTTATGTTGAGGTCAATGTGGGTAGGTGGTTTGAAAGTTTCCATTGAAGGGAGAGTAAAACCCCCGTCTCGAAGAACAAATAACACTCTGAATCCTAGTACACAACAATTATTGTTGTTGTTTTTTCTAAAATCAGTAAAATTTTAATGATTAAATTTACTGCTTCATTAAACTTACAAACCAGCTACCCACTTTGATCTTACTCAACCTGTGTTGGGCCCGGAAATAACCAGCATCATGCGGGCTGGAATCTTCGTGCTTAAATTAACTGCTTCATTAAACTTACAAACCACTTACCCACATTGACCTTACTCAACCAGTGTTGGGCCCGGGAATAACCAGCATCACGCGGGCTGGAACCTTCGTGCTTAAATTTACTGCTTCATTAACCTTACAAACCAGCTACCCACATTGATCTTACTGAACCTGTGTTGGGCCTGGGACTAACCAGCATCACGCGGGCTGGAACGTTCGTGCTTACCCTCCAATTAAAACCTAACTGGACATTGATTGATTGATCTTACGACTACTGGTGCAATTGACGTTAACTCCTATTTATTTAAAATTTTACAGAGATTTGGATGTGCTTTAGTCAGACAGGGTCAATTACAATTAAAGAAGAAAAAATTTGCCGATGATTTTGCACCCATCGATGATAAATGTGCCTGCTCGACTTGTAAAAGATATACTCGCGCTTTTCTGCATCATATTGTTACAATAGAGACTAGCGCATGTCATCTGCTGACAGTTCATAACATCGAGTTTCAGGTGAGTTTGAGATTGTATTCATTTACCGACGAGTGTTCTGTTGTTGATCATCCTGTTTTTTTTTTTTTTTNTTTTTTTTTTTTTTTTTTTTTTCAAAATAATTACACTATGGATAATGGTAAATGGTTTCAATTTATTTTAGAAAATAATTGTTAGGTCTGCGGTAAGACCACTGAATAAAGAAATCGAGGATGTAACCATATGTGATTTGTATTTTCTAAATTTTATTTTACCAGATCCCCTTTGAATTCTACGTATCTTGAAGATTAAAATATAAATTATGAGGGGGGAGTATTTTTTTTCGTGCCATTCATTTCTCGAAAGTGAAAAAGTCAATCGACGAAAATTAAAAAAAAAAATCATACAACAAAATAAACCAAAATGTATGCCGTCTTTTGCAGCACAATTTTCTTTACTACTAGAGCCACAAACGCCCTTGTTTCGAAAATAGCGAGATGTGTCTATTTGATGGTTTATACTTGAAGATGTAACACATTGCCCGTGTACTTAACATTAAACATGAGAACGTAAAATTCAGAATTAATCTAAAAATTTGAGTTGCCCACTGGAGGTCGATATCGCACTGCGGTGGTTTGGTTTTGAGTTGTAAGGAATACACTAACTTATTAAGCTATTAATACATGCCGAACTAGGACCCAGTTGGACAATGCAAAACTTTCGATAAACGCGCGTTTGACATGAAATAGAATTTGATTTCAGATGAACCTCATGAAGAATATTCGGAATAGCATCAAAGCGCAACGCTTTCCTTCCTTTGCTAAACAATTTATGAAGGATGCATATCCCAATGAAAACTATCCTCAGTGGACAATAGATGCTCTCAAAGCTGTCAACATAGATCTAAGAAGACCAGAACCCGAACCTTACAGGTGGTGATGATTGACTTAACGTTCTGTTGATGCAATCTAAAGTTCCTTTCATTAACGATGTATTTATTTTCTCAATAAGTGTAATTGAATAATTACAATGTGAATATATGATTACCATAGATTAGAAAAAACATTTTTTTGTATTTTATAAGAATAAGCAAAAAACGAACAAACGCTGTGCGATGCGCTCACAAGAGACTTGTATCAGATTATCGTTAAGTCTATTTTTGGACCATGCTTTTGATAAAGGTACATTTCTTGGGTTCTGTCAATTTTTGAAGTTGTATACAAAAACGTGTAGCGTCCTAACAGGCTTGAAATTACGAGTATTATTTTGTTTTCAGATCTAACCATTATTATTCGAGAAATATTTAGTTTATCTAGTTTTAATTTTCGTCTATTGACTTTTTTCTAAGTGAAAAAGTCAGTATACGAGAGTTAAAAATAAATAAATTGTACGGAAAGCCGCACCAAATTTTATCTTCCTTTATTCTAGGAATTTGGTAGCCTCCTGCTGTCGCAGGTATTTGATGAATATATCATATCAATTATCAGTGGCAGCCTTTGGCTGTTGTCACAGGTCTCTCGTGAAAATAATATATTGATTAGATTTGGCAGCATTTGGCTGTTATCTCTCGTGAAAATATTATATTGATTAGATTTGGCAGCCTTCGGCTGTTGTCACAGGTCTCTAATGAAAATATTATATAATTTGGATTTGGCAGCCTTCGGCTGTTATCGCAGTAAAGGAAAATACTTTATTTTCCCATGCTCCGTATATGGGAAGATAAAGTAAAATCTTTCCTTCGAATAAGTATATGTTAGTTATTCAAGGTTTGGTGCCATAAAGGGTCCCTAGATAAAGATAGTCCCATGACACCCAAAATTTGACCATGATATGTTACATAGAGTGTCTGTTCTAAATTTCATCAAAATCGGGCTTGTCGTTTGGATTCTAGAGGGTCACCCCAAAATGACCCCTTTTAACTAATAAATGGACCCTAGAAGGTGCTATCTCCAATGTTTTGGCTCGAATTATGGCCTCAAGGAACATTGGTATCAAATTTCATTAAAATCGGACAAATAATAAAGTCTGTAGATGCGCAAAATAACAAAGTCTGTAGATGCGCAAACACAATTTGGGAAGGACACACATTTTTTTTGGAATCTAGCCGTCATAATTCGTCCAGAAAAGCAAAAAANTCTTCTATGGAAGAGAAAAAAAAAAAAAAACGACATTGAAATTTTTCACCAATACAATACTTTATTTTCCTATGCTTCGTATATGGGAAAATAAAGTAAAAAATCTTTCCTTCGAATAAGTATATATTAATGGGGCAGTCCCACTTTTTTCAAAAACACTTTATTTAAATGTTTTAGAACTCGCTGATTACGATAATGCTCTCAGATTTTAATTTTAGAGCCGCAATCACTGAGAAATTTTCATTTGAAAATTTGAAACGGCGTAATTTTCGCGGGTCGCCATTTTTTATCGGAGTGACGTCATCAACACATAAACAAAACATTTTCAGATTTATCAAAAGTCTTGTGATAAGAAATAATAATTATTTAGTCAATAATTATTTATTATTACTCATAATATCAGTTACAAGTGATTCTAAACTAAGTATGC
>CM022877.1:26294606-26363845 GCA_012654025.1 Pachypsylla venusta
TTTTTTTTTTTTTTTTTTTTTTTTTTTTTTTTTTTTTTTTTTTTTTTTTATTTGGCTTAACGTCTCTTTAACATCTATTGGTCATTCAAGACGGGAGTTAATTTATTAGTTATTATCTGTTCTTCAGATTTGAACATTCATATTTATCCTCATTCTTCTATCAGCTATTGTAGCCCGTAGCGAAGCACGGGTAAAACAGCTAGTATCAAAATATCGCAAAGCATCTGGGAAGCATTTTTTTTTTTTTAAATCAGAATTTCAGTGTTAGTTAATTGGTCATACGTCAAGGTATGATCAAAGATCATGAGTATGATTCACTTCAAGGGTAAATATGTATTTTAGGGTAACTTTTCATAAATGGTCGGAAAAAAAGAAAGGCATGGCCGTAAAAACGTTTCCTAACCTCTCTAATTGAGTTAAGGGAGCCGTAACAGACCTTGGCTTAAATAATTGAGAGGTTAGGAAAGGTTTTTACGGCCATGCTTCCCTTTTTTTCGACCATTTTTGAAAAGTTACCCTAAAATACATATTTACCCACTTCAAGTGTTCTTTGTAGCCAACGATCATACCACGTTGAATACACCAGTTCCCATCAGATCACTGAAGTAAGCAACGTCGGGCGTGGTCAATACTTGGATGGGTGACTGTTTGGGAACACCACGTATCGTTGGCTCTTTTTTCCGGCCAAACCCAGACTGGGTGAGGTCAATGTGGGTAGCTGGTTTGCAAGTTTCCAGCGAATGGAGAGTAAAACCCCCGTCTTGAATGACCAATAGATGTTTTAAAGAGACGTTAAGCCAAATTATTAATAAAGTGTTCTTTGTGACGCGCATCATAGCTACTCTTTCGGACCTCACAGAAGCTGAATATGCACCACGAAACTTGAAGAAACCAACACTGTAGTAGCACCGTACTACGTATTCAGTCCAAGATGTTGGGGTGTGAACATGCGGTCAATCATCGAACACTGACCATACCCTCAGTTGCTCAACTTCAGTGATCGGCTGGGAAGTGATGTACTCAAAAGCAACATGGTATAGGCGTTGGTGATGTTAAAACATATTGCAATTCAGAAAAAAAAATCAAATTATTTGGTGTTTAAAAAGCTGTGTTTTGGCTCTCTGCACAACGTAAAAGTTTGCGGACTTAAAAAAAATTGCCACTGTAAAGGTCTTTACAACTGGCAGATTTCTGCTGTCTGCCTTTACGAAACCATCATCTAGTGATATGTTCGACATTTTAAATTAAAATTATAACTTAAAATAAAATAATATTTTAAAAATCAAAATTACAAATAACAAGTACTACTCGATTCACAATACAAGCCAGGAATGGTGCATCAAAAAATTTCAAAATCTTTGTTTATGTGTGGATGACGTGTACGGTAAACAACCAATCAGATTGCGTTATTTTTTAGACGACCTTTGAGAGGCATTTCCTACCCTTAGAAGGGAGATTTTTAATTTTTGATAGCGGATTCGTGTTTTTCAGGTCATTTTACCTAAGAAACCATCACTTTGGGACTGCCCCATTATTCAAAGACTTTCCTCTATTAAAACAAAACATAAAGAACGTCCGCCATACAAACCATACAAAAAATACTTAAGGCAATAATTCATTTTTTTTTTTCTATCCAACACGCAAAAAAATACTATAAAATAAAAATAGTTCATGCTCCCTGAATTTTGTTCGATGAGAGTAAAAAATCCTAAGATTCATAGCCACATGCTGTATAAATATAATCTATGCTGGGGAAAGATTCTATGACGTATTCTCGAAAATATGATGTTCCTTTTCTTATGTAAAATTTAAAAATCTCTATGTTCTTACGCTTAAGTGATCAGATATTTTCTATTGTTAGTATTAGTCTCATATCTTTTGTTGCCAAATGGTAAGATCATTTGTCTTTTGTCTGGAGGTCGCTGTTTCGGTTTCCACTCGGGGCTGATTTTTCCCCGAAAAGAGTCTTTCTCGTACTGATTTTTTTTTCTTTCCTTCTCTCCTCTATTTAAAGGATATGACAGCTAATTTTAAAAATACCCATCTAACCGAATATAAAGTCTTATAGAACCATAATTTTGAACTACAATTATATTGAGGCTTTTTGAGAAAGTCTTCTATATGGCCGTGATAGTCCACAGTATGATCAAGCCAACTTTAATGATCTGATGAGAATTTGTTAATCCAACGTGTTAAATCGTTGGCTGTGTATCTTTTAAAAACAGCAATTATGACTTGGAGATAATGATTTCACCTATCAGCAACACTAGAAGTTGACGAGCTAGGGCTCGGTACTGGTGTGGAGAGAGGAGATGTGATCATTGAAGTTGAACTTGTGACTGTCGATGTGCTGGTAGTACTAGTTTGACTTTTTGCTCTGTACTCTTCAATGTCAGCCTTGTACTTGAGCCTGGACTGTTCATATTTCTCATAGTAAAATTTCTTGTCTTCCGGACAGAGAGCACTCCATTTTTTTGCCAATTCTTTTGTAATTTCTTGTTTTGATAAATCTTTATTTTTATCATCTAATAATATTGACCTTTGTTGTTGACAAAATTGGAAAAATGGATTGGCAGGTCTTTTGGGAGCATTTGGATCACGAATAGTTTTTTCAGATTTTTTCTTTGGATTTTTAATAATTTTATCAGAAACACTCTCACAATCTGATTGAATACTTCTTAAATCTAAAACGTATGGTGCTTCCCTCCAAGGATCACCATGTTCATCCAAACGTTTGATTATAATATTTCTTTGTTTCTTATATTTCAAGATGATTTTATTGACATGCTGGATTCTTTGTACGATTCTTTCATTTTCTGTTTGAATCAATTCACATTGTTCCAGTAGGAGATAGTATTTCCTTCGATATAAATGATCTACGGAAATGTCATCTTGAGAATCTTCAGAGTACATTGCGGAGAAAAAAAATTGAAGAATTTTGATGTGCCTTCTTGGGTCATTTAAATCATCACTTTCTCCAAACTTTAAAAGTCTGATATTGTAACAAAAAAGCCTATAAACACAAAATAAAGAATGAAAATAATTATCAATTACCACATAAAGAATGAAAATAATTATCAATTACCACATAAAGAATGAAAATACTTACCATTACCACTTCATCCAGTCATGAATTTACAGAATGTAAATGTTGATGAAAATTATATTAATCGAGTAGGAAACTCATTTTCTATTTACGGTAAAACGGAGCCTAAAAGTAAGAATATAGTGCGACTTGTCGTGCTAAATATAGGTAGGTAAGTATTTTCCTTGCAACCAAAATAATTGATATAATAATCCTTCTTTTGCTGAGTGTATTTAAATATTTTTTTGGGATCTGGACATGGAAAGTAAGTACTTTCTATTTCCTATAAGTTTTTATTAAGAAATATTTTCTTCCAATTTTTTTTTTTTTTTTTTTTTTTACCTAGATGTTGTTTTTTAACCGGCTGATTCACCTAGATCGTACTTTTTTAAACTACAACAAAGAAACCTTTAGAAAGGCAGATCAATAACCATCGACTGCGGTGACTCCACTACAAATGAATGGTGTAAGTAGATAGTTTCCCTTCAAACACCGATTGTCATTTGTTCCTCGACCCAAAGCTAATAAATTCTCCATGCAGAATGATACGGAGAATGAGAAGACAAGATATTTATGTTCTTGCGCCGAAAATGCTGGCGTCGCGTGTAATATTTATCTTCTTAAGGATTCTGCTGCACTATGCACAGAATTTTAGACGGAGTATTTTATTATCACTTCATGAAAGGGCAGAAATGAACGTTCATTCAAGAGAAATCATTACCTCCCGTAAAACTTTCTAACTCTGGCTCATCATTTCAAATGAGGTTAGTGTGGTAAATATGCGGAAAAACAGGCAAACATTTTGGTAACTCATTATCATGAATACATACAACTTACCCCGAAGATAAGATGTTGATTTCACTTGGGCACAAGATTCTATTTTTAGCAGGAGGAAAAAACAACTTGCTACTGCTTACCAATAGAAAATGATTTTCAAAAGTAACAAACCAAGTTCTGTTTGATTCTTGATTTTTAGCGGTTTTATTTTATTGGCAGTGATGTTCTTCCCATTAATCCACTTGTATTTTAAATTAAATAACTGTTAAACTCTGCACGATTACAAAATTACAATACTTCATCTTGATATCGTCTATAGGATAGGTCTTTGCGGTTTTTCAAAAATATAGAAATTTGGGATTATAAACTGATACTGGGAGTGCGGCATATCACAGAGAATCCAGGACAAGAAAAATCCCTTTTTTCAAAATGCCACCATTTTTAATCCCCTGATATCCTCAATATTCTTCCCCTTTTTAATCACTTTCAAAAAATGTCGTGTCCATGGTCGTACGCAAGGGGGGGGGCAGCTGCCCCCCCCCTAGAAAATCCAACTTATACTAGATATTATGACTTTTCGGCGTAACTTACACTAGATATTATGATTTTCGGCGTAAATTACACTAGATAAAAATACTTTTCACCCGTAACTTAAAAAAAACTGATGTGAACATCACACAACTTTCCTTATCTATAAAAAGCAGTATGCAGCTGCTAATTACAGGCCAACAATATATTAAACTTAAAAGTAATTTGTATTTCTTGTATGAAATTGATTTGAATAGGCACCAAATTTCAAGTTCTAGCTCTTTCTATTCTGGTTTTAGGCAGAACCTCCAAAAAGCGGCCTTCTACCGTTAATTAGCGGCCAAACAATATATTACAATTCAACCTAAGTTGTATTTTTAAATTTCTTTTATGAAATTGATATGAATAGGCACCAAGTTTAAAGTTCTAGCTATTACCGTTCTCATTTTAAGCAGGATATGCGAAAACCGTTAAACGGTATATTCGATTTCCACCAAAAGCTTATTTTGCGTTCATGGCATAAAACCAGTGCCGGATTTAAAGTATGTGATGCCCTAAGCACTAAGTATCTCAGGACCCTTTTTTGATGTCAGTAAATTTTTATCTCGTGAATATAAATATTATATTTCAAAGTAAATTTAATGAAGGATAACGGAAGGAAGAAAAAGTATAATAATTATATACATTTTCATTTTTAAAATCTCGTACAGCACTTATTTAGCCTCAGAAGTCATATTTATTTAAATGTTTAACCAATGAGCAAAAAATAATTAAAGATTCAAACTTATTATTTTCATTTTTCGTTCATATATATTTTTATTTTTTTAGTACTAATATTCTGATTATTTAGAAAAAATTGAACATCGAGATTTTTTTGAGCAAATTCGCGAAGGACGTTGTTAAAATCAATCTTTCGTAAAAGATCTGACTCTATATACAATATTGACAGAGCGTCGAGCCTTTCTTGTCGCATTGTAGTTCTTTTTTCATTTTTCAAGATTTTCAACTTCGAAAAAGATCGTTCCCGCCGTGCAGTTTGATACCATTAAGCACATAAATATACGAAAAGCTGCATCCACATTAGGAAATGCTGATTCTAATTTGTCAGTTTGTATTATTGTGTATAAATGTGCATGTGATTGGTGTGATGAACTAGTGGGAGACGAACTGTGAGTATGAATTCGCAAAAAGTAGAGATTTACAAGACACGCGCAATCTCATATATTGTGCTGCTAAATAATAATGAAAACTTCATGAAGGCGCCACAAACCACCACACATAAAGATAAGGGAATCACTAACACGCTAACTTCTTCCGACCTTGAATAACGTAAACATGCATTTTCGAAAAAAACACTTAATTATTTTTTGAACAGATTTTTTTTTTTTTTTTTTCTGAGAAAGCATACTTCCTTATCAAGTGTAATACCACGTTTAGTGGGCCCCCCTGAGACATGATTCCCTGAGCAATTGCTTACTTTGCTTATTGATAAATCCGGCACTGCATAAAACTGACGTACATACCAAATTTCAAGTCTCTAGCACTTGCCGTTCTTGAGATATCTTGTTTATAGACAGACAGACTGACACACACACACGAACCAATGGCTCGAGATTTGGTCCTGGAGACCGCAAAAGGGGTTTTGGCATTGAAAACAAGATATTATTGATTTTTTTTTGGAGCAAGTTAAAATATGGTTTAATATAAATTAAAACGTCTTTTTAAATGTTTTAGGGGTGGAAAATTAATTAATTCACTTTAATGTTAATTTATTTTGAAAAAAAACTTTTTCTTCCGTATTTATTGGAGAATTTGAAAATATTGAACTAAAGCAGACATTTTTGTTTTGATTGGAAGCCGCAGTTGTACCAACATGAAAAATTTAGCAAAAGTTACTAGGTTTGAATGTCAAAAAAAGGAAAATTGAAAAGATGAAGAAACTTGTATCCCCACATGAGCACCAAGTTTGAATTGCATAGAAGTTCCTGGTGGGAGGGGGGGGGGAGTTTAGGCTAGTTAGGGTGGGTTAGGTTAGGTTGGGTTAGATTAGGTTTAAATGCATTAAGTAGTTATTTGACCTAACTTAATGCATTTAAACCTAATTAATTAATATTTTACTTTATTTTATCTAACCTAAACCAGTCTAACTAGACTACACTTCCCTCTTCCCACCAGGAACTTCTATGTAGGTAATTAAACGAAACCTAAATCTAATAATTGCGTTTTGCTTAGTAAAATGGGCACGAGTAATTTTCACTTGGGTTGGGGTTTTAAAACGAGCATGAGCAAATTTCCCTTTAGTGGTAGGGTTAGGTAAAGGCATGAGCAATTTTTCCAAAAACTTCTCAGGTGGGTATCACTAAAATCACACGCTGTCGGTTGTAATTTAAGAATTGTAAATTTGTAACGAACTTTGAAAAAAATCATGACTGAAATCCGTTTAAAAATAAATTAAATCGTAGTGAATTTTTATTTTTTCATGTTACCTAACCTGTAAGTAAAATTCGATGTAAACAAACATAAAAAAAAATCTGTGCTTATTTAAAAAATTTCCGAATAAACATTTAATTTCTCCAAAGTTTCGTCGATTTTCAAGCAATAAAATTGTGAATTAAACGTTTAAAAGTGAGTTTTCTCGCATTTTCCACCATTCAATCGTGAAAATTAACCTTCTACTTTCAATTAATCCATATTTTAAGTTAGGTTAGTTGCTCAGAAAAAAAATCGATATACTGCTCCCAAAAACTCGAAATCGAAAATTTCAGCCGATTACAATACTTTCCTTTTTATAGGATAAGGAAAGTAAAAAAAATGGCCTGTAACAAAAAATTGACCCCCCCGGGTCACAAACTTGGCTGCCTCCCCATTAGACGAGTTGCTGCGTACGCCCATGTCCGTGCTCAAGCAAGATTGCTCATCAAGACATGGCCGTAAAAGTTTCCTAACCTGTCTATTGGGTGAAAATATGTCAAAAAACCATTGATGTACAGTGCAAAAAACGTAGAAGTTAAAAACAAAAGAAAAGCGGTGACCGAAGAATTCTGCGTGTCTGAACATGGGTCTGAAACCGGGGAGGAGTGTCTGGTAACAAAAACTTATGTGTTTACAGAATATATATATTTTTTTTAAAAAAAACTTGCTTTTTATTGGCCGTTATGGGTTCATGCGGAACGATTGTACATACGCAAACAGAATATATATATTTTTTAAAAAAATACTCGCTTTTTATTGGCCGGTATGGGTTCATGCGGAACGATTGTACATACGCAAACAGAATATATATATATATATTTTTTTAAAAATACTCGCTTTTTATTGGCCGTTATGGGTTCATGCGGGACGATTGTACATAGGCAATGAGAGACTAAAGTCTGACGTAGCCAAAATGGCGGTGGTTATAAACAAAAAATTGATAAGAAATTTTACACACGATTTCCCATAAGAATTTCTTTGTGACTTTTTAAATTTAAATAATATTTTCCTAAAAGACTTGTAGAAAAAAATATTTTTATAACACGATTCAGTGATAAATATGCTTTCTAGTGATATGCAATTCATTTTTCTAGCTCGTAGCAATCAGTTTAAATTTTCTTCGGCTAACCCAAATTTTTGTTGATTGCCTTATCGTTTGAAATTTGATTTTTAAAATAATTTTATATAGGTAAGTTTAATACTTAGGTAATTATTTCTATAAATTGAGTCATGGCCGTTAAAAAAAAAATTCAAAGGGTTGCCAGACACTCCTCCGCGGTTCCAGAAACGTACCTACATAAATGTGTGTTCTTCCGTACAAGTGCGGAAGTTCCCCGGTAGTGGGCAACAATGGTAGTTTTTGGCGGGTTTTGTTTTCTCGTAGAACTCGTGATTGTGAAATATTTTTTTTCTCCACTATCGGCACTATCTGAAAGGAGGGATTTGATTATCTTTCTAACTTCAACCAAAGTCTTTTGAAATATTGGTATCGTTAATAAGTAAAACTTTAATTTATTAAAATAATAATTGCACATATTTATTTAGTATTAATCAATAGCAGTATAGTTTAAGTGTTACCTTTCATCGTTTCTAGAGGGTACGTATTCATTATGTTTTTCTTGGATATATTTTTCGTCATTAAAAAGATTTCATAACTATGTTATTTCCACCAGTCGTTTATTGTAAACTATCAAGCGAAACGCTAGTTTTGCAATGCCAGAAAAACTAAACGAGCGTGGTGTAAGTACGCTAAACCTAGTTTGTAGGTTCTATGTACTATTTGAGTGGACTTTCGAATCCATCACTTATTTCTTTTACTGTGTATAGTAAACATGTCCCAATAAAAAGTTAAAATAGTTCATGTGTGGAGGTTAAGCTCACAACGGCTACAATTTAACATGGTGTCAGTGGGGTCTTCTGTGAACTTGTCTTTCCATCTATAAGTTCTGAACACTCACAGCTGAAAATTTATGTAAGTTCTATGTTTGAAGCCATTACAATTATCACTTCTATTCTGATCAAATATTTACATAGAAATCCTACCGAGACATTTTGCTCACAAACAGATAACACACAAGGGCCAATGGCTGAAACTCGAGATTTATCCTCTGGGGAAAAATTGACATCGAAATTTCAGCCCATTACGATATTTTCTTCTTTTTATAAGGAAAGTCGTGATGTGTTAACACCAGTTTCTATATATATATATATCTACTAACATATTTATGATCAAGTAATAGTCTGTTAAAATAATAAACATCTTTGAATTACCCTCGGGCAAGAATTTGTAGAAAGCTTTCTTTATCTTACGAGGGGTCCACAACGGAGTACCGACCCAGGATCCTCAACCCTAGAACTCGGACCCAAGAAAAATAATTATACCATGTTAACAAATTCAAGTGTCCTCAATGGAGCATAGTACCTGACCATAGACCCCGGACCCGAGCCTAGTACCGACCCAAGTAATTGAGCAATGAATTTATTGGTACCAGGGTCCATAGTTTTTGTTTATGCTAATGGGTTGACAATTTTGCCATTGTTTCACAATTTCCTTCTGAATTTTCACTATTATATAATCAAATGTTGCTGATGTCATTCTGATATATTGGAAAAACCTTTGATCATATTTCCTTAGGTCTGCATACAGGTGATGGAATTCCCCAAACTTTCCTCTTTTTTAATTTGTTTCATGGATTCCAATCTTTAAAGGCTTTTGCAAAAGAATGTTTCTCGAACATGAAACAAGAGGAAAAGATCCTCCACAGAAGAATCCCTGTTAAATTTTGGACATTCATTTTGTAGGCCTAAAAGTCCCAAAAAAAAATTGTTTTATAATTAGGAATAAACGAGATATGTTTGAAGTAGAGGTGTTTTGGACCATGAACATTCAATTCATTTGTCCATTTTTCAATAATTACTAAGATTTTTAGAGGGTTAAAAAATGTTCCAAATTTTGCATTATTGCAACAACTCAAAATGTCCAAAATTTTGGACTTGGGCGTTTAAGCTTACAAACCGCTCTGGGCTTCTAGGCCTATAAAATAACTGTCCAAAATTTTGGACACTGGGCCTTTAAGCCTACAAAACAAAAAGTCCTTGGGCCTTTAGAGGATAATAAATAAAAAAAAATAATGGATGTTGCGATTTTTGATTGTCAAATATTTTCTTAATTGCTTGTCTTTCTTTTTGGGAACTACCACTATTTATGAGTGACTAACTTGTTTTTTAAAAAACTGACTACTTTTGAGGTTGTGTAGTTTTTGGGTGTCTGTAACATAAGTTACCAACGAAATAATCTGACCACGTAATCAGTCATACCATTTCTATAGCACACAGATATTGAGACAGTGTCGAGTATCGTCCAGAAACATTTACTCATTAACGAGTATATATGAATTTGCTCATACAGCAAGATATTGTTATTATTTGTGATAGTAGAGGTCTCCTCGGAACATATGCCCTTCATCACACCACAGATTTCAACCTGATAACTATTTGCAACTTGTCCAATGCACTTTATGTTCATAATACCAATAAATTCTCAACCATTTATTTTCATAGCGGTGTTCTATCTATTGAACATGAGAAATTGTCTGCAGACAGGCACGAAACCAACGTTGCTCTTTGTGATTTAATATTTTCAATTCTGAGTTTTTTTACAAGTGCATGTTTATAAAGTTTTCCTACCTTCGGCAGCTTGGAAACAAATTTGAGAAAGGTGATTAGATAAAAGTTATTATAAATATAAAATGTAAATAAATAATTTATTTATAATTTTATAAATAGTTTTTAATTTCAATAATAGAAAATACCATTGACCTTCAAGTAAGAAAAGGTATATTTATTATCTATACTTATAAAACGCAAAGCCCAGTTGGTATACTGACGTACTGACTGATAATCAACGTAGTTCCACGATGGCTAAACGTAGAGACTTGAAACTTTGCATAAAGGCCCCTTTTAGTATGTAGGTGCGTAATAAGAAAGGGAAAAAAGTTCAAGTGGGAGCAAGTTACCGCCAAAAATGCCACTATTTAGCGGGTCTTTTTGCAATTTTTTTCTGGTCAAACTAAAAGAGATAACGAAAAATGACCGAGAATAGACCCCCCCAAAACAGTATATAAGGACCCCATGAAAAATATAAAATTTGAAAATTTCCTGCTTATATCCGATTTATGGACGGTTTTCACCACCAAAAAATCGGAATTGAGAAGTACCACTTCGGGATGAGCGAGAAAGCTGAAATTTCATACAAAGGTGTTCCGCAGTACAAAAAGTCATATCCTTGAATAAAATATTGAATTTTCTTACCATGAGCGGTGCTCACTCTGGGGGTCGGTTCCACCAAAAACCCATACTTAAGAAGTATCACTTTGGAATATGCTAGAAAGCTGAAATTTTATACGAAGGTGTTCCGCAGTGCAAAAAGTAATATCTTTGAGCAAAATATTTAATTTTGTAAATAGGAGCCGTGTTCACTCTGGGGGGTCGGTTCCACCAAAAATCTAAAATTGAGGAAATTTATTAATTCCACGATCTCGAAATTGTTGTTGAATTTTGTAACCATAGCGAAGCACGGGAAAACAGCTAGTTCACTTATAAAAGCAGATTCTGATTTAAAAATCAATAGCTTTATCAATTAGTTCATGCATTTCGTATCCATGGCGAGTTGTTGCAAACCAGCCCCACTGCTGTTAGCCTATGATGATGATAACGCGAAAGATAAATATTGATAAAGTGATCAAACTTTGGCATTTAATGTGATACAGTTTAATCGTCTTATTAAGAAATTCTCATTACTGTTATTTGATGGTTACGTTAAACTCATAATCAACGTAGCCCTAAGATAGAAACTTCAAATTTGGAACACAAATTCCTCTTGAAATGTTTGTGAAAAAAGTTCAATGATTATCTGGTTAGCGAGTTTTAGCGATAAAATTACAAACTAATGCGGAAAGATTTATGAAAAATGACCGGGTATAACCCCACAAAATCTCTAGGAAAAATGTCAAAAACACTATAGGATATCTTTGTATGGCAGATTTTCCAATATTTGCAAAAAAAAAAAACGAGATAATAAACTGGCCCAAAGAATTTTAAAACCACGCAATAGGACGCACACGCAGTTGCGGGTACCAGCTAGTAACATAATATGTATTATATTATTTACTTCCAAAAACGAGTCAGAATGGATGATTTTGTAATACATCACAATTTTTCATGGTAACCATAAGACAATATTGCATCTTTGAAAAAAAAATGACTATTTTGTCATGTCTAATGATATCAATTACTGTTGAAGAGCCACGTAGTTTGCGGGGAATAGACCATAGTGTCCGTGACAGTACCCTCTCCACCATCCCTCATCTATCATTTCAATATTTGTAATGATATCGTCTGGATCAAAGGATATTTCATCATCTGCAGATGCTTGGTAGTCATAAAGTGCTACAGCTGTGTAACCCAAGTCTTCATCCTGAGCATCTTCACCGCCTTGCTGTCTCAGCTCCTCCATTAATCGCTCTTGTTCTAATAGTCGTGCTTGTTCCTCTGCTTTGAGTTTCAGTTCTTCCTGTTGTTTTAACAGATTTTGGGTTTCCTCCTCTTTCAGCCTCAATCGCTCACTCTCTTCTGCCTCTCTCTGGGCCTTTAATTTATTTCTCTCGTTTTCTTCTCTTTCAAGTTTCCTTCTTTCATCTTCTGCTCTTTGTGCCTTCAACTTATTTCTTTCTTCGTCCTGCTTCTGCGCCTCCAGTTTCTTTAGATCTTCCTCTTCCTTTAATATCCTTTGCCTTTTGTCATCCTCCCCTTTCTTTTCCATCAATAGTTTTTCCTCGTGTAATTTTCTTTGTCGTTCTTCTTCTAGCTCTCTACTTCGGTCAACTAATATATCTTTTGATGGTTGCTTCAGTATTGGTTTGACTGAGGCTACATTAGGTGCAGCAGGTTCATTATACGGTGGGATTGCATTAGAATAGCCATTCAGTTTCTGTTGGACCATTTCGTCCTTTGTGTTTAAATCGGATAACCTTCTCTCTTCCAATTTCTGAGCTTGTTCTAAATCTATTTGATCTTTCAACTTTCTTTTTTCCCTCTCCTGTTCACTTCTTCTTTTGCTTTCCTCTTCATTTTGTTTGGCTAAGTTCTCAAACTTAGCTCTTAAATTGGACGGTTTTACGAAATCTATTTGGGGTTTAACTTTGATTGTATCTGTATTGGTACTTGTTGAATTGGCAGCAATTAATTCTTTTACTTTTGATGAAGGAACAATATTTATGTCTTCTTTTTGGCTTTGATGAGAATCAACTTTTTCTACATGATCCCAGCCTACTGCAGATTTGTCTTGCCTATCTGACTCGACTCCAAATTTTCCTCCAAATCCTTTAGCGTAATCTTTTTGTGACTCGTGTTTCTCTATTTTTTCAACATGGTCCCACCCAACAGCAGACTTATCTTGCCTGTCTGATTGTACTCCATATTTTCCACCAAAACCTGAGCTGTAGTCCTTCTGTGATGTATGCTTTTCTATTACTTCTTTGTGTTCCCAGGTAACAGCACTTTTGTCTATTCGGTCACTTTGTACACCAAACTTTCCCCCAAATCCTGTTTTGTAATCACTCTGAGATTCATGTTGATGAAGCTCTGAAACATAATCGTGCCCCACAGCGGACTGATCCATTCTATCTTTCTCAACACCAAATTTTCCACCATATCCGAAAGATGCTTTAGAGCTTTCGTCTAACTGCTTTTGTTTGTGAATTGCATCTGACATGGCAACTTCTTCTCTCAGTTGCTTCATATCTATTGCCCCTACAGTTCTTCCTGATCCAGGAACAGTTTTTGATCCCCATCTTTGTTCTTGTTCACTTACGTCATTAATAAAGTCAGGATCGGTTTCCCAATCATCATCCTGGTCAGAGATGACTGGTTTCACTTCTGATCCTGCTGCAGCTTTCCACATTATTATTTTTTGGCACTAGTGTGATATCACAGAATTTAAACTAGTTATCTATCATACAAAAATCACGCCTTAAATTAATGAAAGTGATGATTTTTAGTTGTTTGTATCAAATATTTTCACTGATTATAGATAAATATAAACAATCCTTTGTATTGAGTTCACTGATTATAGATAAATATAAACAATCCTTTGTATTGAGTTAGGTCTTAAAATCTTATGATTATGATGATTTGTGATTATTCATTTGTTGATTTGAAAATGCAAACACCCCCAGGATACGGATTACGGAATAAGAATTCCAAATACCATAGGAATACACAGAAACCAGACAAAATATTTGTAATTCCTACTGTACCTGGCGTCGTTCATCTTAACAGCTGTTTTTGTTTACAAATTTTAGATTGTAGATTTCGTGAAATTTTGCAAGTTCCTATGTGTGCTAATATTATTTGGGTCGGAATATGAACAATAATAAAACTATATATACGTGAATGGTTTTTCAGGTCTCCTTAAAATTTATTTAACAGCAGGAGTTCAATTATCATTCAAAATTTCAGATTTCTAGATTCCGTTCGAATGAGACAACGCTAAAGGCGATTATTGAAATTTTTAATATTCACCTTTTTCAAACAAAAATTATATTCATAATGAATAGATAATCGTCCGATTGTATGCAATCATTTAAAAAATTAATTATTTGCCATCGTATTTGCGACCCAACTAATAATTGTACATTCGGAGCCAATAATATTCCGGCCTCGAAAATTTATATTATTTTTGGCAGGAAATTTTGAAAAAAAAAAATACGTTCCTAGTTTCATACATCTGTTCACTGAAACACAAACTCCGATTTTGCGATAAAAAAAAAAAAAAAAAANAAAAAAAAAAAAAAAAAAAAAAAAAAAAAAAAAAAAATTCAACAGTCTGATCATTCTGTTCCAGATAAGATTGGAATTTCCGCTTCTATGAAAGTAGTGTTAGGTAGCAATACTTATCAGATTACCTAAAACTTCCTTTTCCTCAAAAACATCTTTAACAACATCCAAACCTCTGTAATCAATCAATACCTAATCCTTCCCCTCAACACCCTACAGTAAATAATTAAATACAACTCTCTCTTTGTGTCTTTGTCTTGTATGTTTTCTTCAAGTTAATAACATCCACTACAATTTACTATATTTAGTTCCCCTGCTTCGAAAAGCGTGCGGTGAAACACGGTTCAAAGTTCAATAAAAAGACATTGATTTCAAGGTCGAGACTTTGAAATCAGTTATTCCCTGGTTAAGTGGTAAGAGCATTTCCGATAGTAAAAATCGTTCCCGGATCAATTTCGCTGTCTAGATTTTATACTTCCTTTGATTATAGTAGCCTTGGTTGAAAAATTGAAAATTATTCAAAGTTAAATTATTATAGGTGCCATCCTCCGTGCTCTAATTATATAACATTGTCAAGGGTCAGAGGACACTGATTAGATTTTTTCAAACAAAAAAATGTTCCAGGCTTGTTTATCGATTACATTTTTCCTATTTTTCATACTCTTTTCGATTTCTAGGATAAAAAACTGATGGATGTAATTGGAAATACCTTGTATCAAACAATTTTTATCTATATATTTATGAGCTAGATTACTCTTTAGGGCTATATGAGCCCCTGCACGTAAGCCTCACCTGGGTTTTCCGTGCTTGGCTTTTATTTTTTTATTTTTAATCTAACTGAAGAAGAAAAAGTAGCTGTGGGACATTCATGATTAAATATCATAAAAGAAGAACAAATCTTCATCTGATTGATCTTTCTCTTTTTCACCTCTGTTTTTTCCTAAGACCAGTACCTTCCCACACACCTTTTAACTACAAGGTTAACAAAGTATAGCGTTCCCTGCCCTTGTAATAAACAACAGCTACCTTGATAAAGTCAACGATAAGTGTTTTCCAGGGCGGGCTCCCATCCGAGAATGCACCAAGCCCAACTTTCCCGTTAGATAAGTCCGGTTGTCTAATGGGAACTGGTATATCCAACGTGGTACATCGTTGGCTGACTCTATGGTATTAGCAGAGGGACAGCTGCTTATTAATAAAGGAACCATATTTCTGTTTTCACTGAGAATTAAGTATCCCGTGCTAGAGTAATCATTGAAATCAACTGCACGTTAAACGGAATTAAAAAAAGCTTGAAATCAGTTGAATCAATCAATTGATAACAGTACAGTCTAAGCGCGTTCCTTGAAACCACATGTACCATGGGTCAAATAAGTTGTGTTTTTTTCAACCATTTCAATTTAGATTTGTGAAACCTAAAATTTGATCAATATCTTGATTTTGATATCTTGATCACAAGAAAATCGTAACCTTTTAGAGAATCGGAGAGTGTATTCCTCTGATAGAACATGTGATTTCAAGGAATGCACTTTTTTGTTTACCCTGTATAGTGTGTAGAGATAACAATCTTTATATTTACCTAGCTTGAACTTTTCAACATTCATTTTAGTTTATATATAGCTATGTTCTTCACTTAGTGTTTTATCAATTTTCTAGTAATCATAACATCACATGGACCAGATAATATGCACCGCCCACTTTTTACACTGAGCTTATTTTATCATAATACTGTTGCTTTGTCGCTCAAAATGTGCTCAATCATCAAAGTGAACGATCCCAATGCTGCACAATTAGCTGCAGAATGTCTTAAAAAGGGTCTTGTTGTAGCTCTACCTACTGACACATTGTATGGACTCGCTTGTGACGCAAATAATAGCAAAGCTATTAATGATCTGTATACTATTAAGAAAAGAGATTTTCAGAAGTCATTAGCTATATGTGTGTCAAAAATTCAAGACATTCCAAAGTGGGCAGATATTAATTCTGTATCTCTTGAACTTTTATCAGAACTGTTACCAGGACCTATCACTCTTATTTTTAAAAGAAGTGAAAATTTAAATTTTGAATTGAATCCTAATGTGAGTAAAGTAGCTGTGAGAATTCCAGATCATGCTTTTATGAAACAAGTGATGAAAATTATTGATACACCTTTGGCATTAACAAGTGCTAATGAAAGCAATGAACCGAGTACTTTATGTCCAGAAGAATTCAAGAAACTGTGGAAATATTTATCTTTTGTGTTTGATGGAGGTGTTATCAGCAACCCGGACAGATTGGGTTCTACCATTATAGATTTAAGTGAAGAGAAATGTTATTCTGTCATAAGACAAGGTGTTGCGTGTGATAAAATATTAAAAATTCTTCATAAATATAATTTTGTTGAAAAAAGTACATCGATTTGATTTTAGTAATTCTTGTGTTCTAATTTACTTATAATATCTTCAATCAAGTTTCCCAACTGAGGTAGATACATTCAATTATTTGTCAGATTTTTTTAAAACTTGAGTGGGGAAAGATTTTTTCCTGTTTCGGATCATCTATTTTTAAAATTTTTAATATTGATGGGACATTTTGTCTCGTAGTATATTTTTTTACGGAGAGGTTGCGTAAAAAATGTCTTACCAGTGGGGAAGTATTCAATACCCCCCCGAAGCCACATTTTTCTGAAAACCATATTTCGTAGTTTCGTAAGCGCCAGCTGGGGCGATTATTTATTTTGTAAATGATCGTATGATTTTTTTTCTTTTCTTTTGAAAGTTTCCAACGACTCTTATATCTATTGTTCATTCGAGACAGGAGTTTTACCCTCCATTCGCTGGAAACTTTTAAACCACATTAACCTCATCCAGCGTAGGTTAGGCCGGAAGAAGCCAGCATCACGCGGGTGCGAACCTAAGTAAAACCTCGCTGGACGTTGCTTAATTTTAGTGACTTAACGAGAACTGGTGTATTCGTGCCATAGTAGACAGTGACAAAGAAAAAATATTCGGACAATTTATGTGTTTCGCCCCCTAAAAACAAATGAATTTCCTTAAAACCATTTGCCATGCAGAGATGAAAGGATTTCAGCGGCCATTGGTTCCACGTACCAAGTCCACTCGTTTTTTTTTTTTTTTNTTTTTTTTTTTTTTGCGAACAAAGATTACCTAACTTCCGTTCTGTGGTTTTATGATTTCAACTGGTTTACTCCAAATGCTGCTTCTTAGTAGAAATGACATTGAATTAAGTCTTTAGTAAAACTATAGCTAGCATTAATCAAACAAAATAAAACAATTGCGAGAAATACAGATCACAATAAACGAACATAATACAATATCCTAGAGAGATCCTGTTGTGACTGTGTCTCTCTTTCGTCTAAAAAGGAACAGGGTGAATGTCATCGAAAATATTAAGAACAACATGGAAATTGCATTGCAATTGACCGACTGAAGTTTTGGATCCACTAGAATTTTTCATTATAAAAACTTAGATTTATTGAGTGATCCCAAAAAATCAGTCTCATGTAGGCATGAAAAAAATCGTCACTATTAATTCTCTCTGCAAGTTCAATTTTCATTCCGGATTGGCCATGCATTTTTAGAAACTATTTGTTCCCAAAGTTGTTAAAATCTTTAACGTCTTTTTTTTTTAAATCCATTTGATTATTTTTATTATTATTTAACTGGTTGCAGGTCTCTATTGAGACTGATAGCAATTATCTCTGCGACCTTTATTTATATCTATTTTGACCAGTCGGCGGAGATGGAGTTATATTCGAACCAACAGACTTCTTGTTACGTATCCACCGCCTCATCAAACTGAGCTAATGAGGCTGTCTGATGGATTGTTTTAAAAAATGCCCGCTGAAAAGTTTGACTTGTAAGACATCGGAAAACCATTATTTCAAACTAAGACATGCAAAGTAACAGTTTTCCAACATGATTCTGACTGATGAACAACGACTCTGACTGATGAACAGCCAATCCATGGTATTTTATCCTCATGAATTTGAGATATGCCGGTGTTAAGGGACTCTTTAGTCTTATTCGGGCAGTATAAATAAGGATGATGATTATTATTATTATATGCTCCCCGGATTAGAAACAAAAAATGTTCTTGCATTATTGGGATATTGTGAAAAGCCATGGCGTATTTACCTTTGGTCGAAAATATGAAAATTTGTACTGTCTAGATTTGTGACTGTAACGTTTTTTTTTTTTTTTTTTTTTTTTTTTTTTTTTTTTTTTCTCTTGATTTTAGATGTCAATTCAAACAAAAATTATATTCCCGCAAAGGAAAAAACCTTCTATGTTCAAAAAAGTCAGTGAGAAAATGGGTCATATTTTATCCAAGGAGAAAATAGTTGTTATAAACAATGACGTGCCGCAAAGACAGATAAGTAAACTTGAAAAAGACTCTGCTGAAGAAGTTTTAGTTACGAATCAATTGACCAAAGGTAAGTTCAATAATGAATTCTTTTAATGTAAGTATTGTCACTTACATGGCCGAGTGTGCATGACACTTGGTCTGTGATGAATTGCAGCAGTTTTGCTGGGCTTGGTTCCGAGTGGACTAAAAAAAAACTTTTCATTAATTTGTTTTCCTATTTAACTTTTTTTTAATTCCTTTTTTTTTAAAACCTTTAATTTCCCTATATTGAAATTGTTGTAACCGTAGCGAAGCACGGGAAAACAGCTAGTATTATATATATTCGACATGAACACGTGAATTAACGTTAACAATGAAATAAAGCATGAAAATTGATAAAAATATTCTGGAAATTTATTACAGAACTTAGTCTACGGAGGTTGTATCATGATTTTACGATGGGTGGGGGGGGGATCATTCTTTTCCTTGGGCGCTCAATGTTCTAGGTACGCCACTGGATTCAATCATAATATCTCAAGGTTATGGAGCCCATTTTGAAATCACGTGATTTTCAATTTTAGAAAATACAGTGTTGGTTTCAACGAAAAAAATGTTCGGGGCTTCTCATCGTATTGTATTTGTAAAACTCTGTCCTTATATTAAGGAACATTTTGAAATTATGGTTTTAGTCAAAAACTATTAATATTTTAGCTCGTCTATCTCAGGCAGAAAACACTGGAAATTTTCCCCGACTATGTTTTGTTGTCAATGACACGCAGAATACACCAGTTCTCGTTAGATCACTGAAGTTAAGCAAGATTCTACTTTAAGATTCTGGGTGAGGTCTAGGTGGCTACCTGGTTCGGAACACCCCTGCCAATGGAAAATATGGGTTCATTATTTTACTGGCTAAAAACATCCCTCCCTCAAAAAAATATGTGTTAAGGTACGTACGTAGAATCTAAAAATCGAAATAAAAATCCGTTCGTTCATTGTCCTATATTTGATTGCAACCAAAGGTTCCGTAGCACAATTAGACTCCAAATATTACATACATACCAAATTTCAGTCTCTAGCAATTAGACCCCAAAACTGAACCTATATACCATCCAAATCGATCAAAGCTGGGTTGCAAAAATGCCATTTTTTTAATTTTTTTCTTGAGGATTCCAAAGTTTTATTGTTGAAATGTTTAGAATCCAGTGCCGCATACCCGCTCCTTGGATGAGATATTTTACATACTATAAGGTATATTATAAAATATTTCATCCGACGAGCGGGCTTGCTGCTCTTTTGGCTGCGGACCGGGTTGCGTTGTTTCGGAAAAGAACTCTAATCTTTTTGATGGGAGCTTCACATTGTTGAAATGAATAAGCCAAAATAAATACTAATGAAATTATTGTTTAACTTTACAGAAAACTCTTCTCCCAGAATGACCCGTTCATCATCACAACTTTTTCAAACACCAAAATCTCAGAGGAAAACAAAACCTACGACACCACGTCAATATGATGGAAAAATAGCCGCGCCTACACCGAAAACACCAAGTACCTTATTAAGCGAGCTTAAAATTACCACAGAAAAAACGCCAAGTTCTTTACTAAAAAATTTAAAAATAGATTCGCCAAAAAGAAAAATAGAAACTCAATTAGAATTTGCTAGTCCCAAAAGAAAATTCAATAAATTTTCAACGAATAAGAAAAAAGAATCAGAAAAGAAAGCCTTAGTATCGTTGAGATCAAAATCTTCTCCAAGAATAGATAGTACTGCATCGCCCCGCGTTCGATTATTATTTGATGAAGCACGTGATTCAGATTCCAGTTCAAAAGATAACTCTTCAAAAATAGACGATACGATAGGAATTCTACCGTTAAAAAGTTTTCACAAACCAAATAGGTCGCTAGTAAAAAAATCTGAATTTATAAACGACCCTTCACAAATAATAGATTCGCTGGAAAAATCCCCTATCCAAAAATCTGAAAGATTGGCTAATTCTCCTTTAAAACAAACGGATTCACGTTCAAACATAAACAATTCCCCTATAAAAGGAACTCTTAATAATCCACCGTACAAACAACTCGCCGAGAAATTAAAATCGAACGATATAGAGAATGAATTGTTTGCTTCTCCTGAACGATCAACTCGATATAGTTCACCTGTTAAAAGATCTCTTCAATATAATTCGCCTTTAAAAACCAAAGAAAGTTTAGCAAAACAGAATGAAAATTTGATTGGTTCTCCTGAACGATCAACTCGATATAGTTCACCTGTAAAAAGATCTCTTCGATATAATTCGCCTTTCAAAATCAAAGAAAGTTTAGCAAAACAGAATGAAAATTTGATTGGTTCTCCTGAACGATCAACTCGATATAGTTCACCTGTAAAAAGATCTCTTCAATATAATTCGCCTTTAAAAACCAAAGAAAGTTTAACAAAACAGAATGAAAATTTGATTACTTCTCCTGAACGATCAATTCAATATAGTTCACCAGTGAAAAGATCTCCTCAATATAATTCGCCTTTAAAAAACAAAGAAAGTTTAATAAAACAGAAAGAAAATTTGATTGAATCACCAAGACGCTCTCTCAGAATTGAATCAATTTCGACACCTGAAAAAAGTTCTGAAAAATCTCCTAGAATTATAAATAAGTTTAATGTGGAGAATTGTTATTCTACAAAAACTGAAGATTGTTCAAATTATCTGAGACCCTTGTCACCTATAAAGAATATCATTCTTGATAAGAAGTCCCCATTCAAAAGTTTCATACGAGATGAAGGTGATTTGAATTGGAAATCTCCTCGGAAAATATCCTCACCAAGAAAATTGTTCCACATTGAAGAAGAAGTTTCAAAATCTGAGGAGAAAATAAAAGGTAAAAGTTTTTTTCACTTGTAATAAAAAATTGATTTTCTATCAGTTTTTTTATTTTGGTTCAGGACGTTTTGTTTTTAATCAAAGACACTAAACAAAACAAAACCATGAACAGAAAAACATCTCGGTCGAAATTTTTCATAAACTAAACGAACATGTTTTGTTCCTCATTTAATGGGGGAAATGGAAAGCTAGGGTTTGTTCACTTTTCTCACTTTTTTATGTAAATGAAAATCGCCCTGCAGGAGACAAATACTTGTGTAGGGCTGAAGACTCTTATGTCTGGCTACCTTCGAATTCTAAAAATACCTAATGGTCGGTCTTTCATCCCTCCTTTACTTTCCTACCCGCGAGTTAAGTGTAAGCGTTGTGCGGTACATCAAAATATCATCAGAGATGCTACAAGTTATATACCTGCACGCGCAACCGGTTTCAGCGAGCCGATAATGAGTCAATCAGTGTTAATTCAAACCTCACTAAGGTACGTGCCCTTTTTTGTCCTCTGAATTATAATAATAATAATTGTAAAACTAATAATTCTTCCAAGTGAAATAAATTACATTTAAAATAAATTAAACGAAAACTAATCAGTCCACTTCTCTCCTATTTTCCTTTCTCTATCAGAGCTATCTACCTAATGCTATTATTATTATTTTTCAGAACACAGTCCTTTGCCTGGAAGAGAAGGTCAGATAGATGAAATTCGACAATTCCTCCTGCAACATCTTAATAATGAAACGTCTGGCTCGATGTACATTTCTGGACCACCCGGAACGGGGAAATCAGCATCTTTGAAAGTCATTATTGAACAACCTGAGGTAAAATAATCGATCTACACTAAATCCATTTGTAGCTTTATAGTAGCTACTACGATAAAACGTTAATACATTTGATCGATATTTATTGGGCGGAGCGAAGCGTAGCCTTATACTCCCTACAAACTGCAAACATTTGTGAGCTTACTACTCCGAAACCACTCAACCGATTGTCACCAAATTATTTCCTCATATTCTGAATATACCCAAGGGTGCATATATCCATTTTCAGAAAGATATTTTGAAATCGTCCGATTTTCGCATTTTTTTTTTTTTTTTTTTTTTTTTTAACCAAATTCGACAATAAAAAAATCGGAAAATCGGACGAATGCAAAATATCTTTCTGAAATTGTATATATGCACCCTTTGGTATATTCAGAATATGGGGGGGGGGGAAAAATTGGCAACAATCGGTTGAATAGTTTCGGAAGTAGGGTAACAAAAGTTTGCAGAGCGTAGCCCTATACTCCCTACAAACTGCAAACTTTTGTTACCCTACTCCCCCGAAACTACTCAACCGATTGTCACCATTTTTCCCCTCATAGTCTGAATATACCCAAGGGTGCATATATCCATTTCCAGAAACCGCTCAAATTCAAAATGGCGGCTTAAAAGAAGAAACATTAATAACTGGTTTTGGGTAAAAAATGGAGATTGGATATTTATGTTTTTGGGGTCGGAGAAAAGATTAGGCTCATATATGACCCAGAAGACCACCATGGCGGCCTCTATGGCCTACCCCCCCCCCTATTTTAAAATTGCGGCCTCGGAAAAAAACGATCAAACTGAGTATCGAACAAAGAGTCAATTTCTATGTTTTCAATGTCGCAGATTCTAACATTTGTAAAAAAAAAAAAAAAACTGCAAACTTTTGTGACTCTACTCCTCCGAAACTACTCAACTGATTGTCAACAATTTTTTTCCCCATATTCTGCATATACCCAAGGGTCCATTTTCAGAAAGATATTTTGAAATCGGCCGATTTTTTTAGGGTTCGATATCTTGAATATCTTGAACTTTGTCGCGACAACACATCTACTCATAGCGAGAAAGTTTTAGGTGTTATCTTAATCCTTAATTTTTGTAAGTAATTTGTAAAATTATTACCAGCCATTCCAGAGTTACAGGTTCGAATGCGAGATCGGGCAAAATAAAATTTAAAAAAATACTATTTGTTTCGCCAAAACATAAAAATACAAATTGTTTAGCCAAAATATCAAAAATTCGATTTGAATGAACGCTGGACTATTTTTAGCATCATAAAGATGTTTTTCAAAATATCCACGTTTTTGATTCTTCGCATTAAAAATATTACTCAAAGGCACGATGCAATCAAGAAAGGTGTGATATTCTGAAAAATATCTTTGTTTTAAGGGAACAATTAAAAAATGAAATTTCAAATGACTCGAATAATCAAAAGTTTATACTTTTAGTGCGCGAAAATTTGAGGAACAACGGATGGCTCCGCTCGTTTTTGTCCACGGACAAACCTAGTATTCACAATACATTGAACTTTATTATTATAGACGTATTGTAAAAAAATCCTTCTAATTAGTCCACTCATACTCCAACTAACTTGTCAACTTGACACGTAATATTAGTAATATCACGTAGGTGCGCATTTTTTTTTTAAATCCACAGTGAGAGCGAGTGATTAAAATGGCTAATCTCATCGGAAAATAAAAGGGTCGGACATTCTAATTTCAAAGCAAATTGCATAGAATTATGCAATATCTGTAGAAGTATGTTGACGGGGAATACATGAAATTGTGACGGGAAACAATTTGTATTTTGTTAAAGTGTTTCGTTTTTGGTCATGCAAGGTGACAGAATACTTAAGAATATATTTTTCAATATGTAATTTTTCGAGCAATTTAAAAAAAAAATCAGTTAAAACAAAGTTGCTCGTTTAATTAAGGTTTCTTACTAAATAAGGCATACTTATTCTGTCACCCAAACTTTCTCTGGCTGATACCTCTTATATGTATTTTTTTAAAACCGTGACGATTGTACCCAGAAATATATTTTGGCCGTTTATTTTGTGATCAAAATCATACGTGTAATTCGGCGGAAATATTTTTTAGAATGCACTATTCACGTTGGTGTTCCTATGATTTGAAAATACTTTGTTTTATTTCAGATCCAAAATGAATACAAAACGATCTACATTAATTGTAACACAGTGAAGAATGCAGCAAGCGTTTATGAGAAAGTTGTATCCGAGTTGAAACTGAATGTCCTAGGAAAGTCGGAGAGACATCACCTAACCGCTATTCTAAAGTATTTTGAAACCAAACACAAATCTATGTAAGTAAAAATAAATATCGAAAGCCTTGAGTAAAGAGAAAATTGGCTAATTACAAAAACAAAAGCCAGCGTCAATGGCACATTGATTACACGTGTTCCTGCAAGATCACTGAAGTTGAGCAACGTCCAGCCAGGTTCTACTTGGTAGATGACCAGTGACCACTGAAGTTCACGTCTTCGTGATACCGGCTATTCCCGACCCAACCCTGGGGCTAAGTGAGGACAATGTGGGTAGATGGTTTTTAAGTTTCCAGCGAATGAAGGGTCTCGAATGACCTTAGATGTTAGAAACGTTAAGCAAAAAATAACTAATAAAAATATCAATAATTTGATTACAAAAGGCTAAGGAATCAAAGAACATTACTATTAGTTCAGTGAAGTGCAGACTTCACTCCGTTAAAATAGCATCCATGTTGTCCCGGCTGGACCCATAGCGTTTTGGCATTTTTGTTTTTTACACCTTGTATATGTCCATTTGAAGTCAATGTTGTTTACAAAAGTAGGTAAAAATGGGTGTATTCCGTTCGAAAGCGTTTCGTTACATTTTTTTCTGAATTTATACTTCTCCCCTCCATAATTTGACAAATAGACCATGATTTTTAGGAACGGATTTTCTTGTTACATCCTCTATATGTCAATATAATGCCCACCTTCTTTACATATTAGGAAAATGGGTTTGTTGAGGTTACCATAGTCTGGACAACATGCAGCCCCTCATCATACCCTCTCTTTATTTCAGACTCCTAATTTTGGATGAAATCGACGCCCTTACGTCAAGAAAACAAACCATTCTCTACACAATATTTGAATGGCCATCAATCAAAAGTTCAAAACTTGTATTGGTTGGTGTCGCAAATGCTTTGGATCTTACTGATCGCATGTTGCCTCGGCTCCAAGCAAATGTTACTTTGAAACCTGCCCTCATGAACTTTGCACCGTATTCAAAAGAGCAAATCTTAGATATTATAACTAAAAAATTAAAAGAGGTAAAGTTTAATTTACATTTTTTATCACTTTTTTGCCGCTTCCCGGCGATTTTTGGCCGCTCTTTGGACGTTCTGCCGAAAACGAGAGCGGTAAGAGCTAAAGCTTAAAAATGTATACCTATATGTTACAATTTTATACATAAAATGCTCAAAAACTCTTTTTAGTTGAAATCAAGTCCACTGTTTCTTGCCGCTTTTTAGCGGTTTTCACGAATGCTACATAAAATGAGATCGGTAAAACTAGAGCTCCGAATTTGGTGTCTAAGCATATCAATTTTATACATAGAAACTTTTTAGTTCAGTCAAAATTACCATTGGTGAATTTGCCGATATTTGGTCATTTTTGGTCTCTCTTTTTTCGGTTTTTACTACGCTCTCAAGATGGTCTCGGGTGTTTTGGCATTGAAAACTCGAAAATTTTAGCCCATTACATTACTTTCTACTTTTTTATAGATAAGGAAAGTCGTGTGATGTTCACACCAGATTTTTTTCAATACAGAAAGGGGCTTAAGAATATAACATAATCCGCTTTGAGCATTTTCACAATTTTAGGGTAAAAAAGACGCCTCAAGCTATAAATTGACAACAAATAAGTTAGTTAAATGGGGATGTCAAGGAAAACCATAATTACGGTTTATACAATGCCATATTACAGGAGAGGATAAAACTAATTAGTAGAGCTAACAGGTTTCATCCTAGCCTGAGAACATCTTGAGAGCTTGTGTTAGAGAAATAATACTAGCTCTGAATAATTTTAGAGGAAGGGATGAAACTAGTTAGCTCTATTTAACATCTATTTCTTTCTTAGTCAAGTGAAGATATAATATTTTATAAACCGTAGACTTATACGGAGCAGAGTATGCATTATACTCGGCTTTCTTCAGAAAGGTACCGGGTTCGAATCCTAGTTCGAATCCTAACTTTTTCAAATCAAATTTGAAAAAGTTTTATTTTCTACTTGGTCGATTACTCTAATTTTATATTTGGCATTTCAGTCATTCGATATAATTTTCAATTAATTCAATAAATAAAAAAACTGTCTTCTAAAATAAAAATTACTAAATTATTGTAAGTTCTTCTCAGACATTATAGAGGTCAACTCATCCTCTTGATGAAAGTTGAATAGCTATGTTAATAGCGACAAGTGGTAGGATTATGAGATAATTGTGAATATCAAGTTCAGTGACATTGGAGTGATTAAGTTGGTTAAATTGGGATACTATGTCTAAGTAAAACTAAAAATTTTACTAAATTTTAGTCAAGTGAAGATATAATAATTTTCAACCTTCATTGGAGTGATTGTTAAAAATTGATTGTAATGTATGACGCCCACAAATATTGTAACTTAATAACTCAAGAAATATATACACACACATTTTATAAGAATGCGGCCAGCGTATATGTTTTCAAAGTTGACCTCCATTTGACATTTAAAATGGATTTCTTCAAGTCCCTCATAACAATAGCGATATTTATTCTCTTTTTCAGACTGACCGTTTCAACATGTTCAATGCAACCGCTTTGCAGTTGTTAGCCGGAAAAGTTGCTGCTGTGTCAGGAGACATTAGGAAAGCTATTGACATTACCAACCATTTGGTTGATTTGACATATGATAATGGTTAGTTCAAGTCTCACTTTGTAGATGGGTTTATTATTAGGCATTAGGAAAGCTATTGACATTACCAACCATTTGGTTGATTTGACATATGATAATGGTTAGTTCAAGTCTCAATTTGTAGATGGTTTTATTATTAGACATTAGGAAAGCTATTGACATTACCAGCCATTTGGTTGATTTGACATATGATAATGGTTAGTTCAAGTCTCACTTTGTAGATGGGTTTATTATTAGACATTAGGAAATCTATTGACATTACCAACCATTTGCTTGATTTGACATATGATAATGGTTAGTTCAAGTCTCACTTTGTAGATGGGTTTATTATTAGACATTAGGAAAGCTATTGACATTACCAACCATTTGATTGATTTGACTTATGATAATGGTTAGTTCAAGTCTCAATTTGTAGATGGTTTTATTATTAGACATTAGGAAAGCTATTGACATTACCAACCATTTGGTTGATTTGACATATGATAATGGTTAGTTCAATCTCACTTTGTAGATGGGTTTATTATTAGACATTAGAATGGCTATTGACATTACCAACCATTTGGTTGATTTGACATATGATAATGGTTAGTTCAAGTCTCACTTTGTAGATGGGTTTATTATTAGACATTAGGAAAGCTATTGACATTACCAACCATTTGGTTGATTTGACATATGATAATGGTTAGTTCAGATCTCACTTTGACATTAGGAAAGCTATTGACATTACCAACCATTTGGTTGATTTGACATATGATAATGGTAGTTCAGATCTCACTTTTTAGATGGGTTTATTATTACACATTAGGAAAGCTATTGACATTACCAACCATTTGATTGATTTGACATATGATATGAAAAAAAGGCACCGTACCTGTACAGGGTACGGTGAGCGGCGCGGCGGATGAACATATAAAATTTGTGGTGGGGGGGGGGTATTTTTTTTAGCCATTAAAATAATAAACCCATGTCACCTTGGCAGAGTTTTTTATCTTTTCAGGGTCGGGCAACGTTGCATTGTGGAGCAACGTTGATTGTCAGTCAGTGACTATACCTTCTGAGAGATTAAAAATCGCACATGGACTGCGATTGCAATCGACGAACAAATTTTATTGTGTTCAGATTTTCCTTTATATTTTTGACTTGATTGTTTCAGTGAAGGAGAATGGTGAAGTATCGATTGGCTTGAAAGAGGTTCTGAACGTGATCAGCAGTGTTTATTGTACTTCACAATCGTTGAATTGCTCTGAGGATGAGAACAGTTTTCCCCTACAACAAAAATTAGTTTTAGCTTCTTTTCTACTTCTCAAAACAAAACCCAACATGAAAGAGATCACTCTTGGAAAGGTATACTGTTTTTTACAGGGTGGAGCACCCTTACACATTAGTAAACTTTTTTTGAATAAACTCAGTGGGTTTACTTTGAATGAATCCATTCCCAAGGAAACTGTATTTCATTTTTTTTTTTCTAAAACTATGAGGTTGTGACTTTGTTTTACAACGCGCATCCGCTAACCTTACAACCTTTATGTTTTGATTTCAGTTGCACGAAATTTATCGTAAGGTCTGCTCTCAGCGTAACTTGCAACCTTTGGATATGTCTGAGTTCGTGTCAGCTTGCTCTCTGTTGGATGCTCGAGGTGTTATGAAAATATATGGTAAAACCAAAAACAGAATTTCAAAGGTAAATTTATAGTTTTGGTTGAAGTTGAATACAATGTCAAATAAAAGGACATTTTCATCCATCTACGAGTTTCTAACATACATGATAAAAAACTGTGAATCGTAAACTTTATTTTTTTTTTGGGGGGGGGAGTAAACGAAACGTGGTTACGGTAAGTTACTCTCCCGAGGTGAAAAAAAACTCTGCCAATTTAGCGTATCGATTTGTTATCTTACGTTTACTGATGTTTGTTTATTCACTGCCCCAAAGAGAATCATAGAATATAGAATCCCAAAAATTAAATAAAAAAAACACAAGTGGCACCTTTGCCCATTAACCCTTAACGTTGCGTTTGTCTGCCTCGCCGACCGCCATAACTGTCAGTTACATATATAGAATATTTTATAAAGAATAGTACGGAACCCTATATGCGTATGGTAATTACAGTGACAAAAGTTTCGAGGACCATTTAGATCCTAAATGGGACCTACATACCATTTTTTTTTTTATTTGAACCAAAAAATATAGAAATTTTAGAATTCTTTTATATATATTTGTCGCCGATTTCAACGGTTCAGTATTGAAATAAAGCAAAGCCAGTAAAATATGTGTTTCTTGTTATTGCAGGTTACTTTACAGTGGGACGAACAAGATGTGAAGGAAGCAATGAGGGATAAACAACTAATATCAACAATTCTTAACGATACTTCCTGTTTATAAAAATGGAACGTAAATGAAAGTCATTATCACCTCACTTTCCATTGACACTTGGTTTCTGGGACGTCGTGAATATACACTCTAAAAACTTTGATGGCGCACTCCAAATCTGGCATTTCTTAATTTTAGACATGGTTCTTTCCGTGTGAATTGAACCTCCCATATGTACTTACCGGTAAAAAAATCTAGTTGAGGAAGAAACAATGTTCTGATGTTAACTAAAATTATTTTGCACCGCTTCAAAAAATACTTCTTTTATGTTCATGATGTGTTATTTGATTGACCCCTAATCAATATAATCATGATAATATAGTGACGTGGGTGAATTGATTTCTGTTCAATTTCAAGATCAAAAAGTATTTGAAATTTCAAATATCTTATTTTATTTTGGGTGCCTTTTTTTATTTTTTTAGTTGAAATTCAAAAGATACTTGACAATCAAAAATGGTGATTATCTTTTTCTTTTTGTATTAGGTTTATGAACATATTTTAGATATTATTTTAGTGGAAGTACTGCTTTAATGAGTTTTAATTTAAATTTAAAGACTAGATCGAAAGATAATGTTGGAAAATTCAATTTTATGTTGTTTTGTTATTTTTGTGTATATTTTTTATGATACCTATTAGTATTAGAATTATCTTACGATTTTTTTTAGAAATTGGTTTTAATCGGTGTGGCGAGACATGTGCTGTTTAATGTGTTCATTGACGACATTGAATTAGAATAATTATTTTGTAAAAAAAAAAACTGCCAAAATATATATTTTTATACTTTTCGTATTAGATTTAAATTATGTTAGGTACTTTTTGAGAAATATTCAATTTTATGTTGTGTTGTTATTTTTGTGTATATTTTTTATGATACCTATTAGTATTAGAATTAACTTATTTTATGATTTTTTTTAGAAATTAGTTTTAATCGGTGCGGCTCATGTCTCATGCTGTTTATTGTGTTCATTGACGACATTGAATTAGATAATTATTTTGTAAAAAAAACTACCAAAATATATAGTTTTATACTTTTCGTATTAGATTTAAATTATATTAGGTATTTTTTTGAGAAATATAATTTTGAGAAATAGATTTTTTTCTTAAAAATTTTTTTATTCTAATAAGATACTGGCCCTAACATCTACTCTAAACATGTATAATATGAAACCCCCTAATACTGGCCCTACTCGAATAACGGCTTCGTCCAGCACCTATATAGACAACATTTTTATAAATTTTTCTCCTCAAAACATATTATATACAAGCACAAATATATTTAGTGACCTCGGAGACCACAAGCATGCTCAAATTATTTAAGTCCCTATCAATAAAATAGAGGGGACGGAGAAGGTACTTATGAGAACATTCTCACCACCTCAAATGGAGACCTTCTCTGTGGCTATAAGCCAAACTGACAGCAAATTAAAGTGGAAATCCCACAATGAATATCTACAGCCGAAGTTGTCCTCGGCTATATTTGCTGTCCGCTCGGTTCTTAGAAATTTTGACACCTGTTTCTCTTTACTATCCTATTTTTCCCACTTTCATAGCGTGATGAGTTACGCCGGGGATTCTCTCCTCATGTTAAATCCATCTTTATTCTTCAGAAGAGAGCGGTTAGGCATGTTTTCCGTTTTGGTCGAAGAATATCCTGCAGGAGTGCAGGTCTGTATTCAGGGACCGACCGACGGATCCTAAGCGTATATACACAAGTCATCCTGGAAACTTGCATCCTTATACATAAAATCTCCCTCAATCTAAAATAGCATAGTTCCCCGTCCATCATTACAAAACCAGAAACAAAAATAACCTCATCACCAGCAAAAATAAAATGGTGGACTGGTCTTACCTTAAAGAGGACATTAAACTTTATAACAAATTATCCCCCAACCTAAAATAAATGAATATGGATCTTTTTAAAATGCCCTCAAGGGAGACTTGTTAAATGTTGCCCCCTATAATTTTGGCGAGTTTCCGGGATGACTAGATGCTAAAACTTATTATCTATTTTTATCTTTTATTATTATTATTAAATATTTTACTTTTAAGGCCGATGACTTTGTACCACATACTGCATGTATAATTTGTACAATAAAAATGTACTTATTATTATTATAATCGGTGGAGGTACCTACTGTTTAATGCGTTGACCTGTTGACTGAGAAATTTAGAATGTAAAAAAAATATTTCCCAAACCAATCTTATGCATTTTTTCTGTATGTATATGTGTTTTTGCTGTCGTATTATATTTATTTTATGTAATTACTTATTTCATATAATTATAAGAAAATATGTTTCCGGAAACCTATATGACTGACGCTATTGGAGTAATTACTTTTACATTCCTCGAAAACGTTTATTTTAAAATTTATTTCAGGGGACACTTGAAATTTTTAACACTATATCTGATACCGGAAAATAGTCTGATATGAGGTTACAGAAAACGTTTTGATGGCCTCAATTGGAACAGTTATATGATCATGACATTCTAAGTGATGTAAGTTTTTTACCTCTGAAGTTTACCGTTTTCACATACTTTTCCTGAGTGCCAAATACGCATACTTAAATATTTGAATGAAATTAGGTTAAAGCTACTTTTTGATAATGAATTAAGTCGAAAATGTTGTACAGGCTTGGACCTATTTACATTATATTATATCGAGGTCCTTACAGGCTTCAGGTGACTCCAAAGGAAGGTATACTGTGACATAGCATAACGGATACGATATTCCTATTTGAAGTTGAAATCAAGAGTAACACACCCTGTCTGAAAGGAGAAATTTTAAATTAAAAACGAACCTTTTTTAATTCATGGTTGAACAGCTACCATGATTTTTTTTTTTTACTGCAAAAGCAAAGATGTTTATTTATTTTATTTTTCCTTTTTGGCAATAGACAATGTTAATTGCTTTGGCAACGGACAAATAAAAATATTTTCCATCGCTCCTTGCATTATTTTGTTATATTTTTCTATATACTGTCACCAGATAAATGCCAGGATATGTTCCACAATAAAACACCATAACAAAATCTTGTAAAAAAAAATATTTTATTGTATACAAAAATTTTCAATATATCTAAACACAATTTTTACTCGTATTAATATAAAGGGTGTGCCAGACATACAGACCACTATCTTTTTTCTCGAGAAGGGTTCAAGATAGAAGCTTTGGATAAATAATGTAAAATAAATATAGCCTGAACTTTCTTTGGAAAATATCCTCTCGGCATCGTCCCCCAGTTTTGGGGATACATGGCAGTTTCTCTGAAATTCAAATGCAATGCAAACTTTTTTTTTATTGTATTGGTTCAATCACTAATAGTAGGGTTCTTTGAAAGATGATCACATGGTGAAATATAAATATGTAGGTCGCATTTAAATTTTGACACTTAAGGCACATTTAGGGGAATTCTTTTTAAGGTTCGGGTTAAATAAATGACTCATCAGAATATTTTTTTATACTTTTTTTTTCGGAATATTTTTTTCTTCAAAATATTGTATTGTGTATTGTATTGTACAAAATATTGTTTAGGGCAATGCAACAAATAGGTTCCAAAAAATCCAGTCCACCATAACAAGACTTGAAACCTGGACCAGAAAAAAGGTTTCTGCAAAAAGTTATTTTCTTTTTGAAAATGTATAATGTTATAACTTGAACCGTTCTCGGGAAAAATATAATGGCCGATAGGTCTGGAAGATCCTGTATACCTTCGCTGAAAAATTGAAATTCTTGGTTATTTATAATAATAATAACAAACAGTCTTTGATTTTCAATGAGAATGAGCATTGTACTTCGTTCCGACCACACCCTCGACAGTGCATCATGATCCTCTTATCAATGAGATTCAATTTCATAATATCTTATGCATTGCTTATTACCCTCTGCTCCGACCACACCCTCGAGAGTTCATTGTAGTCCTCGTATCCATTACATGTAATTTCATAATATCTTATGCATTGCCAACTGCCCTCTGCTCCGACCACACCCTTAACAGTTCATCGTGGTCCTCGTATCCATGAGATGCAATCACATATTGATAACTATGCTTAGAATAATCTTTTTTATAAAAATAAAACTCTTCACAATGAAAAGGTTCTATGTTTGTTTTCTTCGCTAATATACTTAAATAAATATCATCAAATTTGAAATGTTTTGTAAAAAAGGATGCATAGTAAATATCTAACAATGCTTGTTTGGATACAATATAAGCTCCAGCAGTAACATAAGGTGGCCATAAATGATAAGGGTAATCTGCTAATGAAATATACCATTTGCTCGTATAATGTCGATGTGGAGACGAAACAAACACAAAACCAGAGAATAATTTTATGTGATTTGGTAATTCAAAGTCAAGAATATTATTTTTAGTTTCCAGCGTTTGGATGGGTTGTTCTAAGTATTCTGGGTAGTGTAGTGGATTCCTGATAAAGCGTAATACATTTCTCGTACTGACGTACATGTCGTCATCGCTGAAGAAATAAAATTTTGAATGTTTACAATAATTTGCTGCCCATTTAAAACCAATCATAGTTTTAATTGTATTGTTATAATAGGAATCGACGAACTTTGATTGAACTATGTCTTTATATGTATTACTCTCGTCTGTTACTTCTCGTTGCAGATCTACATTGTTAGGATCAAATCCTAATAAGAATACAGTGACTATTGGTACATCCGAAAATCTTCGTTCAAAACCCCATGAATTTCTTATAGCTAATCTTCTTTCAAAATGTCTCAGCGCTGATTTGACTATATATACAACCTTTACTTGTTCTTTTTCATTATAATTAATACATTTTTGTTCAGCTTTTGATATAAATTGATATTTATATTCATTAATAGGATCCTCATCACATGTTTTATTATTTTTGTAAGCCTCAACACATTGAGTGATGTTGATTGCTAATGGATATTGAAAATTATCATAATAATCAAGTTCAAAGATATGTGTAAAGACGCCAAATGTATAGAGTAAGATAAATATTAGAATTCCAACACAGACTTTTTTTCTTTTTGTAAAGCGATACATGTCTTAGAAGAAAGAAATATGTCTATCCGGTGTTTATAGTTTCTGCAGTAATCCAAGACAGTTTAGTGCGTATATTTATAGAATTTTATCAGGAGATCCAGTCTAGTCCATCAGTAAGTAGTCGCGAATACTGTTGGATTTAACTTGACCAAAATAATAAGGTCCACATTATTACAAACAGTTAGTAGTATTGAAATAGTTATGTCCACAAGGGTAGAGTATCAATATCATGGGAAATACAGTATTTGGTTGATAAACTATTACTCATGAGCAGGAATGTTTAATTGACACTAGAGTAATAGCATGAAATCATTATTGAACTTATTCTCAAATTGTTTTCTGGTAGAATAACAATTATTAAATATAGACGTATGCTCTCAAAATCACGATAGAATATATCTCCTATAATTATGTGTCAGAAAACTGATCTCACTTTGATTTTCATCTAAACAAAAATAAAGGATTGCTTTAAACTAAGAACTAATAAAAAATTAAAACATAGATTTAAAAAAATGAGACATTATCGTCTTATCAGTGTGCATTAACCGTCAATATTCTTTTTTTTTTTTCAAAGATTCTTTAGGATTGACTTTCACTGATAATGAAATTTAAATAATCCCGGAGTGATTGTAACTTCTAGTTATTCAAATATTATTTAGGTCGAAACAATTTGTGGCCTTACCTTAACTGAATGTAATAGTAATCCGAAGAATACCTAAGTATTTGATTATACATAACTAAAAACTTGGCCATAAACAGTTCAATACACAATACTACCGAGGCATGAATATATACTTATGTCTTGTTTAAACATAACAGTGGCAACAACTAAAAAATCAATACCCATTTCATTTTTTCCTTGCCTATAAACAATGTATATTGGCGATATGAAGCATATTACCCGATTAAAGTGCTGTTATTTCCAAAAGGCGATAATAACATTTTATGTTATTTACACGTCCACACTAAGCGAACAATGCTCGAAAACATTGTTATTCAAAAAAAAAATTGTAATAACATTTTGTACTAACATTTGATGTTATTATGGCATGTTCGCTAACAAAAATCGAATTTTCGTACAATGTCGGTAAAAATCAAAGGAAATTATGTTATTGGCGAACGGCAGTGATGCACCGGGCCAAGTTCCAAATCAAGCCTGGCGACCCGTAGCGTAGCTAGGGGGGGGGGGGTGACACCCGGGGTCTCAGTGACACTTGTGATTTTACGACCAAGTGATTTACGGTGACTCCGAAGTCACTTCCAGTCATCCCGAGGGGGTGACTCGTATAGCCGAAGAGTGTTACCCCTTCGTGATGACTTGTTTGGGGTGACACTCGGGTCAAAATTACCCAACAATATAAAAAAAATGTTACCTGGGGTGTCACCCCTGAGGAGGACACGGCTGGTAGTGTTCCCTATATAGAGGACTTCCGGGTAGGGGTGACACCACTGGCACCTCCCGGGGTACTTGCGGTGGTCGAATAGTCAGAATTTACCACCTATATGAAATTACCCGGGGTTACACCCGGTCACTCAAGGGTGGTACAAAAAATGCACCCCCCAAAAAAAGGCCCAGACTCCCCTAATTGAAAAACTACTCTACCCCTATAATATTGCTTTGATCTCTACCGTGCTGAAACAAGGCATCTAAAGGCGCGAAGATTTTTACGAACTTTCTTATTAATTTTGGTAGAAAACTGAAAATGTCATTTTTTTCTGATGAAGATGAGATGTTGGTTGAGTTGTTAGTCGATTCTCACCCCTATTTGATGCCAGACTGGACTCCTACAAAGATATTATTGTGAGAATTTTTCTTCTTTCAAACTTATATGTTTTGTTAATTTAGTATTTGAAAACAGCCCTCTTTTGGTCGTGACGTGTAAATTCTGTCGATATTCATCCGTTTTTCCGGAAGAAAACATGATATGATAAGAACGTCTTCGTCTTCCTCCCCCTCCAATAATCTCACTATCAATCTTTTTTTAGCCGCACTTAAACGTCGGACATAATATATACTTTGCACTGTTCAAACGATCAAAACAAACTTTCGCGGGTGTCTGTCGCGCGTATCGGTCTCTAGGAACAGAATGCTACCTTTAGATTTCTTAAAATTCATTGTTGAGTGGGATTTCATAGAATCCCTACCAAACCCGATTTTAGCTCTACAACTTTTTTTACAGTAAGCGTGACTAAGCTTCACTCTTAAGTAAACTACAAAAAAACATGCTGAGTTTAGACTGGGCTACACCCAGCGTAACATGCGCATCCTTAAACACGCATTTTATTTTTTTTGGAACCCAACCCAATACTACTCCCAACACGTTCTAACCAACAAACTTGGTGTTGTCAGTTCTATGATTTTGAGTCAGGAACTACCACTAAAATACCTATATGTCTGCGAAACAAAGCCTAACTTACACCTAACTATACAACATATGGATTACTGTTGGAATGGTTAAAATATCTTTCAAAATAATACTGTCACTAAAGAGCAAAGTCCGCAGCCGAAGGCTGCGAAATCTTTTTAAAATAATGGTCAACATTAACACAAAATAGAAATATAACAATAATGTCACTAAAATACTTAAAACTTTAGAAGAACAGCATCTGCATTCGGTGGTAGTCTGATGGAATGATTAAGGAAGAGAAAGTCTAGTACGGTTTTCCGTACCATTTATTTAATACTGTCACTCTCCCTAAAATACCCAGTCTTGTCCGGTCAATATATGGGGGGGGGGTTGAAATCTCTGGAATTTTCAGGGTACATATTTATTTACGTGGCAAGCGTTTCTTTTGTGATCATTGAATTAAAAACAATGGAATTGAGTTGTGTGTGACAATGCGCGATCTTTGTTTACATTATAAATGCCCTTTTCAAAGATGACTGCCAAAATGTAAACAAAGATAATTTCTATATCCTAGGAAGTGCTTGACATTTTGAGAGTAATACATTTTTAAATCTCTTTTTATTGTTATTGTAAAGATTAAAAGACGTATTATTTTATCTGAAAGAAAAGTGCTTCATATTTAAATATCTTTTTAAATCAGTCGATTACACCTATTTGATTAATCAAGAATCAAATAGGTGTAATCGACTTGGGATGATCATAAATGTAATTGGGTAGGTGTAATCGACATGAGATGATCATAAATGAAATAAAAAGGTTGTGATAACTCATTTGCCTGGAATTTCCCGTTGAAATTCGAATTTTCCTGGGTAATTACAACCCAGCCATCATTAGAACCTACGTGGCGCGAAACGATAATTTTTTGAAAGTGCCCATTTCAACATTAACCAATCAGAACAAGGCTTGTTATTATTCTTTTGAAGACATGGGAGAAGCTCATTCCATTTGTTCTAATTCATTGTTTGTGATAGAGTCATAATAACTATCATTAAAATGGACGGTCTGTTCGAAACATGGAGNACATGGAGGGGGGGGGGTGAAATCCCTCAAAATTTTTAAGATAGTATGTACATGGAAAACGCAAATTTTTTATACTGTCATACCTATTATCACTAAAATCGCCAGTCTGGTCCGGACATGAGGGGGGTTGGGAAGATGAAACCCTCTACCCTCCATCAAATATCTATTTCACTAAATTATTTTATGTAATTTGTTTTTATTTATTTAAGTGTTATTGTTCTTTTTAATATTGATTGGGATATTTTAGACACATTGCAAATTGTTTTCCTAATTACCTATGTACCCTAACTAATATAATATTAGTTCCCTAGGTATACAGTATGTCCCAGAAGTCCTAGCGGAGGCCCTGTAACTTTTGAATGGCCTGGAATTTTTGAATTCTGATTGATCCCAGGGATAAAAAGAGGCCATGGCCATGCAATTGGTGACAGTAATCTCCATATGATAAGGACCTAGGATATCAACATTATTAAGATGACATTTTAGCATAACAAATTAGATAAATATTTCTTTTCATTATTTTTAAAAAAAATACATCTTTGAAGGACACGCAAATTTAAAAAAATCAAACAAATTATTGAATAGGCTGTTCAACCTCTCATTTTAGGATTACATTTGACGAAAATGAATTAATTTCATGAATAAAAATATACGTATTACGCAAGCCAATGTGGAAATATGACATATCATTATTAATTTATTATGCCTTTGATTGTAAATCGTATCTGGAAATTCCATTCTCATCGTTACGCCACTGAAACATATCTATCAATTTATTATAAGAAGTATTTTTTTGAAAATGTTTGGAACCTTGCAAACAAATCAGAAGGGAGAAAGGCCTTTTTGTTTGCCTTCGGGCATCGGAGGGTAATTGAAATTTCTTAAGACAAAATTATTTTTAACAAGATATGGCCTTTAAAACGTAAAAGGTTCAATCTTACATTAATTTGTCGTACATAGGTATGAATAGAACATTCATGTTCTATTCATTACTGTACATTCCCTCCGCATACAAATGCACATGAATACATAGCCGAACAGAAGGGTGTTTTTTCCGACTCTAATATTATTTGATCGATTAGAAGCTTTATCAATTATTGTGAGGTGCTGCTACTGATGAACAAATTGTAAAACTCAAATAATGTGTCTTATGTATCAGCATGTTTTGTGTTTTTCAAGAATTTTGATAAAACAATAATTATTTATCAAAGTATTACTATAATCAATAAATTATTTAACGTTCAAGTGTTTTTAATCATAATTAGAGTACATATAATAATTATTTGCTAAGTTTTCAGTGTAAAAAGTGTAAACATATTCTCTGTTCATGCTATAGTGTTTTTTTGTCTGACCATTGACCTAATTCTTCGACCTTGAAATCTCGAGTTCAATGTGTTATAGCTCTTTCTTTAGATATTTTTCTAATGTTATTTAGCTTTAAAATTCAAATTAATGTTGAATTATAATGTTTTTCGTAGTGTAAAGATTTCCTGTAACTTTAAAATTCTATTTGAAACGTGAAGGATAAAAGAAAGTACCAGATTAAAATGGATTCTACAGATAGAGGTAAGTCACTGACTAATCAAATAATTTGCATGCCTTGCAGGTTTATGTTTACATTTTTATAACATAAAGGTAAAAGATATCTTTTCATTCAGAATTCACTCGTCTATTGTTTAGCAACAGGAAGTTTCTGTATTTTGAAAAGAAAAAAAAAATGTAGTTTTGTTTGCCTAGACTTTATCAATTGTATTTCAACGACCGCGTTATGTTGTCAAATTATTATTGATTGATATTATCCTTAACCCTGATACACCTCACTTACCTTAATCTGAGCCGGATATAATTAATAATGAATGTTCATATACATATTTTGTCTAGTAATTTTGAGATAATTGGTAGTCTCATCATAATTTTCTTGAAAGTTTATGATTGTGTGTCCCCTTGATATAATTTTGTCATGCGTGAAAATCGTGATAGTTTATGTTGCCCTTAACCTTACTAATCTAAATTAATATAGCAATTAGCTCATCTGCAGAAGTAGAAGGTTCTTGAAATAACCCAATATTTTAGGTTTTAAGCAGGATTAGTTCTTATGCGTAATGGTGTTTTTTGGCCCTTTTAAAAAGAAAAAAAAATACTCACCTGCACATGAATTTTTATATTTTTAGGTATTAAGCAGGATTAGTTCTTATGCGTAATGGTGTTTTTTGGCCCTTTTAAAAAGAAAAAAAAATACTCACCTGCACATGAATTTTTATATTTTTCAGTATGTTTTGCCACCTGATTATCCTGAACTTTTTCTTTCTTAATTAAGTTTGCAGCAATGTGCATTTGATTGATTAGATTGTTGAGAGCAACTTTGGGAAGGCACTTTTCCCTTGTGATTAACAACAGCTACTCAGTTGTCCTCACGAGGTTAAGCGCACCCTGATAAAACCGATAAATACGTGGTGTCCCCAAACTGACTGCAGTAAACTAACTAGAACTGGTGTATTAGTAAATGGCAAAGTAGTTGTCTAATGATTAGATGTCAAGCAAAATATGAATGGTATTGTGAGATTTATGCATATGTAGAATGGTTGATAGGATACATTCTGCTATCTGTAAGAATAAACTCGGACCATAAACCTTACGCAGTTTATTTTTTATTTAATACATGGTAGCCCTATCTATACTAGATTATAAGTTCTAACTAGCAAAATTTGAATTTCCATGTCATGAACGGTAAGAGTGCTCTTCTGCTGGCTAATAGCCCCATACATATGTATTAAATGCGTGATATGAATAAAATATAAATACATATATACAAATAATGCGTGATATGAAAATTAGGGACTCATTATCAAAATTGAAGACTTCCTCATCTGATTTATACGGAAAATTATGCTTAATTTTTATTGTAATGTGTCGCAAAAGAACTAAGCACACAATACATACATACATATAAAACGCTTCGTATTTTGGATTGACACTGAGAATTGAGGTGGGATCTTGATACTAGATATGTTCTAGTTTCTAGAACCCACCTCAGTGCTCAGGGAAGTAGAGAATATACATCAACATAGATAGGCACAATTACATACTATTGACTAAATTCTATCCCATTGATCATAAAATGTGAAAAACTATCCCATATAAGGCATATCGTGATAAATTCTATACCGTTGAACATACTATGATAAATTCTATACCATTGAACATATCGCGATAAATTCTATACCATTGAACATATCGCTATAAATTCTATACCGTTGAACTATCGTGATAAATTCTATCCCATTGATCATAAAATGTGAAATAATATCCCATATAAGTCATATCGTGATAAATTCTATACCATTGAACATATCGCGATAAATTCTATACCATTGAACATATCGTGATAAATTCTATACCGTTGAACTATCGTGATAAATTCTATCCCATTGATCATAAAATGTGAAATAATATCCCATATAAGGCATATCGTGATAAATTCTATACCATTGAACATATCGCGATAAGTTCTATACCATTGAACATATCGTGATAAATTCTATACCGTTGAACTATCGTGATAAATTCTATCCCATTGATCATAAAATGTGAAATAATATCCCATATAAGGCATATCGTGATAAATTCTATACCATTGAACATATCGCGATAAGTTCTATAAATTCTATCCCATTGATCATAAAATGTGAAATAATATCCCATATAAGGCATATCGTGATAAATTCTATACCATTGAACATATCGCGATAAGTTCTATACCATTGAACATATCGTGATAAATTTTATACCGTTGAACTATCGTGATAAATTCTATCCCATTGATCATAAAATGTGAAATAATATCCCATATAAGGCATATCGTGATAAATTCTATACCATTGAACATATCGTGATAAATTCTATCCCATTGAACATTTCGTGATAAATTCTATACCGTTGAAATATCGTGATAAATTCTGTCCCATTGATCATAAAATGTGAAATAATATCACATATAATTGTATCCCCGTTGAACATATCGTTATAAATTCTGTACCATTGAACATATCGTAATAAATTCTATACTGTTGAACTATCGTGATAAATTCTATACCGTTGAACTATCGTGATAAATTCTATACCATTGAACATATCGCGATAAATTCTATACCATTGAACATATCGCGATAAATTCTATACCATTGAACATATCGCGATAAATTCTATACCATTGAACATATCGCGATAAATTCTATACCATTGAACATATCGTGATAAATTGTATACTATTGAACATAAATTCTATCCCATTGAACATATCGCGATAAATTCTATACCATTGAACATATCGCGATAAATTCTATACCATTGAACATATCGCGATAAATTCTATACCATTGAACATATCGTCATAAATTCTATCCTATTGGTCGAACCTGTGGAAAATCCTTTTCCTAATTGTTGTTCAATTTGTCCATATAGTCAGGAGGTGTTGTTTCCTTTTGCTAGGTGGAAGTATTTAGATAAGTGAATAAATTTCGACCATCAAATCACGTTTCGAAAATATAATATGTTATGTAATTAAAATATTTTTCAAATACATACAAATTAAATCTAATTTTATTTTGTCTTTAACCTACAAATCTACGAGGAAAAATAAATAAATAATGATAATATCTGTATGTGGGGGGGGTTCTTTTTAAGTAGGTGCTCATCTGCTTGTACCTTACAAGATATAAAAATTTAAAGATATCAATTATTATCAAACGCTATTCCACTCAAGCCTAGTATAAATCAGTAGAACCGGACGACTTATACTGGGCATCACAAAACTCGGGTTAAATTAAAACCCATTTTTGGTTAGCTAAACTCCTAACAAAAAATTGGCAGTAATTTAACCTGAGTTTTTTGGTTAGCTAAACACCCAAACAGCCTCAGTAGTTTAGAAGTTTAAGACGTTGGATTTGTAACCAGGAGGTTAGGATGTTGGTCTAACTCCATCCCCGCCTCTTCGAAATACTGGTCACGTTAGATCTAAATAAGTTCGAAGTGATCATTTCAATCAATATTAAAAAACTCTTGAGTGGAACGTTACTCCTGTTACGAGGTAGATATCAGTATCACTAAGATTGCAGTCTGTCTTAACTCTGATTTTTTTTAAAAAAATGGCGAGGGGTCAGTCACTTATGAATATCAATTTGAGCGTCTATCATTGAGGATACCAGATCCGTGGATCAGGTTTTTGTTCAAAATTCCCAATAGTAGGGGGAGTTATATGTTCAGGTTCAGGTTCCCTTATTATTAAAGATATGGCCCTCTATAATAGTAGTATGCCGGTGAAGCCAAAACAATTCTTAGACAGTAGGACTCCCTTGAGAGTGTCAGTAATTGCCATAGTTGTGTCTGTATCTCTCTAAATGTAGTGTACCATCTATATGACTATAATTTAATTTAATAAAAAAACGCTCCACTTGTTTCAATTTCTAATATAAAAATACAGCCTGAGTGCCCTAAGTAACTCAATTGGTGGGGCCGACAGATTTGTTAGCAGAAGGCTGTTTGTTCGAAACCAAGCTTAGACATAAATATTTAGCAATAACCTGAGGTAGTCATATTAACTTAATACAACTCAATTCCTTTAGTGTAATAACAAAATCCTATTCTTATTGGCCAGTTCAATGCCAAGAGTCTGGAGATACACAAGAAAGAACTGTAGAGTCATGTTTTACATTCTCAACTCTCCAGGCTAGTCTTTAAATTTTCCAAAATTCCTCATTTATGGTTAAACAGAGAGTTAGTCGGCGAAACCAAGTTAGCTTTCTAACTATAGATTCTAAAGTTAAGATTGGCTTAAGTGTATTTTCCATGTAAACTATGATTATAGATTCCTAGGTGATTAACAGTTTTTTTATTATAAATTAGGATTTTATCATAATCATCTTATCTGCGCATGACTCCACTTGCAGACCCTCAGCTCTAGGTTCAAATTTACAATGATAAACGACCTTTTCTCTCTATTTACATTGTATGTTCTATTTATCATAAGAATTCATTTATTGTTCGGATCCCTGAGAACTATAAAATTAGAAAAATTTTTGGCCTATTATAATGATTCAACCCTTCTGATTGGTTCACAGGGATCTGGACATTTTTGTTGTTGTTCAAAAAGTGACTTCTCATAATAATCAGACAATGGGTTTTCAACATTTCAACTCTCTTTTAAGAGTTTGCAGGGATTTATTTTTAGTTTCTGGGAAAAACAATGTGATAATACCCACTATCAAGGAACCAATTGAAAATGTCATTAACACAGTTACAATGCTGAATGTTTCGAACAAATAAACATACAATTTAATAGTAAAAAAGAAACCTAAATTTTTACCAAGAACCATAATTGTAAAAATATGGTTACTAGATTCAGAACTAATTAATTCATTAAAGTAAGAATAAATTACAGGAAAACAAATTGAACCGAACAGAAGTATGTAGGCAATGAAAAGAATGATCGGAAATGTACTAAACGGTTGGAAGTTTATAAAGTGACATACTGCAAGCGTGCAAAGAATGGCTGACATAGCAAAACATGTAAACACAATTAATGAGATACGTCCAAATCTATCAATGACAAAGAATGTAATGAGACCTCCAAGTAATTGACAACATGTAAAAATTATATTATACATTGCGACATTTTCATCGTGTACAAAAATTTCAAATATTTGACTACTAAATGTGACTATTACTGAGAATCCTGTAAAAGATAAAATAGTAGTTTGCAAAAACAAACCAATGAGCATGGTTTTAAAATAATATTTATTTTTAAATATTTGTGAAAATTGGATGGTTACTTTGTTCAGAAACAATTCTTGTAACTTTTCAATTTCTTCGTCTAAAATATTTTCATTTTGTATTTTACGTAACCATTGTAATGATTTCTTTGCATTATCATATTGGCCTTTTTGTAATTGATAAATAGGAGATTCTGGCAGTAAAGAGAATAGAAAAAGATAGAGGACACATACAGTAAGTAATAATAAATTTACAGTATCGTAAGAGACAAAAGCACCCAATGTTATTACATACAATGCGCCACTTACTATACTTAATGTTAACATGTTGGAGAGTTTAGCACGATTTTCATTACTAGAAATTTCTTTGACATACAAATTAACACAGAGGATAGCACCTATATTAGAAAATCCACCTAGGATTCTACCTACGAGAATAATCATTTGATTGTGACTGAAATATAAAAGCAAGTACATAATTGTATAAGGAAGAGCGAGTATGAGTCCTGTTGTTTTTCGACCATATCTTTCTGACAAATTTCCCCATATGAAGATGCCCAAGAGAGACGATAAGTACGGAAGAGAAGTGAGCCATGATATATAAGACATAGACACATTTCCTATTGGAGATGAAGTATCTGGTGAATGGAAATAATGATAGCATGCCGATAGCCAAGTGGTCGTGCTACCTAACATAAAAGACATCATGTTAGCTGAAATCAAAAGTTTTCATTTTATTTTAGACATGATATGGTGTCATAATACAGTGAACAAAAGAAAAACATTTTTATCAAATGATCAGCAGTTTGCTGATCACTAGATGCGGGCGGGTGAACATAAATATTTCTTTCTTTTTACCAAGAACATTAACAATTTAGTGCAGTTTTGATTTGTTGCAAAGTTTTGTTTTTAGATTCTGGAAAGAAACTGGTTACGAGAGCTGTTATTGCACAAGTTATTGCAAAAAATAAAAACACACCTTCAATATGGAAGCGGTCAAATAAATAAGTATACACTTTGATGGCACAAAACCATCCTAAATATTTCCCCATCATCAGAATTGGCAAGATATGGTTGCTAGATTCGCTGCTGATGATCTCATTGAAATAAATGTAAATAGTTGGACCGGCAATTGCAGTGTGGAGAAGTTGGAACAGACAAATAAGAATAAAGGAAATCATTCCAAACGCGGGTAGATTGAAATAGCGTCCTATTGAAATGGTCAGAAGTATAGCTGATAGTACAATACAGATCAAAACGATGTTGGTTTTGCGACCTAATCTATTGGTGACGAAAAATGATATCACTCCGCCCATCAACTGACACAAAGCGTCAATAATCATGAACATTGAAACATCTTTCCTATTCAAAAGAATTTCAAATATAGGACTGCTGAATATGATTAAAACTGAGAGTCCAGTTGCGTTGAGGATGAATGTTTGAAGGAAGAACCCAATGAACATCGTTTTCCAGTAGTATTTGTTTCGGAATATGTCCAGAAAGTTGATACTCTCCTTGTTTAGAAACGATTCTTTGAGTCTGTCTACTTCCTTGTTGAGAAGATTTTCATTTTTGGTTTGTCTTAACCATTGTAGAGATGCAATGGCTTTGTCAATGTCATTATTTTTTATGTGATGAACTGGACTTTCGGGAAGAATTGAAAAGGCTACTAAGTATATGAGACAGATAAGAAGAAGGAATAAATTCAACACTTGATAGGAAACGAAAGCACTAATTGTTATTATGTATAGGCAGCCTAATATGATAGACAATGTGAACATTATTGTGAATTTTGCACGCATCTGAACACTGGAAATTTCTTTGACGTACAAGTTAGCACACATAATACAGCCCACATTAGCCAAACCGCCAATGAATCTGGCAAAGAGTGCAACATTTTTATCACTGGAAAAAGATAGCACAGCGTACATGATTGTATAAGGAAATCCTAAAACGAGTCCTGTTATTTTACGACCATATTTTTCGGATAGATTTCCCCATATGAAAAGTCCGAGCAAAGCAGATAAATATGATATGGACCCCAACCAAGATATATACTGTAGAGATACGGGTCCTAGGGGAGAGTCATTTGATGTGAAATAGTGGTGTGTTGCAGTCGTCCAAGAGTTATTGGTTCCTAATGAGAAGGACATCAAAAGGGCTGAAATCAAAACATCAAAAGTATTAGGCATACGTCAATACAGCTGATTGTTTGATTTAAGTGGACGACATTTTTGTTAATTTAATACCTTTACATGTGCAGGGTGTATCTAAATTACGTCGCCAAAAAATAAGGGTGGTAGAACATAAAAAGTTGTGACCACTTTTTTGCAATGGCTTTGTCAATGTCATTATTTTTTATGTGATGAACTGGACTTTCGGGAAGAATTGAAAAGGCTGTTAAGTACAGATAAGAAGAAGAAATAAATTCAACACTTGATAGGAAACGAAAGAACCGATTATTATTATTATGTACGGGGAGCCAAATGTGGCAGTAAATGAAATGAACGTGTCAAATTTTTACGCGTATGACCTGGAAATATAAAGTGACACACATAATACAGCCCACATTAGCTAAACCGCCAACGAATTTGACAGAGTACAATAATTTTATCAATGGAAAAAGATAAGACGGCGTACATGATTGTATAAGAAAATCCTAAAACAAGTCCTGTTATTTTACGACTATATTTTCCGATAGATTTCCCCATATGAAAAGTCCCACAGCAAAGCAGATAAATATGACATGGACCCCAACCTAGATATATAGTGTAGAGATACGGGTCCTAGGGGGAGAGTCATTTGATGTGAAATAATTGTGTGTTGTAGTCGTCCAAGAGTTATTGGTTCCTAGTGAGAAATGTGAAGGACATTGAAAGGGCTGAAATCAAAACATAATAATTATTATAATATGAAGCGGGCAATGTTTCCCTAAGATATATGATTTCATTAACAAGTCTATAATTAGGGGCAAAATGACAGGAGTGCTTACTCAATATTGGCTAAATGGTCTCCTCCGTGATCTCTTTAACATTCGTGTAAAACGTTCATTGTCCTGGAGTCGTTGTTATACATTAACAATTAGAAAAAATTCAAAGAAGAAAATCTAGTTTGATACTTTCTTGTTAGATGTCTTCAATTCGGGGAATCAGTGAACAATTTCAACTTTAATTTTAAATTTACGAACTGCATGTAAACGAATAAATTTATAATAAAAGCACAAAGAAATATTTGGCACATTAGATGAAGAATGTCATAAAATGCATATAGTCATAAATAGTAATTAATTCACTTAACTTCCTAATTTTAGAGCAGAATTTGAAAATACATATAAAATGGACTAAAACGTGCACTTATAGCTCAAATATGACTTGAATATGTGCTTAAGACTTGAAATTTAGTATGTCATTACTGTAATTTATACCAAGATCGACACTCGAAGCTTTTGGTTGAAACGAATCTACTATTGGCGGTTTTTTGTCGCTGTTTAGCAGTCTTTGCGAATATTGTCTAAAAGGAGAACGGTAAGAGTTCGAAATTAAAATTTGGTGACTATTCATATGAATTTTATGCATTGAATGATCAAACACTCTTTTGGGTGAGGTCCAATGTACCGTTGGCGATTTTTTGCGCTTCTTGTGGGTTTTCTGCGGTTATGCCTAAAACGGGAACAGTAAGGACTAGAGCTTGAAAATTGGTACCTATATGTTGCAATTTTATGCATGGAATGCCCAAAGACACTTTTTTGTTGAAATCTAATCAACCCTGGGTGGTGTTTTGCCGTTTTCGCGAATCCTGCAAAAAATGATAACGGTAAGAGCTAGAAATTAAAATTTGGTGTCTATTCATATCTATTATACGAGTATACATTGATTACACTACGAAACTTTTTATTTAAATCGATTTTACTGTTGGCGGCTTTTTATCGATTTTTAGCGGTTTTGGCGGCTATCACGAATCATTCCTAAAAAGGGAGACTAGAAATTTTATATGTGTCGAATTTATTGTAACTTTATACACTGACAAATATTAGCGTTCTCGAGATATTTGTATAGAAAAACACACGGATGCCAAACGTGTTTTGACATTGAAAATTCGACATAGAAAATTTCAGCCCATTAAGGAGCATTCACACTACACAGTGAAAGTGTGAGCGTCAGTGACAGTGCTCTCCGACGCCGTACCGTGATCTTCACGGTGACTTGACGTAAAAAATACTTGCACGGATAAAATACTCCCGGACGGTATTAAAATCACTGTGAGAGCATGTCACTGTCTAGTGTGTAGTGTGGATGCTCTTTACAAAGCTTTTTTTCTTTTTTTATAGTTTATAAATTGTTCTGCGTTCCTGGTCCATGTTCAATAATGTGGGGAAAAGTAAAAAGGATTTTTTTAAAGGAAAAAAATCTTTTTTAACTAATTTGAAAATTTACTATCTGGTTTTGAAATTGCCAGATTCTTATGTAATTAAAGTAAATCTTTAACCTTATGTAGTTAAAGTAAATCCCTCCTTTTTATATTAATTCCTGGTTACGCCAATGGTCAATTGCCAAAATAATATGCGTTCTAAACGCGGGTTTTACCGTCTGACTTATTTTAGGCGTCTCACGAATCAGAAAATGTCTTAATGGTAAATATCAAATCCATCTTACCTGTCGTTGCAGCGAAAATCTCTCTAAAAGTTCCGGAGTTGATAAACATTGTACCGGTTTACTAGTGTGCTCACAGAGTTTCTTTTTATAATTCTAGTTTTTGGAATGATGTTGATAATTAATCATTTGGGTATCGGAAAACAGAATCCACTTGCAGTAGTCTACTGAAAAGAACAACACTATATTACAAAGGAATAATGAACCCGACCAACCAGTAGTGAGTAGTGGCATCATCGTGTCCGATAGTAGTCAGGTGTATGAGGGTGCAGCTCCAAATCATTCCTTGTTTGTTACTTGAATTTTTATTTGTCATCATACATCTAGTTTTTGAGGCCAATAATTGACATTGGCCCCCAGAACCATGTCAATCACTGTAATATAATTACATCTATAGCACAAATATAATAATATTGCAGAGTTGCTTTCTGTGTTATGTTATAAGCACAGGAAGCACTCGGGTGGACTTGGGCCGTGAGAATGTCCCCCTTAAATAATTTCTCACAATCTGACATATGATACACTCGTATATTTACCCTCATGGAGTAAGTAAGCAAAACAAAACAAAACAAAAAAATCGTTTCAAATCAATTCTCTCTATTTGATGTGTTGCGATTTGTTGCGTACACACACTCCGTCTCTCTTTTCCACCCTGTATACCCTTATTAATTCATCTGTGAACAAGTTCAGCCTCAACACTACACTAGGGATGGGCTAGTCATCCTACGAGTCGACTCACTCAGGAGTCGACTCTTCTTTTTGACTGATAACGTGATAAAGATAATTAAGGGAGAAATATAACATAATTTGTATTTTATAACTATAGATGAGAGAACGCAATATATAACGAGCTGGATACCGCATTATATAAGCTTTAACAGGTATATTATTGGTTATTCGATTTTTCCGGTTGTTTGATGTTTACTGAAGGAAAATGGTCTTTTATTCTGGTGACGATTGATTGTAATGTCTTTTTAATGTGTTCACCAAAGTTGGGGACGTTTATCTGGTAGATGCCCCATTTGTGAATTGGTTTTATTATATCTTCCTGGTAAAATAATGTTTTTTTTCTTCTGAAATTGTCACTCAATGAGTCGATTCATATTGGTGAGTCAAGTCGACTCAGCTAAGTGAGTTGAAAATTCCATCCCTATAATAAACTGACAAAGGAAGTGGCAGTTACCAAATATCTATCATTGAAGTGAGTTGTGTGCATTCTGTTTTTAACTATTATATTTTTTTTATGGTGAATAATGTTTGGTATAATCCTTTCGACCTACCGCTTTTCCGCTCCGCTTATTACAGTCCACCACTCTGATCCAGTCATTTTACGATTTTCATTATTATTTTAGAGAAAGCTAGCCTGACCCTAAATTTATGATCACCTCACCCTGTATGTAGGACCAGTAAAGACAAGGCCGTACCCAAGGCCCCCCGATTTTTTTTAATGAAATACTCTACTTTCCACGTGACTTATAATATTTTTTTAAAAAAACAACAACAATAAAAACGTCAATAAAAACAACATCACCTTCCATCATCATTTTCAGGTGTTAGTCCTAGCTTGGCTGTCAATGCTTCGCCCCCGCCCCCCCCCACCCCCCCACGAAAAAAAATCTTGACTACGACCCTGAGTAAAGATAAAAAAGTTAAATCCCTATGTTTTTATCTGGTTTGATATCGCAGTGATTGTCTGGTGTCGCATTGAAGTGTTTGTAAAATATACAGGGAGTAACAAGGAAAACATACGATCCTTGAATTCGCATGCTTTATGTTGTGGGAGGTAGTAAAATAGTAATATCTCATTAATCACAAACTTTACGATTCAGCTGAAATTTTGTTAAACCATCACTGTTCCCCCAGTATCGGGGTTTGTCTAGGTTTTAAGCCGATCTGTTAACCACTGTTACCGCGGAGTGTTAGATGGGTGCAAGCCCTAGGAGAAGGTTTATCGAAAGAAAAGACGAAGAACTTTGTAGAAAATATGTTAACGTTCGACTCAGTGAAAAGGGGTAATAATGATGAGACTGATCAGGACATTCTCTGTCTTTCTATCGTAGACTCACACTGCTGGGTCCATCGATCACCATAAACCCTTAATTGAATTGTTTACCATCATTTTATCCTAATAATCTGACCTACATACCCCAGTCATTGTTCTCAGGTGTCTTGTCGGATTGTATCACCTAACCAACCAGTTATGTGGTTACAACCGCATTACCGAAAATGTTCTCCTTTGGATTGATCTTATGTTGATGGATTGACATAGTACCTATTATTAGGTTTGGTAATTTTTCGGTTGTTTGTTTGCAGTAAATTTATTAATTTCAATATTGAATCTTTGGATATCTGTACAGTATTTGTATGAAACTATATTTCGTTCTGAAGCGGGACCAAAAAATCATTCGAGGTTCGGTCTAACCTCCATTCGTTTGCAACTTACAATCTATCTCCCACATTGACCCCACCCCTCCGTGTCCTCCAATAGTATTAAATATTTCAAACTCATGAGGTTTACCAGTCCAGACCGCCAACTAATTCAGTGTTGAATTCAATTTACTAAAAAGTTTTCAAATAGTGATAATCGTAACTTTGGGGACAACCGTTGAGAGGCGTTTTTTCAAGTTTTTGTTCTTCAGAGAATACACACTATCTTATCTGATCAATGGAACATGATGTGTTTTCAAGGAGCCTTGTTCTAGAGTGCCTTCTAGAACATCCTTATTAATTTATTGTACATTTGATGGGTGATTGATTGACTTGAGTATTATTTTATGAAAGATTATAGACAGGATTAAGTGAATTAATACACCATTTAAAGTTTTACCCAATAAATTGATAATTTCACAGGATGCTGAGGACGCAGTGCTGTTGTGCTTGCTTCATTTCGTCTTAGGTAGTTTTTAAGATAAATAAACATGAATAAAACCCATTGGTTTTAAATAAATTTAGAGATACAACAATGGCCGAGGAAAAATGTTGGTTAGATCTTAACGGAATTTTTTTTTGGACCAGAGTAAGCACACGATTTTTCTTTTATTGAAACTTGATACCGTGCTGCTGACGTGATAACAATAATTTGAAGCAGTTTGGTACCGATAGTATTATTATTGATTGTGGCGGCCTTTCCTTTCGGAATTCCAAGTGCTGCGTCCACTAGTTAGGACTATTGCACACCAGTTTTTCCACGTCTAATATCTCTCATCCAGCCCTGAAATTGCCGAACCCCTAATGAAGTTCAGCAACGATTCTACTGGGTTAGAGTGTATCACAACCCGGGAACCCTAGCGTCCTGAAGCGTTGTACCGCCATATATGGGCAGTCAAATATAATGTGCGAAGCCGTCTCCTCTTCCTCTCCACACATCCTGCACATCGCTGTTCCCTTGATAGTAAGATGCCGATAGTAAGATTAAACTATATCTAAAAATGATAATTAATCGACACAATCCTTCTTCGTTATGTAAAGAAAGGTTTGGTAGAGGTATATTAATAAGGTAGTACTTTTTTAGCGAAATATTTTTTTAAATTACATGGGTATGTCTGGTTATGTTAGGGTGATGTGAGACTGCCGCATACTCACTTATCCTATGCCATAGCACACATCTTTGCTTATAAGTAATAAGCAAGGAAAAAACAAATACACATGTTCCGCAGATCGAACAATATTTATTGACGTATAATAATGTTACTTAGCTCATTTAAAAAACAAAAACAAATTATTTTTGTTTTCTTTGGAGTACACTTACTTGCACAACTCAATATTTTGTTAATTTTTGATATTCGAAATGAGTAATTTAATAATAAATAATTAATGTATTAGATTTACTAATTAACATATATTGGGAATATTTATTAGAAACCAAAATAATACGATAAATTTTAATGTTCATTTCTTGGAAACACTTGTAAAAACAATACAGTGTAGAAATTAATATGCTTCGTTCTGAGAGGTAATCAACCTGGATTATAATCAGCACTTCAATCAAGGTGCTTAAAAAACAGTAAACAATGCTCCAAAAAACGGTAAGTAATCGGCTCGGTGAGTATGCGGCTGTCCTCTCATCGGAAATGATCTGAACTTACCCGACTAATCCATCTCTTGTTTTTTCACTATGAAAGAATTTTGTTTACAAAATATTCCTTTTTATAAATAAAATACAAAACATTTTTCATTGCACTTATCCATTATAAGAAAAATATACTTATCTGTTATCTGAAAAAACATAAAAAGATTAACGCGTTAGACTAAAATCGTATTAGATTCACTGTTAAGTTAATTTATTAAATTTTTAATTCCCGAACAATCGCAAAAACAATTAACTAATTTAATCTTAAACAGTCAGGGACGTAGCTAGGGGTAACCACCCACTTTGGCACTCCCTCTAAACATGGGCTACGCTTCTTTTGGCGCCACACAAACCTTGCGCCCGGGGCAGCAGCCCCGTTGGCCCCTTCCTAGTTACGTCTCTTCTAATGCTCTTAATATTGTTCGATAATTTGGATGGAAGATAATTTTTTGGTGACGATATATTGTTTTTACCGCTCCATTATTTATCATGACTGGTGTTGTTGGGTTGTGTTGCCCTAAATTTAATATGTCAATTTAGAAGTATTTTCCATTTGATGCATTTTTTTTTTAATTATAGAGTCTACACTAACTACATTTATGCTAACAAGATTCAATCACAAATGCAGCAATTACCGACGCTCGAGGGAGCCCCATAGCCCTAGAATCTTTCCGGTTTCACCGGCATGCTATTGTAGAGGGCTTTTATTATAGTGATTTGAACATATAAGTCTCCCTACTATTGGGGACACTGAACAAAACATCACCGGGAGACCTGATTCTGGCATCCGAATTCCTCAAGGACACACGTTCAATGATTGACTGAACCTTCACAAATTTTCTTCAAAAATCTGATTTGGGCATCTTTCTTTCTCATCTCCACGCGCGCAAAACGAGTAATCCTCTCATCGACGCACCTTTTGTAGGCACTTTTCGGATTGCCCTTAGCTCGATCTACGATTTTATTTCATTGGCCGCTATTGACTCGAAAGGCTTTACTCGGAGGGGTAATCATAGACCCCGAATTGGCTTATTCATAACAATTCTTTGTGGGGTTCTTTTTGTAAGATATTTAGGTCTTTTGGAAAAAGCCGTGCTGCAACATTCTCCATATCCAAATTATCAATTAAAATTGTTCGACTGGATCGTGTTTCCAAAACATTATCCAAGAAAATATGTTTGACCTTTACTTAGGATTCTCGTCAGGCGTTTCTGGGGCGAAAAATTATCTGCGCAATTACAAAAGTCAATTTATCTTCCATTAGTAGTTTTACGTTTTACCCCGTTCTTAGCCACGGCTCAATTTTATGGTAGTATAGTCATTGTTGATGATGCGTTGAATACACCAGTTCTCGTAAGATCACTCAAGTTAAGCAACGTCCAGCGAGGTTTTTCTTGGTAGGTGACCACGTAGTTTCGAGCCCTCGTGCTGCTGCCATGCCCACCACCAACATTTGAATAGTTACTAAGATAGGATTTTCTCTAAAAATAATAGTTAATTAGTTAATCGACACAAAACTATCCTATTTTTATGTAAAAAAGGTTTGCTACGGATTGATAAAGTAGTTTTTTCCGCTAGTTCAGTTATTAGCGTGGACAATGGTATTATATTATGACGTTCCATATTACACTGCAACAAAAATGTATTGACTGCCAGCGTTTATGGCACGTTGAATACACCAGTTCCCGTTAGATCACTGAAGTTAAGCAACGTCCAGCGAGGTTGTACCATGTGGGCGTCCGCGTGGGTTCGCGCTCTCGTGATGCTGGCTTTTTTCCGGCCCAACCCAGGCTGGGTGAGGTCAATGGTAGCTGTTTTGCATGGAATGGAAGGTAAAACCCCCGTCTTGAATAGATAATAGATGTTAAGCCAAATAAAAAAAAATGTATTGATATGAAACGCCTTCAATTTTTTACTATATTAATCACATACTTCTTTATGTCGTTAAAACAACGAGGATCTCAAGAGAAAACTTGATTATATAACGCCTTCAATTTTATTACGTAAGATGAAGGTGCAAAATTTCTTGTAATGCTGTAATGATCTCATAGATTGGGTTCTTTTATTTGGAATTCTAATTGGGGTTGGCGCTGATTCCTTAATTCTGTCATGTTACAACAGAGTTTTTTGAAGGCTTACAATCATTAGGCGATTGTCAATCAGAAGTAAACCATGTTCAAAACACATACCTTTTAAGAGAGAGAAAACAAACCAATTTAGCGCGGCAAACCAAACCGGGAGAAGTTTATTAGTCAACTAACTTGGTCTCTTCAGAAATAATCTGGTTTGCTCTGTTGTTGACAAAATAAAGATCCCTCCTTATCTCCTGGTTCACTCCACATTATCCTCATTTTTTATTAAATTTTTTATTGGAGGAATAAAAAATTCCGTTGATAGGTTTTTTCTTTTTTGCGTCGGATCAAAACTTGGTTCAAAATTCTAAAATGGAAAACAGCGCATTAACCTCAATATCGGAGATTGCTGTTAATATGTATTTGAATAAAATAATTCCTCATCGACACAGAATCTTAAATTTAAGTATTTCACTTTTCCCCCAAATTTCTCCTCTGGATCCACCCCTGGACTTCCGTAGTCACTTTTGGGTGTTTAACTTTGAAAATTTCAAAGTTTACGGTGCTTGCAACCTGGAATGTTGTTATACGAGCAATTGAAGCAATTTCTTGTTGCCAGATGTATGAAAACTTGATGTGATTTCACTGAAATCATGTAACCCGATGCAAGTTACATAACGCTATTTTTAAATAAATAAGGCCTTAATGTTACTGTACAGTTTTTTTTTTTTTACATAATTATATATTTTTTAAATAAAATAACAGTCATAATTTTTACCTATAATAACATAACAAATAATAATAAACATTAACATAAAAAAATCAGTAACATTAAGGAGTCCTAACACCACCAATAAATCAATACCATCGTTTCCGATGGTAGCCACATGTATGAGAGTGCAGCTTAAAAGAGAATATAAATTTCAATAATTTTTTTTGTATCAACTGCAAAAATATTGGTGAGTCACGAGCGTTACGACATTCTCAAGAATGTCGTAACAGACGAAAGCGCTCGTGACTCACCAATATTTTTTTTTACAGTTGATACAAAAAAACAACGAATTATTGAAATTTATATTTCATACTGACTGCAAACATCCTAAATACCATCTCTAAATTCAGCTTAAAAGAAGTTGTTGTTGGCTGCTCAAGTTTTTATTTGCTTGGAGGTTAATATTTCGTATAAGCTTTCAGAACCCTACCAATCACAGCAATATAATTACGTCAGTAACAAATTAATATTGCAGAGCTTTCTGTTTACGTCTTCAGCTCAGGTGGACTCGGCCCTTGAGGCTGACAATCTCCAGTATGACCTATTTTTAAACAACACGAAAGACAATAAAAATTGATTTTTGTAATTGATTTCATAAATGTGTATTATAAATAGCTTGGGATTTGGCGTAAACTGAAAGATTATCCTCTCCTGTGCTTATGATTTGAGTGTACAACCATCCAGTGTTGGTATTGGGTCTTTCATTTTAAGAATACATAACATTGCCGTATAATTTGACGACTCCTTATTTTAGATATAAAATTTGAAATGAAATAACAACAGAGTACAATAAAGTTGATTTCAAAGATTTGTTCATGATTGACAAAAGAAAGCGTTACTAGAGACTAGCAAATGCTCATGAAACTAAAGAATTTGATTTTATTTCAGTCTTTATGGTTTGGCATTCGTCAATATGACACTTAAACTTAACATAATAATATAAACATACAAAATATAAACTAAGCTAAAACGCTTTGAATAGTATGAACACAAAAAAAAAGTCAAGCCCCAATTGATTTTAAGGATTTTTTTTATCTTAACTGAAAGTTATTGTTTACCCTTTTTTAACTATATCCATTTTTCTCTCTTAGGGCAGGACCCTGAGCAAGTAATACTTGCAAGGTTCACTTGTAACTTGTAAATTCAGTTCCAAAATCGAATTTTACAAGATTCAATATTACTAGTAAAAAAAGTTGCATTACAAGATTCCTATTTCATAATCTCTTCTTGTAAGTAAATTTAAAGGGCCAATATACTTGCAAAACTTGGAAAAAATGTAAATTTCAATAAAATATTGTGTGTCAACTACAAATAATAAGGCGAGTCACGAGCGCTTTCGTCGTAACAGATGAAAGCGCTCGTGACTCGCCTTATTATTTGTAGTTGATACACAATATTTTATTGAAATTTATATTCAATAATGACTATTAACATCCTAAATACCATTTCTAAATTGTAAAAAAATGTACAAGTATAAAAAATATTCACTCTTATTTTGAACACCTAACCTTTATAGAGTTCTAATTTTATGTGAATAATAATAATTAGATTGAGGAGGTAAATTTCAACATTTGAGGATCCTGAGTCAGCAAAAAACTACCAAAATTTCATTTAAAATATGCCCCATAGAAGTGGGATATAATCGTAAAAATATTTCTGAGGAAAAGAAGTTAATTTTCGTTTGAATGCGCCAAATTCATATTAGGAACAAGCAAATTGTGAAACAGTCCTGAGGACTTTGTTCTGTTTATGTTATCCAGGCGATAAATTAATGAGTTTTTTTAGGATTTGATTATTTACTAAAACAAAGTACAAGAGAAAGATGACAATATATTATACCACCCCACTTCATAAAATGTATACAATGTCCAAAAGTCATAGCTTTCGAACGACTGCTAATAATTATTTATCTTCATAGAATTTTCTGATTAGTTTTTGGGCCCTTTTGGTCTACCTGGGTTGAAATGGCCTCTGAATGGCCATTTAAACTGAGTGTGATCTACAGTTAACAACAGTTGATATTAGTTATAAAATATGTCGCAGAATTCCTTACCTCACAGCTTGCCTTGCCTTGCCTTGCTGGAAAATCTTGACACAGGGTAATGTACATGATCACTTGCCTTGTCTTAAAGACAAACCAGTCAAAAAGTGGGCCTATGCAAAAAGCGACGTGCAAAAATAAAAGCGACGCAACGCATGTCTTTTTTTGTACTTGAAAGCTTTGGGTAGAACCCTATTTTTTACTCTTTTAAAAATACATAGCTTAAACAGGTTATAGCCTCTTCTACCGTTTCGCTACAATCATCAACAACTACCCAGTCGTCCTAACGAGGATGAGCACATCCTGAAAAGAAAACCACGCGATCCAAGTGACAACCAATCGAGTGTTTAACACTCATGACGTTGCTTAACTTCCGCGGTCTGACGGGTACTGGTGTATCTAACGTGATACAGTCGTTTGAATGTATGTTTTTCTCAAGAAGAAATCAAACGTTTGATCTTTCGGCGTTAATAACAAGTGCATCATGATCTACTGGCGTTTTAGCATCGCATTTTAATTCAGTTTTTAATTGTCGCAATGATTTATTTTTTGATTCTGGAATAAAACAAGCAATAATAATAGCAATAAAAATACAGAATCCTCCATACAATCCAAAGAAACCGTAAACATGAAAGTGAAACATGGAGAAACTGTAGAGTTTGGTAACGGCAAACCAACCAAGATTTTTCACCAACATCATAATGGAAATAATATGGTTGCAAGACTCACTGCTGATGATTTCATTGTAGTAAATGTAAAGGGTAGGCTGACCAACGGTGCAATACACGATGACATAGGTGTACAGAATCAGAATGGGAATTGGAAAATAAAAGTCAATGTGAACATTGTAGTAATTATAAAACGAAAGACCGAAGAGACAACCAGAAATGATGGTCAGTGTGAACAACATGTAGAACTTTCGACCCAACCGATTTGCCAATACAAACGACAATAGGCCAGAGGTGATTTGTAACACTGAATAAATGATGTTATATTTAGATACATCGTCCTTTGTGTTGAGAACTGCTTGGAAAATTGACGTACTGTACGTCATTAGAACTGCAAAACCAGTAAAGTTTAAGAAGAATACGTGAAGAAACACACCAATACTCAAGGATTTGACGTAGTATTTGGTATTGAAAATGTCACGCAAACTGATTCGTGTCTTATTTAAGAACAAACATTTTAATTCATCAATTTCGTCTTCAATAACTGAACGATCTCTTGTGTGTCTCAGCCAAGATAAAGCGCGTTTGGCTTCTTCAGATAATTCATTCTTTATCAGATACACAGGAGATTCTGGTAGCAGCGAAAACAAGAACAAGTAACTTATAGTGATACAAAGTAAACTAAAATTGAACATTTGGTAGGACACCAAACTGCACATTCCAAAGGAGAAAAGAGTACCAACGGTCATTGAGAAAGACAGAATGTTGGTCAGGGTGGCTCTTAATTTGTTACTCGAAATTTCTTTGACGTACAAATTAACACACATCAGACAGCCGACGTTGCTGATGCCACCTATTATCCTGGCTATGAGAACACCATATTGATTGTAACTCAAACACAGGATTGTGTACATAGCGACATGGGGTACACCCAAAATGATTCCTGTTTTCTTACGTCCATATCTCTCTGATAGATTACCCCAAATGAACGTTCCCGCTAAAGCTGATAAGAATGGAATTGAACCCAACCAAGATATATATTCAGGAGTGATTGGACCAATCGGAGAATCTTTTGCTTGAAAAAAAGGCATCACTGCTGATAACCATCCTGTGATGACGCCCAAACAGAACGCCATTATGTTGGCTGAAACAGAATAAAATCAGAATGAACGATTAGTAAAATTAAAAAAGCCGCTGCCAATTTAGTTCATGGCTTTTTTTAAAAGACATGTGCTTGGGTATACAAAATTTCCCTTTCCCCCCAAAATATTTTAAGCTTCTAGGTACATTCAATCAGTCCAACAATGGGAAAAAAAGAAAAATAACTTCGTCCCCATACACTTAGAATTGACCAAAATTCGGTGCGTAGGTCCCATTTGGATCAATGCTAACTTACCACCAGTACAGAGCACCACATTCTTATTGAGCCTTAGTTTACAAAGTGCACGTGTAAAGTTGAACAATTTTATCAAAATTTCCCCCTTCCCCTGTCTGTTCTGTCAAAAAAAAATACCTTTGTCCACCGTATGCCGTGATGGGCACTTTTACTTTTGCCACTGAGCGGTGACCGATTTGGATGAAATTTGGTATATAGGTCCCATCTGGCAAAAGGATCCAACTATTAAACTCCAAAAGGGTCAACGTGATTGCATGGACCGCGTCATAATTTTCGGAATTTTTTTTTATTTGATTTTTGATTCTACGTAGTAGGTATCTAGAATATCAATACCTGCCTCGGTAGCTCAGAGGTTAAGCGCTCGCCTGGTAGAAAGGTTTTTTTCCTCATTAATTTGAGTATTTGACCACATAAAAATAGTAACCTCGCCCAGTGGTTAGTTACCTTCCACTCAAGAGTCTATTATTAATATCAATCTACAAGCGCATTATATCCGTAGCATATCAATCCTCAAACGCATTATCCGTAGCATATCAATCCTCAAACGCTTTATCCGTAGCATATCAATCCTGAAACGCATTAATCTGTAGCATATCAATCCTCAAAGGCTTTATCCGTAGAATATCAATCCTCAAACCTCAAACGCATTTTCCGCAGATTATCATTCCTCAAACGCATTATATTCGTAGAATATCAATCCGCAGATGCATTATCCTTAGCACATCAGGCCTCAAACACATTATCCGCAGAATAATCAATTAAACTTGATAAGGAGGCATTCATTATGTTCATGGGATTAGCTGATTTTAGTGTTTGGTTATTTTTCTATCAAAAGTTTTACGGAGTTATCATGGAGTCAATAATACAGATGACACAGTATGATGTTACCATAACAAAGTCTATTTCTAATAATGTGTAAACGATTGTCCAAGGAAGCAAATATTGACTATGGTGTCACGTGAAGATTAACTTCTTATCGAGGTTGTCATGTGCATTGTGTATCGTAGAGCGATTGTTTACATTTCTAAATATCAACAAGCCATTGGTACTCATCAACGTATCAAATGACAACCTTGTGGTGTAACAAGCTTCCTATCTATTAAGTGCCACCACAAGTCGACAAGCTAACGACTTGAATACACCGGTTTCCGTCAGATCACTGACTTTCAACAACGTTGTCGTCAGGTGTGGGTGTATTTAGTAGTCGGGGACTTCACGTTGCTGTTTCAAGGTGCACCCAGAAAAACGATAATCTTGTTAGCTACCCAATTTCAATATTAGGGAAGGTGCTATCTATTGTGTATTATGCAGGGTGTTTTCGAATTTACGAACCGCTCAAATATCTCGAGAACGAGTTAATTTTTTTTAACAATTTTAGGCGCTTTAACTACGAGATCGTTTGCGCCGAAGAACGGGTTTTAATATTAAGATTCAAGAAAAGGGAAAATCGTGTGAATGAAGTGGACTATTTCGCTAGTATTTTATTTAGCATGGCTCAGGTCGGCCGATAAAAATTTGTAATGTTGTGGTAGCCTCAGTTGATATGCTCTTTTTACAAATTTTACGAAAACATAAAGTGTGAATATGTAAAATGTAAAAATGTAAATGTATTCATATTTGTGTTAACACATAGTATTGTGTTGTCACAACCTAGATTTGTGGGTATCACAGCAATACAAGGGCCACTACACTAATCCATTACTGCACTACATATTTTTTGCTCTTGTAATACCGCCACTGGTCGCTACTCACGTTAAAGTAGCTACTCAATTGTCCTCACGGGGCTGAGTGCACCCCGAACAACCAAGCACAGTTCCGAAAAAAAACCGGTTCCGCCAGGATTCGAACCCGGGTCTCCCGCGTGCAAAGCCAGTGTGATACCCACTACGCCAGGGAGACTGCTAAAGTGTGAATAGATTATATAAATGCAGATTTTATAGGTTGCGCTCAGCCGATAGGAGTGGTATAGATCTGGAGACTGTTGGGTCGAATCCAAATATGGACAAGAAAAAATCCCTTATTACAGCTTACCGAATTTTGGTCGAAAATAAAAATTCACCGTATATCTTCCGACCCAAATTTGAATTTGGGTCGGAAGGTTGGGGTCTAAAACTATTTTAAAAAAGGATGGCGAACGAAGTCGCAATGGTTATAGCAAGCAATTAAATGCATCTGATAACAATCGGTGACGAGGAATGCCCTGGCATTGTTGATGTTACGTCATACTGTGTATGTTTACGTAACTCATTTAGCATCAGGTGGACTTCTTACTCATATATGATACCTATTTTGTACAAGAATGAATGGGTATTTATCTGATTGAATAATCCGAAGATGTATGCAAGAAAATCTCAACTTCATTTGATTAAGTATTTTTGGTTTATATTACTATAGATTTAATGAATCTTCTGATTCAATAAAAAAAAAATCGCTGATTAGGAAGGGACAGATTTACGTGATTTTCTCAGTTTATAGGCTGGTGACGGACATCAGCTAAGATGGTGATTCGCACTGTGGGCTTGAGCGCGATGGGGAGTAACGGGCTAAGACGACGCTTATCATTCTAAAGATACATCTTAGGTGATGTATAAAATATGTGACTCCGTAAATCTATATATATAAAAAAGAGAAATATAGAATAAAAAAGGTTACTTTTCCCACATATTTAATAATACATTTTTTTCATTAGTGCCTCAGTAGGTAAAAATGACGGATTCGTAACCAGGAGGCTGTTGGTTCGAAACCAAGCGAAGGCAACAAATTTAGTAATAACATGGGGAAGTGCATTGTGACAAAGCATTAGCTTTAACACAAATAAATTCTTTTTTTCTTTCTTTCATTAGTGACTTGTTTTGTACAGAAGGTGGTCAAGTGGTCATAGTTTTCCAACAATATATTCCTATTTTACTCAGTCTTCTGGACGTCTCTTAACTTTTCCATACGTCATTTTTCCCTTCCATTTCTTCCGCTATAATGATTGAAAAAGTATTCATTACTGGTAGGTGTATGAAATACAAATTTAGGATTAGATTGGATTTTTGTTTGTACTTGAATCTATTGTTGACAACACTCCAGACATCAAAGAGAAGCCAAAAGCAGGCAGCATGGTAGGTAATATGACAAGGCTGATATTGTGCATCATATTAGCAAAGACCGCTGACAATCGGTAAAGTAATATTAAGAACCATTGTGCTTAAGGCTAAGGGATTTTAGGCCATACCTCTAAGGTATTTAGCGAAGCAAGCGGAGTGGTATCTAGGTAATAACCTTTAAAATTATGGCGATTTACACGTGGAACTACGTGGTAATGGAACAACAATTTGATTTAATTATAGCTACGAACAAGAACTGTTCTTTAGAAGTACGTCATCATAAAATTTAATTGATTCCGATAAAGAAAAATAAAACAGAAAATAAGTGTTTATTTATCAGAGGTGGCCTTATTATTAATAAAATTTGTAATTTCGCAACAACATGGAATTGATTTGTGAAGGATTGACCAGGATAATCACAAACTACTTGGCGTCTTAAAGGCATAGTTGTGCTGTAATGTCCACGATAATTTGAAATAGTTTGATACCGCGAACCAATAGTAAGATAAGAATCCCTCTAAAATTGATAATTAATCAACGAAAAAACTAAGCTATGCCTTTCTGCGATTGATAGTAGGATTTGGTCGTGAAACGTAGATGCCGTAAAATGGGGTGAAAGGAAACGAAACTATATTAAGTGTTTGTCCTTTCGTTAACAAATCGTTTTTGCACACTTAACCGTCTCTTATACAATATGTATATGAGCCATTGTGTCTAGTACTTTATTGTTACTTTCTGTGTACAGTATGCTTTCGAACTTAATCTTTTACATATCTGAAGATTAGGTTCGAAGGTGTCATTTCTTCCAACCGTATTAACTTACTCAGTGAAAAGTAAAAGATTGTGAGAAGTTGCTGATGGTGTAAAATAACACTGAAAGGAACTCTGTAATACCATGTTTATGTTAATGATGTTATAATATTGCAGTGATTGACCTGGTACTGTGGGCACATGCCAATTATTAGCACCCAAGCAAACTAAAGTTATTCAGATATGCAGTCTCATACCTCATAACCTCATACATATGGCGACCATCGGAAACGATAACCCCATGAAGATAAGAATCCCTCTAAAATTGATAATTAATCAATTTTAGAGGGAAGGTACCCGTAGTAGCCCATTCTCCATTCTAATATGACTAGCTATTCCTAATTGATTGTATACACATCGATAAGCTCATTTTATTGAATGATAATTTCAGGGTACCTTAATGACCTCTTTTGTATGCCAAGTATATTTTCAAACAGCAAGATTTATTAATCGGAGTTTTACAAACACATTCGTTGTTAGGCAGGTATTTAGATTAGTATCTGAAAGCTATTACATAAGTACCCAATTGTATCGGGTGTACTAGGTATTATGTAACACATTAATTGATCGTCGGGTGAGCAAATACAACAAAGAGCCTAAAATTTCAGAAAATATTTTAGTGAATAGTGGGGGTTTACCCTTCAAAAGATCCGGAATTCCAGATTTTATGTATAAATCGGAATATTGTGTTCCTTCGTAACTAATCTGGTAATTGTTGGCTCTTCCAATACCATAGCTCAAACGGTAGCAGATATCGAACATTTTATAGAAATAGATAAAATCATTGTACAGCAAAATTATCAGAACTAAAATAATGACAATCCCTTTTCGAGTCACAGCCTATTTTCCAATGTATTTACCAAATTCGTCAGATCACGGTTCAATATAAGTTGGACATGTGTGTTTTTTTTTATTGTATTCACAATATACAGGGCGATCACGTATACATGTATATACATGCTCTCCTCCCCATAAATCGCCTTTGTCCTTGGGAAAACAAAAAAAAAAGAACCGTAGTGAAAGAGCTAGTAGAAGATAAGGTATTGTAATTCGGTCAATCTACGGAACCATTCCGCTAAAAAAAAACCATTCCGCTCTTGGTTCGGAGTAATGGGTATATATTTTTTATTTTTTTTAAAAAAATGGTTTAACGTTTCTTTAACATCTATTGGTCATTAAAGATAGGGGTTTTACCCTCCATTCGCTGGAAACTTACAAACCAGCTACTCACATTGACCTCACCCACCCTGGGTTAGACCGGAAAAATAGCCAGTATCACGAGGGCCCGAACCTCCGTGGACACCCACATGGTACAAACTCGCTGGACGTTGCTTAACTTCAATGATCAAACGGGAACTGGTGTATTCAACGTGCCATTGACGCCGGCTAAATAATGGGCATATGAAGCACCACAAAATAACACAATTATTGGAAAGTTTTCATCTCTTCTTTTTCAAAACTCAATTTTTATAAGTGGCACTGTCTGGATTCTGCTGAGTGTTGTAATTCATTCGTAATATTATAGCAAAGTAATGTATGTAGGCAGGACTACTTTTCAACATTTCTATACATCTTTTTTTTTTTTACATTTTTTGTCTTTACTTTGGCACATGGCATCGAAAAGCGTTACTAATAAAAGTGTTACTTTTAGTTTCACTCGGGCATCTACGTCGCAATTCCACTCGGGCACCTTCGTCTTTGTTTAATTTGTAAAGACATAAAATGTTCCAATGTGTTGCGGACTCGTACGCGAGCTTATGTTTTCAGTCTCCTCTTTAACTGTAGACATCACTCAAATTCGACATCTATAATTGTAGAACATAGAATCTTCTTTTGACATTTTTATTCTGATATTTTGGGGTGTGTCATTTCTCTGTTAATCCCTGTGAGAAATATTCTATCTGTCACATGAACTAAACTTCAGACATACTAATTAAATAAACTTTGGTAGAGTGAGGGGTGGGGGTTGTTTGTGTGGCAGTATTCTCATGTCATCTTGTGGAGCTCTTAAGATATATTATGTTATCTAAAGTGGTTAATGTTTATCTCATCAGACTGAAGTTTCCGTTATTAAAGCCGAGTTGTTAAAACCATTCACTCTTGGTGCGGAGTTGGGTATATGAAGCACCACAAAATAACACAATTATGGGAAGTTCTTCAACTCTTCTTTTTCAAACCTCAATTTTTATAAGCGCCACTCTCTGGATTCTGCTTAATTCATTCCTAATATTATAGCAAAGTGATGTATGTAGGCAGGACTACTTTTTAACATTTCTAGACTTCTTTTTCAGTTGTTGTTGTTGTTGTTTTTTTGTCTGGCAGTATTCTCATGTCATCTCGGTGAGCTCCTAATATATATTATGTTATCTAAACTGGTTAATATTTATCTCACCAGACTGAAGTTTCCGTTATTAAAGATCAGAGGACGCCATTTCGATCCTTGAGAATAGCATGTTAGCATACAAAGTATGAAATGGACTGCATTTCTTGCCAAACCCTAAGATGGGGTTATGGTAATAAGAATACAAACTGGATGAATCTTTATTACACTGTGGACATATGAATAAAGAGATAAAACATTACTATTGCCAAAGTTGAACCCGATTTGGAACGTCAGCCATTTTCCTGTATCATTGTTTTGTTTATATATGATTGAGTGTCCATGGGGTTTACTGAAATTATACAGGGTGTTTTCGAACTCTATAACCACTCAAATATCCCGATAACGGATCAGATTTTTTTTAATGTCGGTTTTGAAACCATCATAAAATTTTACGTTTAAATGAATATTCTCATTTAGTGTTTTTTTCTTGCGAAATTCGCATTTTTCTGCTNACTGTGGACATATGAATAAAGAGATAAAACATTACTATTGCCAAAGTTGAACCCGATTTGGAACGTCAGCCATTTTCCTGTATCATTGTTTTGTTTATATATGATTGAGTGTCCATGGGGTTTACTGAAATTATACAGGGTGTTTTTGAACTCTAGAACCAATCAAATATCCCGATAACGGATCAGACTTTTTTTAAATGTCGGTTTTGAAACCATCATAAAATTTTACGTTTAAATGAATATTCACATTTAGTGTTTCTTTCTTGCGAAATTCGCATTTTTCTGCTGACATACATGAAACGTTAGTGTGGCACATCAAATCACATATACGGAGATTCGTTTGAATGAGATTATCTGCTTTGTTTGTTTTTATTGGACAGTTAGGGAAAGCCTAAGAGGTTAGGAGATTGTTGAAACCACTGTAATTTAACTTGGCATTTTACACAATCTTTATGCTGGTCGCTTGGTTGAGTTGCAAATTTATCTGGCAGTTGCTGCAAGGTTAGGAAATTGTTGGGAACCCCTGTAATTTAAGTTGGCATTTTACACACTATTTATGCTGGTCGCTTGGTTGAGTTGCAACTTTATCTGGCAGTTGCTGCAAGGTTTTTGATTTTTTTTCCTCTGCGTAACCAGATACCCCTGATATTATTTTATTAGTGATAAACACAAATAGGAAACTGGAAACAAATCAAAAACTGGTTCATTAATGCATAAATATTGATTTTATGTTAATGCATGAGTGAAACTAAACGCTAAACGCATATAATATTAATGCACCAATGAAACCAAACACATAAAAAAGTAAAAATCAGGTTCAATCTTGTGTGAAGGAATTGGCATTTTTTTACTTTCTGGTGTCAACCGGTCTAACAGAAGATTTCATAATAAGATAGGAAAAAAGCTTACCTACCTTCAGTAGTTGGGAAGTGAAAAACGTGAGTATATTATCATCTATTGGTCATTTAGGACGGGGGTTTCACACTCCATTCGCTGGAAACTTGCAAACCAGCTACCCACATTGACCTCGCCCAGCCTGGGTTGGGCCAAAAAAATAACCAACATCACGAGGGCGCGAACCCACGTAGACACACACATAGTACAACCTCGCTGGCCGTTTCTTAACTTCAGTGATCTAACGGGAACTGGTGTTTTCAACGTGCCATAGACGCTGGCATAATAGTTTCTAATAGACTAAATAATAAGCCAAGGATGTCCCCTGTCTGTGCCACATAAAGTATCTCGAATCTCGAGATCTACTGAACGTGCGATGAACCTGTGTGGTTTATATTTTCTAAATTTTATTTTACTTTGATCCCGATTTCAAACGAAATCTCTGTTAATCCAACAGTTCAGCAAAGAATATCGTCTCGGTACTACAAAAATGGATTGGCTGAGCCTAAATAATCCAAATTTTTCAGATAGATCCAATTGAGTTGTATGTAAGGTGAGAATGTAAATTGGTTTTTTAAAACTGGTCAAGTGTAAAGTCGGTATTACTTTAAGAGGATTGAGACAGAAGAACGTGCAATAATAAATTTAAGTGCGGGATATACAGCAGCAACAATAAACTTGGCCCCAATAATAGATATCACTACTTT
>CM022877.1:26368138-26393899 GCA_012654025.1 Pachypsylla venusta
TGGAAATCAATTCACCCTCAAAACAACACTTTGTAATTTCAAGGCCCTAATATTTATACCTACTTTCAAATGAGCAGATAGTTAATTAATTATTTTTTTAATGTGTCCAATTAATGTGTACGCCCAAATATTTATGTGAAATTCTATATTATAATGAAATTAAAATTAATGTAAACAAAAAAAAACCTAATTCATATAAGGTACCAAGGAGTCCTCGACTTTAGATTAGTTAAACATTCCTAACAACGAAGACCACCATTTCTTGGCGTCTCATTTCAAAATAATTGTCTTTAAATTGAGGGACATTTTGAAATGCTTAATAATATTTTTTTGTCAAACACCATAACGTCGACACTTAATTGGTACTCAATTTGAAAACAATCAGGTCCAAATTTGACAAACGTAATGCTGTAAGATCGTGTAATTTCCTCCAGTTCAATTTTGACTTAATAATTTCTCAGAGGAAAAATAGGCCATTCTGAAGATTGTGTTATGTTACTTGAGGTTGACATTCTCACGAGCCGAGAACACTTGAGTTGATGGTGTAGAACTGTAGAATAATACAGAAAGCAACTCTACAATTATTATGATTGTGGTGCTGATGTTTTTTTTTTTTAATTTGGCTTAACGTCTGTTTAACATCTATTGGTCATTCGAGACAGGGGTTTTACCCTCCATTCGCTGGAAACTCGCAAACCAGCTACCCACATTAACCTCACCCAGCCTGGGCTTGGACCGGAAAAATAGCCAAGCATCACGAGGGCGCGAACCCACGTGGACACCCTAATGGTACAACTTCGCTGAACGTTGCTTAACTTCAGTGATCTAACGGGAACTGGTATATTCAACGTGCCATAGACGCTGGCTGGTGCTGATGTTAATATACTGATACAAGTATTGACATGGTTCTGGGGGCCCATGTTAATTATCAGCCTCCAAAATTAGATGAATGATGACAATTATTAAAACTTCAAGTAGCAAACAACAATATTTCGAGATCTGAACCTTCATACATGTTTACCATTGGCTACGATGATGCCGCTATTGATAGGATAGCTCTTTCCTTAATCTCTTATTTTGTTGTCCTTGCACTAATAAAAACAGTTTTGATTCCAGGTATGTACCAGCCATTCAAAAAATATTCTTCCCAGGGGAAGGTGAGAGGAAATGTATTCAAACTCTCTGAAAATTGTAATCATGACAGATGACAGGTAACACAAAGTGATTTTTTTTTAATTTATTTGGCTTAACTTCTCTTTAAAATCTATTGGTCATTCGAGACGGGGATTTTACCCTCCATTCGCTGGAAACTTGAAAACCAGCTGACCTCACCCAGCCTGGGTTGGGTGCCAGCATCACGAGGGCACGAACCCACGTAAACACCAACATGGAACAACCTCGCCGGACGTTGCTTCAGTGATCGAACGTTAACTGGTGTATTCCGACTAATTTGAACGATTTTATAGAATTAAATGTTTCAAACTTGTTATTTAATTATCAAGTCTGTCTAGTGCTACTTCTGTTTTAACACTAGACGATAATCCTTTTAAGGTTAATATTATAGGTACCTCTAATTAATCCACACGATTCCCCGGGGTCAGGTGACTAAAAAATGTACTAGTTTTCTAATCCAGATCTTTCTCTTATATTTCTACTCTGACATAATTAAAATGTGAGCCGATGTTCACTTTAGTGTGTTCTCCTGGACACGGTAAACATTGTAATCGCTCGAACAAAATGAGATCTAGTTTTAACTCCACTATTTTTCTTTAAACATCTGTTAGTTTCACAATTACTCTTGTACGCCTTGTACCATTTTGATGTATATAAACTTTTGTCTTTGGGCCCTATTTGTCGACTATCGTGGACATTATTTCTGAGTGAGATCTATAGTTCACAGAACTGCTAGAGAATTTAATTTTACTTTCCAAATATCAGGCATAACTTGAATAAATCAGATTTTCGTGACTTAGGATCAATACATCTATAGGTGGCGTTTTAAAATAATTATTATAGAATCATATTACGGTGTGTTAGCCTTTTCTAATGGACCGAACGAACTAAGGTTTAGTTTTATTACCTCTTTGATTTTTAAACATCTCGCTTGTTTGTGTTCTACGATGATTCTCAAATGTCTTGTCCGATGAATTTCGGTATGAACATTACTCGTAATTTATATTCATAGTTATAACGATAAAGTTTGCAAGGTCAATGGAATAGTGACACTTATTGCTGTCAGATTAAGGTCAATATCACTCAATCCCTAGCAAAAAGCTCACCTCCCCTCCTGGTAAAATTTCCCTCGTCTCCCACATAAGAAAAGAAGTAGTAGGGATACGTAACCCCAATATTCATTTCAAATACTGGTAACCTAATTCGGAATTTATGTCACTGTGTCAAGTGATATTTTCCCCACTGAAATCCAGTTTTTAGTTTTACAAGTTCATTTTATCTTTCGTTTTTTTCACTATATCCTCCAGTAGTTCATGTCTTCTTTATCTTCCAGTAGTTCATGTCTTTAGCGGCTTTACGCACTTAATTCCTCGTCTTTATACTTTATCTTCCATTAGATCATGTTTTAGCGGCTTTACGCACCTAAATCCTCGTCTACATACCCCTTTATAATTCATTTATTTAATGTGCTTTTCAATTGGAATAGTTTTTTTAAAAAAAAAAAAAAAACGGAAACGGAAAAATATCGTTCAGCAGAAGGGTTCTTAACAAATCGGCCACGGAGAACGGCATTTCAGAAGTCATCCCCAATTTTCGTGATAATCGATCTAGTATATTGTTAAAAAAATCTGGTGTGAACATCATACGACTTTCCTTATAAAAAGAAGAAGAAAGTAATGTAAAATGTTCGATGTCGAGTTTTCGTTGCCAAAACACGTTTTTAAGTCCCCAGAGCAGAAATAAACTTATATATTACACTTCTCAATATATTACACTTCATTTTAAGTTGTATTTTTCAATTTCTTATTTCAAGTTCTACCTCTTTCCATTCTGGTTTTAGGCGGAACCGTCAAAAAGCGTCTTCAACCGCAAATTAGCAGCCAACAATATATTACACTTCGACCTAAGTTGTATTCTTCAATATCTTGTATGAAATTGATATGAATAGGCACGAAGTTTAAAGTTCTAGCTATTGCCGTTCTCATTTTAAGCAGGATATGCGAAAACCGCTGAAAAGCGGCATAAAACCGCCAACGGTATTTTCGATTTCCACCAAAAGCTTATTTTGCGTTCATGGCATAAAACTAATACCAGTCTCTAGCACTTGCCGTTTTTGAGATATCTTGTTAACGGACAGACAGACACACACGCACGGACCAATGGCTGAAACTCGAGATTTGGGACCTGGGGACCCCAAAACGTGTTTTGACATTGAAAACTCGACATCGAAAATTTCAACCCATTACAACACTTTCCTTTTTATAGGATAAGGAAAGTACAAATATATGTGGAGTCCTATTCTAGAACTGGACCACGGCACCTGCTAATAGTAACTAGTAACACTACTGAAATAGACCCTTGTCACAAACGAATATAAGATAGACTTTGAAAAATTAGCAATATAATCCTTCGCATTATGAATAGTTGTCTCGAACAACCCTCAATGGGGAGGAAGGAAAAGAAATGAAAAGGTTTTAACATCAGGTACTGGCTTTCATTACTTTAGCGCATTTCACTCTAGTAACATACCATTCCGGAAACTGACATTTAGAAAATTCCTGCATCGGATAGGATTTGAACCTCCTTTTCAAAGAGTCATATTCGTAAAAGAACATATTGACATTCTATTCTAAAAATATATTGACATTCAATCTTACCAATAATAGCTGCAATCCATTGTTTAAAATCACACATACTAAGAATCGCCATTGCTAACAAATCAGTTTGGTATTCAAATTTAGCCTTTAATTGCAGAATGGTATAGTTTTTGATTCAATCAATATGGCAGAAAAGTATTATTTATATTAATTAAATTAAAACTAACTTAAAAACAAATATCACGCAGAAACAAAACAATTATTTTAATGTCTTTTTAAATAAAAAAAAATATAATACGAATTATTATATTAAAAAAATATCGATCTAATTTTTTCTAATAAAAACAATATTAACATTTAATTTTATTTATGAAGGGAAGCTATTTTTTAATTGATTTAATATAAATTCTACTTTATTAGAAATTAATCGTTAGTTTTTTAACAATACAGTATTTTCAGTATATATAAAACAGGAAACTGGGAGGAAACAATAAAAATTGTCCTTTAGAAATTACAACATTTTCTATTAAAAATAAAATTTAAACAATTTAATTCTCATTCATTATTTTAAATGTTTTGTGCTTATTTTGTTAAATACAGTATTTTTACAAATAAATCATTTTAATATAGAATTTCAAAAAAAGTATATTCCATAAAATTAGAATATACTAGTAATGTCCGTGAATAATTTTAATTTGTTTGTTTTTTTGGGTGAAAAGGTTATTGACTGAAGGAAATTATATGAATAAATTATTTTATTAATTATTTACTACTAATAACTCAATGCACGTGGTTGTTCCTATTTTGAATATGATGTCCGTCGAGAATAATTTTAATTGCAAGAGTTATTTCATTGTTTTTGATTGTTCTTTTTGATTTTAAAATAAACTCATATAGGACTGTTTCCTTAGAAATTACATGTACATTAATTTTTTCTCCTTGTCAATGCAACACCATCATGATAATACATAGATTCTGCTGAAAAAACAATAAAAATAATGATTGTGAAAATTAAGAAAAACTAATACAAGAATCGTTTAAAATAAATATAAATTAAATATTTGGTTCCAGGCAAATACTATTAATTTTTTTGGAGCAAGTTACAAACTTAAAATGTAGTTTAATATTATTTAAAGTCTTTTTAAACGTTTTAGGGGTGGGAGATTAATTAATTCACTTTAATTTTAATTTATTTTGAAAAAAAACTTTTTCTTCCATATTTATTGAAGAATTTGAATAAGTATAGTGAACTGAACTAGACATTTTTGTTTTGTTTGGAAGCCATAGTTGTACCAACATGAAAAAAGTAGCAAAAGTTACTTTAAATGTCCAGTGCAAGTTTGTTTATTTTATCAATATAAGCGTTAAGATGAACGTACCCCCCAGAGATCGGGCATGCCTCGATTAAACTTGTTCTTCTGATAAAGTCGCTCCCTAAAAACCCTTGCACACCATTCGGAAAAAAACTAAAATAAATTAAATCGTAGTGATTTTTTTTTTCATGTTCCTTACCTGAAACTAAAATTTGAAATAAACAAAAACAAAAAAAAAAAAATTCTCCGCATATTTAAAAAAAAATTCCGAATAAACATTTGATTTCTCCAAAGTTTCGTCGATTTTCAAGCAATAAAATTGTGAATTATTAAACTTTTAAAAGTGAGGTTTCGTATTTCCAACCATTTAATCGTGAAGATTTACCTTCTACTTTCAATTAATCCATATTTTAAGTTAAGTTAGTTGCTCAGAAAAAATGTATAGTATCTAATGAAGGTTGAAAATTACTATTTCATTATGGTTTTACTTGACATAGTATCCCAATTTAACCAACTTGTATAGTATCTGTCTGCTCCCAAATATTTTAAAAATCAAACCATTTTTAAACAAGACAATAACGATTTGTTCTAAAAAATTGAAAACAGAAATTACTGCAAAAGAACGCAGTAGTAGAGTTAAAGGAGTTGTAATACTTACAATACATTTCACATTATATACTATCAGGGTATCAATAATTAATTCTAACATTTCTTAATTTTTAATTCAAATGGAATATTCTTAACTTTTAATTCAAATGTGTTCTGTATTTAAACTGATGCTTTCGGATTTAAGGAGTAATTTTTCAGGGTAGTCGGAATAATATTGAAAGCGCACAAAATTTAAATATTTTCAATTTATTGTTTTAAAACGATTTTTCTTCTTATACAACATATTTATCTTAAAATATTTTTAACTCATAATGATTGTAGTTTATCACAGATTACGGGTTCAATAAATTTATATACAACTATAATAATAATTTAAATATCAATGAATGAATTACTTTAAAATATTATTATGAAAATTCTTAATGACAGATATTGTTTTAATAATTTTCTATATACCTAAACCAAAAATATACAAATATTTTTTAAAAAATCGAGAAACAAGTCTCGATTTTTTTTTTCAATTGTGAAATTTCATTGGCTGTTATTTGTATATTATAAGAGTGTCACACGGGTGAAGACAATGTCCTATGTAGTCTAATATTATGAAATGTAATGAAAATAATTATGTTTGATAATAGTGACAAAGGTAGAAAGTACTCATATTAATAAGGAATAAATACAGGGTGAAGGGACAGTTTGATGAAAACACTCATGGAGTTGGATTTATCGTTTGAAGTCGCTCTTAGTAGAGAGGAAATTTCAAATGGCCATCTCTTATTGTTCCCGAAATAGAAATTTTCTGTCTGTTAATTAACGTTAATAAAGTACTATCTTCACTAAAAGACATAAATACATTTCAGTCTCTCTTAAGAACATCATCAGGAACTAGTTAGATATATCTATTTAACATCTCTTCAATATTTAGTTAAGAGGGTCATATCCCTCAAACTTCCCACAATCTCAAGTCATAATTGGATTGGAAGACATTACAGGCCATATTTTAAAACTCCACTTGAGTGCGAGTTAGAGCCACTTGAGTGTCTGATTTGTATTTTAAAAAATGTTCCGACCAAAAAAATTACATGTAATTTTATTATAAAATAAGAACAGAAATTAAGCCAGCGTCTATGGCACGTTGAATACACCAGTTCCCGTTAGATCACTGAAGTTAAGGAACGTCCAGCGAGATTGTACCATGTGCGATCGCGCCCTCGTGATGCTGGCTATTTTTCCGGCCCAACCCAGGCTGGATGAGGTCAATGTGGGTAGCTGGTTTGCAAGTTTCCAGCGAATGGAGGGTAAAACCTCAGTCTTGAATAACCAATAGATGTTAAAGAGAAGTTAAGCCAAATTAAAGAAAAGAAAGAAAAAAAACAGAAATTTTACAAGTGCGAGTGCCCACTTCACAAATTTTTTAGTCGAACTCACGCTTAACTGGAGTTTTATAATATATTATGGCCTTACGCTTTTGGAACTAACTTTGCGAATTGATAATGATGTGCTTTTCTTTTATTTACCAATATTATGTTCATCAAAATAGTACCTATGTAAAACGTTAAACTGTAAACTTTCCCCAATTACTTCGCCTTTTAAATGGTAAATATATATATGGACGAATAAGCATCGTAGATTTAGTAAGAAATTACTCTTATTTACCCCTTCAGGTTAGTTTTTTAAGAACAATGAAAAGGCATTAGATTAAAAAATGGATCAAATTTAGAATTTAGCTGAGCTATTTTAATGACATAATAAGAGTTTTTTTTTTATATATATATTATTATTATTCCCAGTTTTAGCGGACGAAGTACCAAAATTTCAATTAACATTAATGTATTGATTTCACACACCCTGTATTGTCTGTATACTCGTTAACTCGTATAAATACAGTAATATTCTTATGGCTTCTTTTTGTTTATTGTTCGCCATTTCTAAAATATTTCCCATGGCTCTTAGGCTATGTTCACATGACCGCGCGGTGCCGCGCGGTACTAGTTCTACAAACTTTATCGAATTGTTCATTCGACCCGGTCATGTGAACATAGCCTTATTATATAACTAAGACCAACTTCAAAAATTTTCCAAGAACTTGTTAGTTCCAAAATTAATATGCTTATGTCTCGTATGATACGAGTACATAAATATGTTATTCTAAATTTATTATTTTCAAATTCAAAAACTAAACGAAACAAAAAAAAATATTTTGGTATTCTATTTTTAGCTAGAAAATTCTGTTGGAGCCCATGTTTGGTATGCTCGTACCAACCAATAGTAAAAAGCAAAAATTTTAATATGTAGGTACCATTATTATTCAGTATGATTCCCTCGGTTTTAAAGTGCGGATTACACTTGGAATTCACCTCGAAAAGGTACCGCGTTCATCCTTGAACGCGGTACCTTTTCCTGCGGCAATCTCTACCATCAAACCCATTTAATAGGGGTTTTAAGATGGAAAATGATGGTTCGTTAATTATAGCCATATATATTAATACAATCCTTTACTAGCAGGTTCGGCCCAATTCGGTTGGTGTCTTGGAGCAATGACCGTTCCCGGCCTGCTGTCACATGCTTACAATCATTTGAAATAGTTTGGTACCATTAGTAAGATAAATGATAAACCATTAATCGTCAAAACAACTACCATATGTCCTTCCCCCCGTTATGTCCTCAATCATGTAAAAAAATGTTTCGGTACTCTGATTGATAATGTAGTTTTTACTTTCCCTTTCTCTAGAAGATAAAGTATTGTATTCGTACAGAAAATTTGACATTTTTTTCATTTAGCATGCGCAAGAAAAATATGTTTTGTCTTTATATTATGGCAAGAGGAACAACCCAACCCAATGCAAAAATATCTAACCTAATGAGAATATTTTGAACGACGTCCAAAAAGAATGAGACAAACGAAGAACACGCGAGCTTGAGCAAACAAAATATGACTTTGATTTAACCTTGGCTTGGCGAAACAAATGGGTCTGAGTCTGAAGTAAATCCTTTTTCATTATATATTAATATTATAGTAAACAAAAATTTGCTTGTGCAATAAGCATGAGCTATATAGGTAATACCTAATAGTTTGTTTATGGTCAAAATGTCCATCATGGGAGAGAAAAGAACAACATTTTCATCAACACAAAACAACAACAACACATCAACAAAAACAGCGGGAAGTAGAGTGATAAATACCTCTAGCTTCTAATTAAATGAGAACAGGTGGTCTTGTGTACATACTTTTTGGTTCTGCTTTGGAATTTTTTTTATTAATAGCCGGCCGGTTGGGATAATGTTGTTGTATCTTACGGTAAACAAAATTTTAATAATTTATTAGAACACGTCATCCTAGGTTACAGTGGAAAATAACACAGAATAAAAACCCTTGAATTTTATTTAGTGATTAACATGATTCTGGGTGCCCATTGCTCATGTCAACCATTAGCCTCTGAAGTGCAGTCTCATATGTAAAGGGTGTTCTAACAAGAGGGGCCAATGTTAAATGCGTAAAACTTTTTATCGTAAAATGATTTCTATCTTGTTTTTTCAAATTCAGTGATTTAACCCTTTGGTAATGTTTAACTACGGAAATGGTTGTTAAAATAAAAATGCTTATCGTGCAATTCGGGATAATTTTGGACAACATAACCGACCAAAAGAGATAAAAGATATTTTGGATATTGTTGCCAAATTTGAACATCCTGCTCGTAAATGACATACAGTGCGTGAGAATTTGAGAAAGAATCTTGACACCTCTATTCGACATTGCGCGCAAAAATTGTCAAGGAATTAACCATTTCGGTAGTACGCTGAACCCATATAGCCATTAAGGGGAGCAAGCCAGCTTCGTAAGGTGACGGCCTAAGTTCGTGTAAATACAGAAAGTTTGATACTAGGAAGGGCATCCAGCCTATAAAAAAACTTCGCTTCAATCCAATGATTGGAGATTATCAGCAAAAAGCGAGTTTCTACGCAGTTTCTGTGGATACTGTGGAAAGCAAGCTAGGGTTACCGTGCCACAGGAAAGTGTTACAGCTTGAGAGAGTAGGCATCGAAGAAAAAATTGCGGCATGATGGAATTAAGGAAAGCAGCGCCTACCCCAAATGGAATTGGGAAATGTTCATTTAGAAGAAAGTAATAACGACAAGCGGTACTGTTATGAGGTAATTGTAAAGTAATAGCTTAGTGACTTCGTGTATTGATTTTTTTAGAAAATGCCTTGTAATGCTATGCGATGCCCACATTATGATATTCTCTAAAGGCCCAAGGCCCAAATTTGGACATTCATTTTGCAGGCCTAGAAGCCCAGCGTAAATTTGTACCTTGTAGTCATAAAGACCCATGTCCAAAATTTTGGACATTAATTTTTTAGGTTTTCGACCTAAAAAAATGTTTTGTAATCCATACTAATATATAAATGCGAAAGTAACTCTGTCTGTCTGTATGTATGTATGTATGTTACGCTTTCACGCTTAACCTACTGAACCGATTTTGATGAAATTTGGTATGGAGATAGACTAAACTTTAGGAAAGGACATAGGCTACATTTTATCGCTAAAAAAAGGGGTTGAAACTATAAAAGGCCATGCCTATAAGGCGCCGAGCGAAGCGGGCGTATCCTGCTAGTTAAGAATAAAAGAGATATCTTTGAAGTAGAGGTGTTTTGGACCATAAACATTCAATTCATTTGTCTATTTTTCAATAATTACTAAGATTTTCAGAGGGTTAAATTTTTTTCCAAATTTTGCATTATTGGAACAACAACTCAATGTGTCCAAAATTTTGTATTTGGGCGTTTAAGCTTACAAACCGCTCAGCAGCTCTGGGCTTGTAACCCTTCGAAATATGGTCCAAAATTTTGGATACTGGGCCTTCAAGCCTACAAAACATAAAAGTCCTTGGGCCTTTAGAGGATAACAATGAAATATACATCTAAAGACTTTAAAAAGTTATACAGATTTAACATCGGCCCTATTTCATGGAACATCCCTCTGAGTAACCTCGAATGCGATGATACTCTCCAATCAATTGCATAGAAATGTGTATTGCTTATATTCACAAAGAAACACTTCGTAAGAAATCATTAAAAATTCCTCATAACAATCAAAAGAACGCATATCTGTAACGGAATAGTTTACTGGAAGGCAGTTAAAGTTGAGTTGACATGACCTGTTCTGGTTTGACTTTGACATAACATAAACCAGAAATTGGTTTGATACTTCAAAGTTGAGTTGTGACACAATATATGATGTGATCAAATAGCTTAGACATTTTTGGATTATTGCATTTTAAAATGTGATACAAAATTATCTGATAATATATCTAGTTGAGTGGAATTTTTCAGTTCGATAAATATTTCAATTGGGCAACTGATTTGTTGATCAGTTGTATTTAAATAATCAGTTGAATAAATTAGATAAATGCAAATTTCTGACGGACATATCATGCGCAATCTAGGCGCCAAACATTACACATAATTGAGCTTAGCTTTGCAAACTTTGCACTTCATTAAAAGAAATTTAGTTAACACAATATCCTTGTCACTATGAAGTTTCGTGTATTATTGATAAATCTTATGTTCTTGGTTGGAATCAAACAACCATCATTCTCTTGGGTACGAATCTACCACCTCTCCCAACTGAGCTATTGTGGCTTTGAGCAGTTGAGCACTTAATAAAGTTCTTTACAAAATGCAGGTACTTGATGGACTCCTATAGATTAAACCGGACCACAAGGACGACTAAATTTGTAACATCAAGGAATAATACACCGAAAAAACTTCTTATAATACTAAGCATTTGGATTGTATCCTAAGTTGACCCGCCTTTAAATTTGGTCCAATATAATGTATCAGTTGAGTTAAAGCAGTTGTGCTATTAAGAATACACTTGACATTAGATATCAGGGTATCAAAAATTATTATTAACATTTCCTAATTTTTAATTCAAATGGGTTTTGTAGTTAAACATTTTAAACTGATGAGAGTATTTTTAATGTAAATAAGGAGGGCTCCTTGAAGTTACATATTTATAAGTGTACTTTTAAAACGGCAGTAAACAACAATCTGGTGACCATTGAAAGCAATGACGCAACTATATAGAAATCAAATGAATGAGTAACAATTCTTGGAAAATACTCTACCCTACCATTTATTGTCGTATTTGATTAAATTACATTCGAAGTTAAAATTATTTTAAATGGAGTAGAAAAGATGTAAAGTGAGAATATATTTTTCAAAATTAAAAATTAAATCTTTTCTAGGTAGTTTGGCTCTTGACAGCTTATAAAACTACCTCTCCAATATACTTATTACCAATTTTTATAATTTCTGTTTGTTATAATTGGAATTCTGTTAACTGAGAAGGGTCAATGTATAGGATCTAGGTATACCCTTATAATTTAAAGGATTACATAGAACAAGATAGATTTGCTTCTAGATGATGTTACATAAAATACAGAGGATTATTTCATAAAATAAGACATCAACGGGATCACTATTTGGTGGGCGATAACATTAAACTTGAAGAATTTTAAAATCAAATCTTTTTCACAGAAAAAAGGGTAATAGGTTAAAGTTATTCATCCATCCGGTTTCAATTTTTCTACTTATGTTAATCTATACTTATAAAACGCAAATCTTCTATAAAGTTAGAGCTGTTAAGGAATATTGCAAACATCACATTTTGTAATATTAGTTCTCAAACAACATGACTCAACGTCAACGTTGCAAACTGTTGCATTGATTAGGTGATTTGACCATGATTCGTCAACGTTATGTGCATTTTTATCAAAAGAACATTATCCATAGGTAATCGTTTTTTCGATATAAATTTTTCGATATCTCCTACCTTCTGGCGAAATAATTCCGGACAATACATACAACATGGTTCTCTTTTATATGTATACAGGGTGTCCAAGAAGGACCGGTCACCCGCTTAACTTTTGAACGGCTTGAATTTTTTGAATTTGGAAAAGGTTCGACCACCGGAAGTGACATTTATTGACAACAAGTGTCGATCTCCTAAGAAATTTAAATAGAATAGTACAAATATTTTTTGTTTAAATAAAATTAGGGAACACTTTCCTTTTCATTGTTTCAAAAAAAATAATAATATCAGGAGTGGAGCTTAGAAGTGTCTAAATTTCAGTTTTGTTATACACTGTATAACGGTGTTTATTTTAAGCTTCAATGTAAAAGTTCCCTTTTGTGTTCCAAAAAAGGTTTTGTCATCTACCTAACCCATCAAAAGTGTTCATTTTTATTTTCATCAGTGTCGTAAGAGGAAAAAGTCAAATCTCATTTCTATCCTGGAAGTTAAAAATAGGCCAAAAATTAATTCAAAAGTTAAGGGGGGTGACCGGTCATTCTGTGACATTCTGTAGACCTCACACGCTTGAATGATCAATAGATGTTAAAGAGACATTAAGCCAAATTAAAAAAAAAACACCTCACACGCGATTAAAATGGCCACCTTGAGTCACCGCTTAACCGCATAAGTTCACCAACTGATAGTTGGTGAACTCTATGAACCAAATAAAAGTTTTTTTTTTTATTTTTTTTATTATTATTTTCTCTTTTTTTAATTTGGCTTAACGTCTCTTNCAGAACAACCGTAGGTAGATTACCTCATTTCCAAAACAAAATACTTTATTAAGCATATGCAGAACAACCGTAGGTAGATTACCTCATTTCCAAAACAAAATACTTTATTAAGCATATGCAGAACAACCGTAGGTAGATTACCTCATTTCCAAAACAAAATACTTTATTAAGCATATGCAGAACAACCGTAGGTAGATTACCTCATTTCCAAAACAAAATACTTTATTAAGCATATGCAGAACAACCGTAGGTAGATTACCTCATTTCCAAAACAAAATACTTTATTAAGCATATGCAGAACAACCGTAGGTAGATTACCTCATTTCCAAAACAAAATACTTTATTAAGCATATGCAGAACAACCGTAGGTAGATTACCTCATTTCCAAAACAAAATACTTTATTAAGCATATGCAGAACAACCGTAGGTAGATTACCTCATTTCCAAAACAAAATACTTTATTAAGCATATGCAGAACAACCGTAGGTAGATTACCTCATTTCCAAAACAAAATACTTTATTAAGCATATGCAGAACAACCGTAGGTAGATTACCTCATTTCCAAAACAAAATACTTTATTAAGCATATGCAGAACAACCGTAGGTAGATTACCTCATTTCCAAAACAAAATACTTTATTAAGCATATGCAGAACAACCGTAGGTAGATTACCTCATTTCCAAAACAAAATACTTTATTAAGCATATGCAGAACAACCGTAGGTAGATTACCTCATTTCCAAAACAAAATACTTTATTAAGCATATGCAGAACAACCGTAGGTAGATTACCTCATTTCCAAAACAAAATACTTTATTAAGCATATGCAGAACAACCGTAGGTAGATTACCTCATTTCCAAAACAAAATACTTTATTAAGCATATGCAGAACAACCGTAGGTAGATTACCTCATTTCCAAAACAAAATACTTTATTAAGCATATGCAGAACAACCGTAGGTAGATTACCTCATTTCCAAAACAAAATACTTTATTAAGCATATGCAGAACAACCGTAGGTAGATTACCTCATTTCCAAAACAAAATACTTTATTAAGCATATGCAGAACAACCGTAGGTAGATTACCTCATTTCCAAAACAAAATACTTTATTAAGCATATGCAGAACAACCGTAGGTAGATTACCTCATTTCCAAAACAAAATACTTTATTAAGCATATGCAGAACAACCGTAGGTAGATTACCTCATTTCCAAAACAAAATACTTTATTAAGCATATGCAGAACAACCGTAGGTAGATTACCTCATTTCCAAAACAAAATACTTTATTAAGCATATGCAGAACAACCGTAGGTAGATTACCTCATTTCCAAAACAAAATACTTTATTAAGCATATGCAGAACAACCGTAGGTAGATTACCTCATTTCCAAAACAAAATACTTTATTAAGCATATGCAGAACAACCGTAGGTAGATTACCTCATTTCCAAAACAAAATACTTTATTAAGCATATGCAGAACAACCGTAGGTAGATTACCTCATTTCCAAAACAAAATACTTTATTAAGCATATGCAGAACAACCGTAGGTAGATTACCTCATTTCCAAAACAAAATACTTTATTAAGCATATGCAGAACAACCGTAGGTAGATTACCTCATTTCCAAAACAAAATACTTTATTAAGCATATGCAGAACAACCGTAGGTAGATTACCTCATTTCCAAAACAAAATACTTTATTAAGCATATGCAGAACAACCGTAGGTAGATTACCTCATTTCCAAAACAAAATACTTTATTAAGCATATGCAGAACAACCGTAGGTAGATTACCTCATTTCCAAAACAAAATACTTTATTAAGCATATGCAGAACAACCGTAGGTAGATTACCTCATTTCCAAAACAAAATACTTTATTAAGCATATGCAGAACAACCGTAGGTAGATTACCTCATTTCCAAAACAAAATACTTTATTAAGCATATGCAGAACAACCGTAGGTAGATTACCTCATTTCCAAAACAAAATACTTTATTAAGCATATGCAGAACAACCGTAGGTAGATTACCTCATTTCCAAAACAAAATACTTTATTAAGCATATGCAGAACAACCGTAGGTAGATTACCTCATTTCCAAAACAAAATACTTTATTAAGCATATGCAGAACAACCGTAGGTAGATTACCTCATTTCCAAAACAAAATACTTTATTAAGCATATGCAGAACAACCGTAGGTAGATTACCTCATTTCCAAAACAAAATACTTTATTAAGCATATGCAGAACAACCGTAGGTAGATTACCTCATTTCCAAAACAAAATACTTTATTAAGCATATGCAGAACAACCGTAGGTAGATTACCTCATTTCCAAAACAAAATACTTTATTAAGCATATGCAGAACAACCGTAGGTAGATTACCTCATTTCCAAAACAAAATACTTTATTAAGCATATGCAGAACAACCGTAGGTAGATTACCTCATTTCCAAAACAAAATACTTTATTAAGCATATGCAGAACAACCGTAGGTAGATTACCTCATTTCCAAAACAAAATACTTTATTAAGCATATGCAGAACAACCGTAGGTAGATTACCTCATTTCCAAAACAAAATACTTTATTAAGCATATGCAGAACAACCGTAGGTAGATTACCTCATTTCCAAAACAAAATACTTTATTAAGCATATGCAGAACAACCGTAGGTAGATTACCTCATTTCCAAAACAAAATACTTTATTAAGCATATGCAGAACAACCGTAGGTAGATTACCTCATTTCCAAAACAAAATACTTTATTAAGCATATGCAGAACAACCGTAGGTAGATTACCTCATTTCCAAAACAAAATACTTTATTAAGCATATGCAGAACAACCGTAGGTAGATTACCTCATTTCCAAAACAAAATACTTTATTAAGCATATGCAGAACAACCGTAGGTAGATTACCTCATTTCCAAAACAAAATACTTTATTAAGCATATGCAGAACAACCGTAGGTAGATTACCTCATTTCCAAAACAAAATACTTTATTAAGCATATGCAGAACAACCGTAGGTAGATTACCTCATTTCCAAAACAAAATACTTTATTAAGCATATGCAGAACAACCGTAGGTAGATTACCTCATTTCCAAAACAAAATACTTTATTAAGCATATGCAGAACAACCGTAGGTAGATTACCTCATTTCCAAAACAAAATACTTTATTAAGCATATGCAGAACAACCGTAGGTAGATTACCTCATTTCCAAAACAAAATACTTTATTAAGCATATGCAGAACAACCGTAGGTAGATTACCTCATTTCCAAAACAAAATACTTTATTAAGCATATGCAGAACAACCGTAGGTAGATTACCTCATTTCCAAAACAAAATACTTTATTAAGCATATGCAGAACAACCGTAGGTAGATTACCTCATTTCCAAAACAAAATACTTTATTAAGCATATGCAGAACAACCGTAGGTAGATTACCTCATTTCCAAAACAAAATACTTTATTAAGCATATGCAGAACAACCGTAGGTAGATTACCTCATTTCCAAAACAAAATACTTTATTAAGCATATGCAGAACAACCGTAGGTAGATTACCTCATTTCCAAAACAAAATACTTTATTAAGCATATGCAGAACAACCGTAGGTAGATTACCTCATTTCCAAAACAAAATACTTTATTAAGCATATGCAGAACAACCGTAGGTAGATTACCTCATTTCCAAAACAAAATACTTTATTAAGCATATGCAGAACAACCGTAGGTAGATTACCTCATTTCCAAAACAAAATACTTTATTAAGCATATGCAGAACAACCGTAGGTAGATTACCTCATTTCCAAAACAAAATACTTTATTAAGCATATGCAGAACAACCGTAGGTAGATTACCTCATTTCCAAAACAAAATACTTTATTAAGCATATGCAGAACAACCGTAGGTAGATTACCTCATTTCCAAAACAAAATACTTTATTAAGCATATGCAGAACAACCGTAGGTAGATTACCTCATTTCCAAAACAAAATACTTTATTCACCATATGCAGCGCCAGGGTAAGTAGAACACGTCATTTCCAACACAAATTAATATATTCAGCATATGCCGTTTTTGCTTCGTTTTCAAGATGACGGCCATTTTGTTAATTTTGACCTTAGCCCAGGAAATTTTGGATGGTTTTTTCTTAAAAACTAACTTTGTTTTTAACAACTCAGATTACGAATATGTTTAATCTAATTCATGCCCATTTCTTGGTGATTTTTTTTTCGTGCCAAACTTCAGTTTGGCCCGAAGAAAAAAAAAACAAAGTTAGTTTTTGAGACGAACTATTCAAAATCAAAAACAACATCAGACCGAAAGTGATTTCGTGGGGTAAGGTCGAAATTTACAAAATGGCCTCCATTTTGAAAACAAAGCGAAAAGGGCATATGCTGAATAAAGTATTTTGTGTTGGAAATGAATTGTTCTACCTACCCTAGTGCTGTAATAACGTTTTCCAGGTCGTCCTGAAAAACTATGTCTTTCAAAAACTTCCAAAACAAACCACTTGCCGTTATAGGTTCTAAGTGCGTATACCGTACCTACTTCTACTGTTAACATTAGCGTGAAGATGATTTGGTCCCACTGAGATGAACCATTCGAAAAGCTTCACACAAAATGTCAATGACATGAGTATTCTATGAACTCCGCTGGTGGCTTTGAGAACTGCCGATATTTTTTGTAACTGGAAATCTGTGTTCCAAATTTCTAATTTCTATGTTTATCCATCTTAGAACTAGGTTGATTATGAGTCAGAGTGTCAGTCCAATATACAGGTGGACTTCTCTAGATAAAAAGACAATAACTATAATATTATGTAATTTCAGACACTTTTAGCGTCTTAAATTACATAAGCTTAACATCTATGTAAGCTTAACGTCTCTATAACATCGATGGACATATTGATAAACATATTGGAGATGGCGATTTTACTCTTCGTTTTCTCGAAAATTAAAAAACAGCTACTCACATTGGCCTCTGCACCTATCCCGGGTCGGGCGGAAATAGCCAGCCAGTCAGTGTGCCATTGTCGTTGTTTATTTGAAAATTTGATTGCGTCATTTCATTTTCAAATCGGGTAGAGTTCGTTGAACACCCCCTGTGCACGTTCCGAATCGACTTTGTCCAATTTCAATAAATTTACATATTAGTATGAAATTTATCTTCTCAAGGATTGAACCTTGCCTTTTTTAAATGTCTGACGACATCGTACTCGGACCACTCTGCTTGATACTGAGACAAAACTACTTTCCAAATTAGTTTCATTATTACAGATGTTCTCTCTTGATCTTGAGACCAAACGACCTCCCAGATTAGGAGGATAGTTGAATAACCACAAACTAAACTTGTAAAAAATTCTTTTATTGGTGGATGGAAGATTTGTACTATAATTTTGAACTTTATATATTGGACCTCTGCAGAGATTTTTCAATTATATACGGGATCTGAATATGAAATTTTGATTACGGACAGATACAAAAGAAAATTTCTTAATACGGTAAATTCAGTGAAAGTTTTCAATTAAGATGCCATTCGGAAGTGTGGAAACAAAAAATCTAAAATTTGTATCAAATTGCATTGTTTAAATACAATGCAATTTGAATGTCCTAACGACTAATGAATGACCTTCGACAATTTTTCTGCAAGACATCATACCAGTAAAATAATAACTATGTAAAAAATGAAACATTACACATTTGTGAAACACATCGTCGACAGTGATGATTCATCCATCAATGAATCAGAGCATTCTTGCTATTTTGTTTACCTACATTGTGATGATAAAGAAAATTATGGGCGACACCCCTTTCCTCCGATTTCAAAATCTGAAGCAAAAAAAGGTACACTCTTTCTCCTCCGACAACTGTAAAAAGGTATAGTCCTATTCCTCCGATCTATGTACCTGCCACAAAATGAAAAAAGAAGACAAAATTGTTATTTTTAAAAATAATTGTTTATTATATTGAAGACAAAATTGTAAATTCTTTTTTATTTTTTATTGATTAAAATTACAAAACGCAAAAATTACACAAATCATTTCGAGCAATTATTTTTTAATTTGGCCTTTGGCTTTTCTGTAATGCCAAGAAACACTTTCTAAATATTAATCTCTTGTCATTACGTTTGTAGGCTTCAACTTTTTTTATAAATGAAGAACTTTTTTTTTTTCATTGCAACGCCACTTCGTTTCTCCGGAGAGTAGATCACTATGCTTGTGAAATTTATACTAGATTATAAGTATATATTCTGTTCGGAGGAATAGGAGTTCCCAACTTGTGGACCCTAAAATATTATCGGAGGAATAGGACACCGGACAAAAGGGATACTCATTAAATCGAGGAAAAGGATGCTGCCCAAAATTATAACAAAAAGAACTCAGGATTGAACAGGGGTTGTTTAATTTACACGTTTGAGCAGATTTTGCCGTAAGTGTGAAAATAATGATTGAAATCATTATAGCATTTCAAGAATCAACTAAACGAAGACTCTAGTTCATCTCGAAATTAAGCATTAGAAATACAGTTATTTATATCTTGGGTCCTAGGGAGTGACACTTAATATACAGCGTGTCCGAGAATGATCTGCCCCCCCTAACTTTTGAACGACTTGGAATTATTTAATTTTAAAAAACTCTAGGGATAGGAAAAGGGGCCAATTCTGTTATGATGAGATCCATTTTCGACCCCCCCCNCAAAAAGCGTTGATTTCTCAAGGAATTTAATGGAATGATACAAATTTTTTTTTTTTCAAATAAAAGTACATATAAAAAAAGGAAAAACTTTCCTAGAGCCTGTATAACGGTGTTTATTTTAAACTTTTATGTAAACTTTCCATTATTGTATTCTAAAATGGTTTCTCATCTACCTAAACCATCAAAAGTGTACATTTTTATTTTCATCGGTGTCGTAATAGGACAAAGTCATTTTTTATTTTTAAAATGTTCCTTGTGAAAGAATTCAGAAGGTCAATCTTTTTTTCGGTAAAAGGTTTCTTTATTTGGATTAGTTATATCTGTTTGTCCCTAATAACCACCTTCAAACTTTCTACCCGAAAATTGGCGTTTTTCCAAACGGCATATTTTTAACTTCGAGGAGAAAAAATAGATTTGAGTTTGTATTACACTGACGAAAACAAAAATTTATTAATTTTTCAATCTTTTTTTGGAACACAATAAGAGAACATTTACATCAAACTTTATAATAAACACAATTATACAGGGTGTAACAAAATTAAACTTAATACCGCTCCACCATTGAATAATTTTGGAAATAAAATAAAAAATTAAAAGGAAAGTTTTTCCTTATTTTATTTGCACTTTTATTTCAACAAAAAAAATGTAGGTACCATTCTATTTAAATTTCTTGAGAAATCGACACTTTTTCTCAATAAAAGATACTTCCGAAGGTTGAACTTAGATCTCACCATAACTATTCAATTGGGCATGTCCGTTTTCCCATCCCCAGATCTTTTCAAAATAAAAAAAAAATCCAAGCCGTTTAAAAGTTAAGGGGAGGGGACCGGTCAGTCTGAGACAAGTTGTATATATTTTTTTTGGACTTACTATTACCAAGCGCGTCGGCAGATGTGCGCTCCTCAAGAGTAGGTAAGCAAATACCGACTATATTAACACTTAATCACTTAACAAGAAGTCATAGTTCGTAGAGGTATGAAGATTGAGGAATAGGAATTTCAATATTTTAATATCCGAACTGAGTGTTCAGTGGTCAAGAACGTGGTTTTGTAATCCGAGATCATTTTTTCAACGCCATGGTGATTTTGTTGTAATTTTATCTACCTCTGGAATATTTTAGTATCAGAAAAATTTAGGCTGCAGTGCCTAAATTTTTCTTACGTAGTTTTGCAATCCGAGATGGTTGAATTTTCAAATGAAGAAACCGAACTTAGAAGATTCCTTCGTATAAACTTGCAGGAATTTTTGCGGTTCAAGCGTATTACCAATGATATACAATTACGTATTGTATATCATTTCAGCCATTTAAGTGCCTAATGAGGGCACCATAGACACTTTAATTTTACGTCTTGAGCTTTTCCTGTAGGGCTACCTATAATCGGAGATTTACAACAATCGCCAACCATTAGAGTTGTGGAAAGTCATCTTTTTTGTACAGAAACACAACTTGCTTCGAAAATAAGGATCGCTATTTACTAGAATGTACATGAGTGGATAGCAAATTTCCATTCATACCTATTAAATTGATTTATATAGTTTTGGAGCTACCTGGAGATAGGAAGCTTATATTTATATATTGACTTCCTCAATATATAAATATAAGCGCGAAATACTCTTGGCTCGGATTATTTCCGTATATTCGATTCTTAATTTTCTTTTTTATCCACTATTTTTGGACGATATGATTGTATGATGAGGAACTCTATGGTGCCTTTGATATGAAATATGTTCAGCGACAGCTCTTTGTAATCAAATACTTTAATTTTGAAAATAGAAATTCTATGTTTCTTGTATTGTTGCCTTTCAACATTTCATGAACATATTACAACACCTGTGACTTACTCGTGTTGGAGAGTCATTCCGTTGTAGTGACGTGCGCAAATAGTTTGTAATTTGTGTCAGCACATTTTTCTGGTTTGTACTCTACAATTGGTTGTCCATGATGATGTCTCTGTTTACATATACAGTAATGTACTGTACTATTGTCGTGTACTAACATAATTATATTCTGATAACAAGAATGTGCAAAGTACACATTTGATTCTGTATGTAGCGGAAATAAGGTGTCTCTGAACCATTGGTGCAAGGTGCACTACCTTGCTGTAGTTCAACTCTTCCCAATCTAGGAGTAATTGTTCCCTCGAGGAGTAAAATAGTCTCTTCGAGGTATCTATAAAACGATTGTAAGAAGGAAAATTTCGAAAAATTAAAGAAAAGTTCATTTTGCGAAAACTTTCTACGTCGCGTCGATCAGCGGGATGATCCCTGTGAATGACGAAAAAGTAGATGCACACTAAATCCTAGTTTTTGATAATGCTGATTTCATATATGGCGTCAACAAAATGGAGGAAAACTTTATAAGTGATCAAATTATTGTGCGTTTTCAAATGTGATTCGACATAAAAAAATTTATTGTTCTATTACTGTTTTTGTGTAAAAGTTTTTGAAAATTCATAACAGCCAAAGTTGAACTCGAAAGGGTAATGGTTTGAAAAGGTTTGGGAAACACTGTTGTTGTGTTGGTTTGATTCAGCGTAAATCGCAAATTGGGTGCTTGTAAATCAGGGGTGGGTTTGATACAATACAAGAAAAGGAGTTTTTTCACAATCCGTGATAGATTTTTTTTTTTTTTTAGCAAATGTCTCTAAACTAAGCTTTGAAGAAACATTTGTAGTCAATATGAGATGTAAATTTCGTTATACGGGTTATACCTAAAATAGATACACTCAATGTAAATATGCGACTCACGAATGCGTGCATGACTCGGTCAGATATCTCAGGGTTACTATATTTCATTATTTGATTTAGGCGAAAACGTTAGAATCTTATTCCTTTCGGTTAACTTTTTTTGGAAAAGGAATAGCTAACAACTGGTTGCTCAGAATGAATTTACTGGTTATATAACCCGCAAACAATCTTACAGTCACAGGTTTAAATTTTTTGAAAGTTCCTCTTTATGATTTTAATTGGGACCAGCGGATACATTGATTTTAGATGTTTCTATTTAGAAATCATCGCTTTATTTGGTTACCCAAATACATCACCAGTTTAGTTTCTATTCATTCTGCCAGAATTCTCAAGAACTGTTGTGTGCAAGGAGGGTCCTCCTTCTTGCAGCTTTCTCTCTTACCCTTTTGTTTTGATAAGACCTTTCACTGATTACAGTTTGTTGTATGCCGTCACTGCACCGACCATGCAGCAATTAAGTCAGTCTGTGATATTTTTCAGTACGCAGACTATACAATGCCGCATCTCTCTGTGTTCGACAGTAACAAATTTCCGCAGTCAGTGTATTTCATTATTGGTGACGAGTATTGTGAAAGATTTTGCTATTATGGTATGAGAACTGTTCTGTTTCTCTATATTATCGATGTGTTGCTATTTGATGAAGAAAAGGCTACTGTAATCTACCATACTTTGTGTGGACTTTGCTACTTTTTCCATTGTTTGCAGGAATTCTGGCCGACACATATCTTGGAAAGTACAAAACCATACTATATCTCTCTGTGATATATTTTCTGGGAAATGTATTGTTGTCTATTGTGTCAGTGTCCAAGTTGCACTTGCCTCGCACTGAATTAATTTTGTTGGCTCTTCTTTTAATTTCCATTGGAACTGGAGGTATAAAGCCATGTGTGTCCGCTTGTGGTGGTGATCAGTTTATTATGCCAAATCAAACACATCAACTCAGCAAATACTTTTCTTTCTTCTACTTTGCCATTAATGCTGGATCTACGATTTCAACTTTTGTCACTCCAATGCTGATAAATGATATGCATTATTTTGGTGGCAAAAATTGTTTTCCATTAGCTTTTGGTGTTTCTGCTATTCTAATGTTACTTGCCACAGTTTTATTTATCACAGGTAAACCTTTATACAAAATAGAGAAACCCAAAGGTAATATCTGTTTGAAAGTAGTGCAATGTACGTTTAGAACATTAAAACGTAAATGGGAAACAAAAATTAGTGATCGCACAAGAAATCACTAGCTGGATTATGCGGATGATAAGTTTAGCTTGGACAATATCGAAGATATCAAAATATTGCTCAGGATTCTTTTGTTATTCTTACCACTTCCATTATTTTGGGCACTGTTCGACCAACAAGGTAGTAAATGGACATACCAAGCGGTCCGAATGAATGGGAAAATTCCAGGAACCTGGTATACTATTGAACTGATCAAATGTAAATTTTAAATTCTATTTTAATTCTGATATTAATTCCATTATTCCATTATTGGTTCTACCCTTTTCTTGAACGCTTTGGTGTTAATACACCTCTCAGAAGACTTACAATAGGAGGATTTCTATTAGCACCATTGGCATTTATAGTATCTGCACTTGTGGAAATTGAAATTCAAACATCTTCAAATCATATTGAGGCAAGTCTTCAAACGATACAAATGAATTATTCAACAAACGCGAGCTGTGTTTTTTCTACGCAAGAAGAATATAGAGAAACTAAGTTGGACAGTCAAGAATACCATCAAAATTTCTATTTATCAACTTTTTTAACTGATGATTCCACATTAAACAGTCCAGGAGTTAATTTGCTAAATTATTCAAACTTACCAATTACGGCAAATCTATCTGTAATGACACAAAGTTCAATCTTGTGGGATAGGGCACCTGAAATTGTCACAACACTGTTAGATTCTAATAAGACAGAATCCAGTTCGAAGCTACATGCTGGTAAAGCTAAGATGAACTCTATAAGTACTGCTTCAGAACATCCTGAAGGAGCTGACAATTTATGTTCGCAAAGCAACGTCGGAAAATCGCCAGAAACATCATCGAGCCAAGTGAACATGTTATGGTTGTTACCCCAGTATTTCATTATAACAGTTGGGTAGATCTTGTTTTCAATTACTGGTCTTGAATTTGCTTTCACTGAAGCTCCTACAAGTATGAAGTCAGTTCAAGCGAAATTTTTTGACAATGTTGCATACGAATTTCTTTTGTTTGCTGGTTTAATGATAATAGATATGATTGTATTTATGATATTAGCCATGAGATACAAATATGTTCGCCCTAAATTTGAACATGCCGTCCCAACGGAAATAGGAAATAAATGTTCTTGACACAACAGAAATAATAATAATAAATTTATGTTTTTTGTATAAAAAGAACCTTTCCCTAAGTTCAAATAGCTTCTCATGTACATTTTAAGTACTCTTCAATATTTATTATTCGTTTGAGCTGAAAATAAAAATAATTCAGTCCAGTATACTAGCAGATATACCTGCAACTTCGTGTGTCTCTTCCCGTCGCTGTATAGAATTCCTGCCGGTCAATTTAATTATTCAGTCCAGTATACTAGCAGATATACCTGCAACTTCGTGTGTCCCTTCCCGTCGCTGTGTAGAATTCCTGCCGGTCAATTTAATTATTCAGTCCAGTATACTAGCAGATATACCTGCAACTTCGTGTGTCCCTTCCCGTCGCTGTATAGAATTCCTGCCGGTCAATTTAATTATTCAGTCCAGTATACTAGCAGATATACCTGCAACTTCGTGTGTCCCTTCCCGTCGCTGTATAGAATTCCTGCCGGTCAATTTAATTATTCAGTCCAGTATACTAGCAGATATACCTGCAACTTCGTGTGTCCCTTCCCGTCGCTGTATAGAATTCCTGCCGGTCAATTTAATTATTCAGTCCAGTATACTAGCAGATATACCTGCAACTTCGTGTGTCCCTTCCCGTCGCTGTATAGAATTCCTGCCGGTCAATTTAATTATTCAGTCCAGTATACTAGCAGATATACCTGCAACTTCGTGTGTC
>CM022877.1:26394311-26436940 GCA_012654025.1 Pachypsylla venusta
TTTTTTTTTTTTTTTTTTTTTTTTTTTTTTTTTTTTTTTTTTTTTTTTCTTCAAATAAAAGTACAAATAAATAAGGAAAATCTTTCCTAGAGGGTTCTAAATTTGTATTTTGTTACACCCTGTATAATAGTGTTTATTTTAAACTTTGATGTAAAAGTCCTTTTATTGCTTATTGCGTTCCAAAAAAGGCCCTTTTGAAAAAGGACATTTTTGGGTAGAGAGTAAGGTGGTTATTTAGGATAAACTGATAAGTAACTTAAATGAGGAAACATTTTAGCAAAAAAAGAAAAATATTAAACTTCACATTTCTTTCACAGCAGGATCAGAAGAATGTGAAAAATTCTATGGAATTATATGGGAAATAACTTACATTGAAAATTTGGCCCTGCTGTGAAAGAAATGAGAACTTTAATATTTTTCTTTATTGCTAAAATGTTCCCTGGGAAAGAATTGAGAAGGTCAATGTTTTTCTTTTTTCGATAAAAGGTTTCCTTATTTACTTCAGACTTTCTACCCGAAAATTACCGTTTTCTACTGTCAGAGGAGAAATGAAATTTGACTTTGTCCTCTTGTGACACAGATGAAAATAAAAACGTCCACTTTTGATGGTTTGGGTAGATGAAACCTCTTTTGGAACATGAAAAATTAACTTTTACATCAAATTTTAAAAATAAACACCGTTATATAGGGTACAACAAAATTAAATTTTAGACCCCTTTAGCTCCGTATCTGATTTTTTTTGTTGAAAAAATGAAAAAAAAGTTTTTCCTTATTTTATTTGTACTTTTATTTGAACAGAAAATATTTGTATCATTCCATATAAATTTATTGAGAAATTGTCACTTTTTGTCGATAAAAGTCACTTCAGGGGTCAATTCTGGTTCTCACCATAACCATTAAATTGGCCATGGGCCTTTTTCTTTCTCTAGAGCTTTTCAAAATTCAAAAATTCCAAGCCTTTCAAAAGTTAAGGGGTGGTGACCGGTCATTCATGCTGTATGGCTACCATAACCTACTATCTACTATCAATCTTTTTTTAAAAAATACTCCTTAAATCCTGAATAATATCAATTTAAAAACGAATCCAATTTCAGTTAAAGTTAAGGAATGTTCATGCTAAATCATCGATACGCTAAAAGGTAATGTAGAAAGAAAATTATTATAAAAAGAAGAAGATATAGTAATTTTCAAACTTCATTATGGTTTTACTTGACATAGTATCCCAATTTAACCAACATAAAAAGAGCATACAAAAAAATAGTGCATTATAAAATAGTAGAACTCCATAAAATCTGCGATTGCTTAATTTTCTAAGGAGTGTTTTTATACAGGCACCTAAAAGTCATTAGTCTTTCAGTAAGCGATATATCACTCTTCAGCCTTGCTGTATGAAATACCTAAGAATCAACGAACTCTCCTTCGTATTTGTAATATTAGTAGGAAGTAGGATAGTGTGATGGGGCAAAAGAAAGTTCAGTGAATAGGTACCATAAATTCAAAATCATGTTCTTTGGTGTAGAAAATAATATAATAGAAATTTTTGCTGCGTTTATTAAATTCCGTGTATCCGTATTGTCTTATGTAACCAGTATACCAATCAAAACGCAATATGAGTTTCATCTGATGAGTTTCACAAGTTACTAGAAGAGGATTTACATATTTTTAAAGTTCATCATTGTCTTTGAATTAAGGATACGAACTTACCAAGTCGTATAGATTTGGGACTGAAGGACCCACTGAGTGATAATATAAGTTACAAAAAAAAGGCACACCTGCCACTCACGAGAAAAAAAAAATAGCTATCGTTCATCAAAATCGGTCCAGTAGTTTTGGCTGTTGGTGCGTCAACATCAAAGGGGAAGAAGAAGAAGCAGCAGGAGACGATGAGCAAAAAGTGTACTTTTCAGAAGCCCATATCTCCCATTCGACTTGATGGATTTTGTTGAAACTTTATGTTCTTCGTCTCTGAGCTAGCCCCATGCGTAGGAAACTTTTTTATCCTGAGGTGTAGTTTTCTTCTGGAAGTAGCTGAAATCGCCAATGTAAGCTGTGGCGTATAATATACTCTTGGTAGCTACCGCTTCTCGGCGGGGCGGAGTGCTACCGCGCTACTTAATGATAGCTGTAATGTAAAAGATATGACCAACTAAAAAATAACACAAAACAGCCTGTAACTTTGTAACAAAAGCTCAAATCAAAAATCGATAGAAGAAAAAAAAATGTTTGTTTTTGCCCATATTATTGCACCNAAAAAAAATGTTTGTTTTTACCCATGTTATTGCACCTATACCATTGGGCACAACAACCTGTTACATCCTGTATTTAAATGTGTGGACTAAGTTTTTAGGTATGTGACTCGAGTTTGAGAGAGTATAATGCTTTTCGTACACTGTAAGTTTATATTACGTTATTACTCGTCACAAACGAGTACTATTTGTTTAAAAATATATAATTTTGTGGGGGAGTTGGGGGTTTATGTCGAATCCAAAGGTTAATTCAGCCAAAATCAACAAACCTTTTAAAGTTTAAATTGCCAACGATCATACCACGTAGAATACACCAGTTCCCGTCAGATCACTGAAGTTAAGCAACGTCCGAGCGTGGTCAGTACTTGGATGGGTGACCGCTTGGGAACACCACGTATCGTTGGCTCATTTTTCCGACCCAACCCAGGCTGGGTGAGGTCAATGTGGGTAGCTGGTTTGCAAGTTTCCAGCGAATGGAGGGTAAAACCCCCGTCTTGAATGACCAATAGATGTTAAAGAGACGTTAAGCCAAAATAAAAAAAAAAAAAAAGTTTAAATAAATCAACTCAGAAGTGGTAGTTGTTTCTATCTGCATTGCACGTTAAATATATGTGAAAAAATACCGGGCGTTCAGATATATTTTTCATTTGAGAAGAAAATCTTAATATATAAATCAGAAATTTGTGTGTACCCTTGTATCTATGTACCTATGTATGAGGGGTTGTCTGTTACAATACCACAGCCCGTACGGTAGCACATGGCGAAAAAATTATGGGAATGGACCCCCTCAAAATCATGGTCATGGTCTACGGGAAAATTATCAGAACTAAAATATGTCAAGCCGTTTTCGAGTTAAGGCCAAATTTATAATTTATTCACCCAAATCGGACAGTCACGCACCGATGTCTTAAAATTTGTCGCGACAACATATCACCTCAAAGCGTGAAAGTTTTAGGTGGCCCTTTAGTCCTTATTTTAGGACATTTTCTGCAAGGTATGGCCAGCCATTCCAGAGTACGGGTTCGAAACCGGGAACGGGTAAAATAAAATTTAGAAAATACCAAAAAGTCAGAATGGTCGTGCCCCTAAGGCACCTGGCGAATCGTTTAAATCTTGGTTTCTAAAGGTTGCAATACACAGGGTGGACACAACCAATTGTCCCCCCAAATTCCATTGTCCTTGAAAAACAAAGATAGCAATATAAGAATCGTAGCGAAGCACGAGCGAAACAGCTAGTAATATAATCAAATATTCTTTATTTTGAATATGAATACACTATACACCTGTTCCCGTCATATCACTGAAATTAGGAACCGTCAGGTGTGTTAAATACTCGAATTGGACTCTGCTTGACCACACCACGTGTTTTTGGTTATTTCAGGGTGCTCTTAGTTCGTTAGGACAACTGAGTAGTTTTGTTTTCAGCGAACTAATTGGTGTATCAAAGAAAATTGTAGTCCATCTCAACGTGTACTGCGGAGGTTGCTCATAAATTTGCGATAGATTCATATAAGGGCCGGGGTTATAAATTCCACTTTTGAGCTCTGCACATATTACGATTGTCTGACTTGCACTTAGTTTTCTGTGGCGTCCTATGCATGATGTAATTGACATTCATACTGCATTTCTATGTAGTCTCTAATAGCACCGTTTTCTTTTTAGGCAGCCTTCGTGAAAACTGTCAATACGGTTCTGCATCCGGGGAGGAGAAGATGGGTTGTACGTTTCGATTTTTGACATATTTTAACACAACTAGACAGGTTAGGAAACGTTTTTACGGCCATGCCTCTGTTGCGTATGTACAACCGTCAAACATGGATCCATGATGTAAAATAAAAAAGCGAATTTAAAAATAAAAAATATTTTTTTTAAAGTGGGAACCATACACTCCTACCCGGATAAAGACCTCTGTCAATATGAGGTAAAAACTACCAAAGATATGCATCATGTCGCTTTGATTTTAATTCTTGGCGCGTCTCAGGCAACTTGAGAGCTGAAAACGTATTTTTGCATTGAAAATTAAAAAAATCAGCTCATTAGAAAACTTTCCTTTTTAGAGAATAAGGAAAGTAAAAAAAAAAAAAAATAGGTATCTGATTCAATGAGGAAAATTTTCAGTAAAAGTTTCGGTTAATAATTTTAGGCAGCCTTCACGAATGCTGCCTGAAAGGAGAACGTCGGTATTAGACTAGAAATTCAGTATGAAGTCAATTACTTCATGCACAGGACGCCACAGAAAACTCATGATTAAAATCAAGGCTACCAGGGTGAAAATCAGGGGATTGGTATTTGGGAAAATATTTATAAAATGGATAATGAAAATCGTGTGATGTTCACATTTGTACATCCATATCAAAATTTTGGGCTTTTGACGTAGTGGAAATTTCGTACCTAAAAATTTCCAGAAGAATTGCCTACTAAAAAGTTTCCCATTTTTATTTTCTCAGTAGCCGAATATATAAATAGTTGCGTCTTGTTGCTACAAGAAAATCTTAAACTTGATGTGGGCTAAATTTTGAATCCTGTTTGGTTTTTATTTTTATACAAAAATATTAATATGTTTCATATTTCCCGGTCCAGGTAATATTTTTTTTTATTTATTATAATTTTATGGACAGACAGAATTTCGTTAGAAATGTTTGACGTTTTTTTTTTTTTTTTTTTTTTTTTTTTTTTGTGGGAATTGTTTGGTATGGTGTTGTGAATGTAACACTAAGTTTGCGAGCTCTAAATCTTAGGTAAGAATTTTTAGTACTGCTCCTATACTTCCTAAAGGAAAAATTTTGAAATAAAGTTAATGGCAAATTTCAGGGGCGGATTTAAAGGTGGCCCCCCCCTTGGCAAGATGAGGTGTGAATATTTATGCAGTAATCTTCCACTAAATAATGTATGCCTTATATATTTTTCCTATTTTGATTTTATAAATACAATCAGAATGATTTTATACAGTGTGTCCGTGTTAAGGAGGACAATAATAATGGGCTGATTCTAGATGCCAATACCTACCAAAAATGCTCCCTTCAACTTTTTAATAAAAGCTTTGTTTTTGAGTTATTCGCATTTTTCATCTTTTTTTACACGTGTACGGCTGACGTCACAAATAAGTCCATAACTTACTTGGACATATTTTTTTTTTTTTTGGAACACATGGAAAATTTCTGTTCAGATAAAATGACTTTCATGACCAGAAACTTTGACTTAGTGCCTCGTTTTTCTGCCAGGCACAAAATTATTAACCTGGCACTAAGTCACTAACTTGATTTTTTTTTTTTTTTTTTGATATTTTTGTAAACTATGAAAAAATCAACGGGACTCTCCCACGGTTGCTCAACATTTTTTTTTTTACAAAAACGGAAAAAAAATCTTGATGTTAATAAGGTTTCAACGGTTTATAACTTTTTCCGTTAACTTCTGTATTCGTAAAGAAATTTCTATTTTAATGTAAGAAAATCATGAAAAAATATGCTACATATTTCGATTTTTTTTATTTATTTATTTATTTTTTTTTTTGACATTTATTATTTCATTAGTTTCCAAGTATAATTTTTCCTTTTCTTACCTAAAGACANAAAAAAAAAATTAATTTTATAAAAATTCTAAATACTTAGCATATTTTGTCATGATTTTGTTACATTAAAATAGAAATTTCTCTACGAATACAGAAGTTAACGAAAAAAGTGATATACCGTTGAAGTTGAAACCTTATTAACATCAGGATGTTTTTCCGTTTTTGTCCAAAAAAAGAAATGTTGAGCAACCGTGGGAGAGAGTCCCGTTGCTTTTTTCGTAGTTTACAAAAATATCAAAAAAAATCAAGTTAGTTCAAAAACGAGGCACTAACTCAAAGTTTCTGGTCATGAAAGTCATTTTATCTGAATAGAAATTTTCCATGTGTTCCAAAAATATCTTCAAAATTTCAAAAAAAGTATGTCCATGATAGTTATGGACTTATTTGTGACGTCAGGCGTACACGTGTAAAAAAAAAGATGAAAAATGTGAATAACTCAAAAACAAAGCTTTTATTAAAAAGTTGAAGGGAGCATTTTTGGTAGGTATTGGCATCTAGAATCAGCCCATTAATTACTGTCCCCCTTAACTGGGACACCCTGTATATTCAAATAAAATATTGCAGATATATTACGTCATAAGAACGCCCCGCACTCCCCTCGTCAATAGTCTATCTTGTTTATATCAGCTGCCCCAAGAACAAGGTTTATTTTACATCTTACAAACTGTCCAGGGACAGTAAAAATGCCGCTACGAGGGCTCTATTCCCAGCCACTAACTACATGCCCCACTAAATTTTCGCTGTGAACAATTTCGGTCATTCTCTTCAATATTAAAAAGTTAATCGTATGTTTTTTGTACGATGAATGTCTGTGTACGATTTTCTGTCTTTTTATTTTCGTTTCGAACATTGTCGGTCAGTCTCCGGCACCTTCTCTTCAACATTAAAACATTAAATATTTTTTTTTGTACGATGAATGTCTGTGAACGATTTTCTGTCTTTTTATATTCGTTTCGAACATTGTCGGTCAGTCACCAGCACCCTCTCATCAATATTAAAACATTAAATATGTTTTTTGTACGATGAATGTCTGTGTACGGTTTTCTGTCTTTTTATTTTCGTTTCGAACATTGTCGGTCAGTCACCAGCACCCTCTCATCAATATTAAAACATTAAATATGTTTTTTGTACGATGAATGTCTGTGTACGATTTTCTATCTTTTTATTTTCGTTTCGAACATTGTCGGTCAGACACCAGCACCCTCTCTTCAATATTATGTTAGCATTTCCACTATCGTCGCGCAACATGATGAAAAAAATAAATATATTTTTTGTACGATGAAGGTCGCCAAGTTGAAGAATAATAAATTGGTTTCTTGACCGTGAGGTGTTTGCACCTTATACAAACATCAAAACAATATTCAAGTCCAGGTGTTCTTATATCCAAACGAATGTGAATAACTTTTTAGCAGAATACGTTGGCAGATTGATATCCCCCTCTCAAAAAAATCTGTATATACCTACATAAAAATGAAAATTACCAATTTGGGTCTATTATGTTGTTGTTGTTGTTGTAGCGGTGTTGCTTTTAAAATCAACCATTCTCCCGATTGCTACTTCATTTGATAAGTGCTGCTTGTTACCAAAAACGTTATGGATGTTTAGATCTGTGATGTTATACGTTCCAGGTCTTCGCCATGATGAGGACTATTTGTTCGTACTAATAATAACCACCCTTGATGTTTTCTAGCCCCCCCCCCCCCGNCCCCCCCCCCCCCCTCGACATGTATCACCCTCCCTCGTTTACTTAGATTTGAAATTTCGGGCTAAAATCGGATTGACCGTTCGCTGCTTTTTAATTATTTATGGCAATTGCATATTAGGATGCAACACAAAAATTTTGGTTAAAATCAAAGCAACCCTTGGGATGACGGTATTTTCGTGGTTAGGAAATACTGTACAACAAATTTATGTTCTTTTTTGTTTAACGTCTCTTTAACATCTATTGCTCATTTGAGACCAGGTCTCAAAATGAGCAATAGATGTTGAAGAGAAACTTACAAACCAACATAACCACATTGACATCATCATCAGGGCGCGATCCTGCGTTGTCACCCATTTACTAAAACCTCGCTGGACGTTGCTTTCAGAGTCTGAGTGCTGTTCGCACGCGATTTTTTTTTTGTTCATCTTCAATTATTTTTTATTATTGAGCCATACTTTGATGAATAAATGAAATTGAATTAAACTGAGAAATAATGTACTCCAAGTAGATTGAACAAAAATGCATTTTTTTATTCCATAGATAAAATGTAAGTATATACACAGCACATTATGTGCTGTGCACAATAGGTACGATATCTATAGTAATAAAACTTAATGTAACGATATATGTATATTTATTTTTATGTATGCATCACTAATTGTTTAGCCAAAATGGTAAGACATATCGGATGGCAATGGACCCCCCACAACGCATAGCCTGGAACCTCAGGAAAACTATCAGAATTTAAAAATGCCGATTTTTCGATTTTTGACCAAATTCAGCCGGTCACGGTCCGATATCTTTTGATTGTGTTGCGAAAACATATCAACTCAAAGCGAGAATGTTTTAGGTGTCCTTTTAAATCTTAATTTACGACATAGTTTGCAAAAAACGGTCCTTTCGAGTTACAGCTAATTTCCTGTTCTCTTTGTAAAGGAAATCATGGAATACTATTTATTAGCAGGGGAACGGCCATGCCTCCAAGGTACTAAGTCTTAGAGGCTGTAGGAAGCACGTGCAAACAGTTTTAAAAATTTTTAATATTGTTCTCGTCAATCATCATAGTTCGACTAGATACTGTCTATTAGTTTAGTGATGAGAACTGATAAGACCATTTTAATTCTGTTATTTGCCACCAGACCAGATGTATTAATATTGGTCATTTATTTAAATGAATAGAAGAGGGGAACTGATAGACACAAGGTCATTCACAATTTGTTTAGCGCATTCGCACACCCGCCCGCGTCGAAACAGAATGGTAATGAAAATGATAAAGTATGTCAATGTGTTTACGAGTCAAGATCAGTGGGTCACTGCCGCATGCCGCCTTCTCTTTTTTTTAACTGAATTTTTCTATTAAGACCGCCAAAAATTTTTTGTGATAATTTACAAAACGGTTTTTTTAATTGATTTGAAATTTTCGTGTTTTTATTTTTTATGAAAAATTCAAATAATTATTAGTCCGAGGAAAAATAAGTCATTTTTTTGCTAGTTTTTTTTACATAAAAAAGAGCTATCTTTTTGTAAACTAATATTTTTTTCATTAATTAATCATCGGTAGTTACGAAATATTTATCTCTTGAATTAAATACATGATTGGTCTTTTAATTACCTAATATGTAAGATAACCTATATTATAAAAAAATATTAAAAAATTTATAATTCAAATTGAGCCCATTTTTTATACCTTTTCGTAATCGATTAATTTATTGTTGTATTAATTAAATGTTATTTTTATTAATTTAGTAAGAGGTAAATTTTGAAAAGTTGCATTCTTGGTATTGCTATCGCTGTAGATAAATACTCTATATTTTGTTGAGCGATAGGTAGATAGGTCATCATCCATCACAGGGAGATTATACATGTGGTTCTTTTAAATAGATCAATCGAGATCCAAGTTCGATTTGACTAGCGAACCAGCCCCACAGCCTTCGTGTCTTAGTGGCATAAATCCAAGTTCGATAGACGAGCCGTTGTGGCTAGTGGCTTCATAACTGAACGCTTTATGATGGATCATTCATAGTGAGATTAGCTTGTTGAAATAGATCTTTCGAGATTCAAGTTCTGTAGTCCAGTCTTCGTGTCTCAGTGGCTTAAGACCCGAACATTTGATCATAAGTTGTTGCAGGTTGCATTATCCTAGAAAAGATTTTTCTTTTCGAGTTTGCGAAGTTGAGTTATCCTCGAAAATAGAATTTTACTACCTGAAGGAACATGGATATAAATATTTACCTTGTAACTTATGATCATAACTAGCTGTTTCAACAACAATTTCGAGATTGCAACATTAATGCTTCTCAAGTTTATATTTTTGGTGGAACCGATCCCCAGAGTAAGCACGGCTCCTATTTAGAAAATTCAATATTTTACTCAAGGCTATTATTTTTGTACTACGGAACACCTTCGAATTTAATTTCAGTTTTCTCGCTCATCCCGAACTGGTATTTCTCAATTCCAATTTTTCTGTGGTGAAAACCGGCCATGAATCGGGGAGAAATCGGAAAATATCAATCTTTATATGTTTTAGGGGGTCCTTATCATATATACTATTGGGGGGGGGTCACTCTCGGTCATTTTTTTATCTCCTTTAGTTTGCCCAAAAAAAAATTCTTTAAAAAAACGCTAAAACCCGCCATTTTTGGCGGTAATTTGCTTCCACGTGTAATTTCGATTTTTCAAGTCTCAAGGTTTCGCCTCGGTATACAGTTTAACTCTCGGTTTAGCCATCGTGGAGCTACGTTGATTATCAGTGAGTGAATCAGTATACGATCTACCGACTGGGCTTTGCGTTTTTATATGTATCTAAAGATTCCTTTTGACGCTTCTGAGCAATAGAAAGTAAAATATATAAAAAAAAAGTGAGACGTTAGAATGTATACTTAGGGTTACCAAACATCCCGCTTTTGGGCAAATAAATTCTCCCCACGTATACAAAGAAAGACGAAATTAGAATTGAGCGGCACATATGGGTAGGTACGTATGACGTCATGAGCGGAGTATTTTATCTGATCTTATCCAAGTATCATTTCTTTAAGTAATGGGCAACGAGATTGCAGAGATTTTTTAGAAATATGTAAATTTGATTCGGGGGATGGAGTTTATATGAAATTCACAGATGATTCTTTGCAAATTCCATTAAAAATTGTGACTTTACAGAGCCGAAAAAAAATATTAATTCTGATCTCATACATAAGAATTGAAAACATTAGATCGCTACCACACTTAATTAAAATTGTATGAACCAGAGGGGGATGACCACCCCCCTCTACCATGGAAATTGATGAAAACTATAAATAAAACTGGCAAGACAAGAAAATTTTGTCTTTTATCCCAATTTTTTTGTTTTCTCTTTTTCTAATAGAAAATTTTGGCAAATCAAAAGATATTTGGATGTTTTTTTAATGTAAGATAATGATATACGAGTATATTATGTATTACGTTCAGATATGACCTAATATTATTTCATTAATAATCATTTGCGTTTTTTTTCTAAGCTGGCGGAAGTGTACGCTGGGTAGTTCGAAAACTTTGATTTTTCACCAGGTGGTAGGAAAATCTGACATCTGAAAAATCAGAATTAATCCGCATTTTACAATCTAACCGACTTCTATAACAAGCTCTACTGGTCTAGAAATTGTTATATATATTTTATTCAAAAAACATCACATTTAGAAATTTTGAATGAAGTTAAACGAACCATCCTGGAAGTTTTTTTTTTATTAAAAAAAAATGTTTTTGATATTTCCAATTCAAGGACAAACTGCCGGTGCCGGCATTCTAAATTTAGAATTTTTCTCTGTGTACGAGTTATATTAGACATTATTAACACATGCTGGACACAATCCTTTTCTTGTTTAGTTGAAATAAATTGCAATTTTCAATGACGTAATATTTTTCACAGACACAATATTTGTCTGTGGTATTTATTAGTGCAAATACTAATAGTGAAACTGATCTATGGAAGCGATCTGATCACCAGGAGTACATCAGGAAAATGTTTAAAATTCCAGTATTTAGAGATGAGCTTGAACGATTTTATCAGTAATAGATAGTTAATCTTAGACGCGGTTTATATAATCCATGGTCAACTCCTCCGTTTGTAATCATTGTACTGGATTACAAACTGAGTCTTCGTAGGAATTAATTAGGGAATTGAACAATCAAGTTAATCTGAATCTAACTTAAATTGCGGATTTCGCAAATGAGAAAAGTATGGCACAATTTGCATGTCGAATAGACTTTGTGGAGGACATTATCGATACACAATCCTATCTCCTTCAATTAACTGCTTCAAAAAGGTTACCACGTGGTTAGGGGTTGATCTAAGCCTAAATGTCAGTTATGTATCTACAGATGTTAAGTTTGGGTAGGCGTTCCCAGTATTTTAAAAAAAATGCGAGAGTTGACTTCAATTTTTCTGGGACATATGTATATCCAAACTTTTGGGAGAACATTTTTGATACTATTAGGTTTCATTTTTTGGGGGTAAGGATGACAAAGATGACGCCTTTTTTTTAAGCAAAAATAATAAAATCTCTGTTTACAGTGATCAGTTGTTTTGATCAAATGTTTATTACACTCGATTACAACAATGGTGCCAGGTTTGAGTCCCCAACCCGGGACTTTTTGAGTATTGCATGTAATCTGGTCGTGTGTTATCACATTCTCATACTTGATGTTTTTAATAATTATTACGCTTCTTTATTTAAATTGTTATCGATTAGCGCTAATCATAATTTTCTTGGGAGGAGTTTACCCCTAAATAAGATGGGAAAAGTAGAAATTTCGAGGGACATGTTCTTAACCCGATTTAACTGGTCATTAGTTACTTTCGAGAAACAAACTGAATATACCATGTGGAAATGCCGGCTCCCATGGCTCATTGGTCAATGCTCTAGTCTTGCACTCGGGAGACCCAGGTTCGAATCCTGGCGGGGCCAAAAATTTGTTCCTGTGGTTTGGATGTTTTCGGGGCCCGTTCAGACTCGTGAGGACAATGAGTAGCTATGGAGATGAATGTGCTTAGTGATCCGGTGCCAGCATTGTAGCTAAAACAGAAAAATTTAAAGAAACAGCATACCATGTGGAAAACTGAAAAAATAAGTTCCCGAATCTGTGTACCTTATATAAAATTTAATCCTCTGGATTTAGAAAATTAAGTAGTCCGAGAGACTTTAAACATATTTATTATACGATCTTCAAGTGAAGATAATGAGTAACATGAAAACCTAGTATTAGCTAAAACTTTTATTAAACAAACTGTGCCTGTGTTTTTTAAAAGCCAAATTAGATTATTTTTTGTCTCTGTGTCATCATTGTCGATTCCTGTCTTAACTTAAAGAATGATTAAGAAAGAAAAGCCAATGATGTCCGTTGCAGCAATTATTCAAAATGCTGCGGCTCAATGGACCAGAGGTAAGTAATATAGAGCTCTTCTTTCAGAACATATACAGCCGCAAACAAAGCAACCCAAACCAAACCCTATTCATTTGATTTGTTTACTTAATCTATTCTGAAACATCTGGTTTGCTCTGTTTGTTGACAATCAAAAATATCCTTTTGATCTCCTGGTCCACTATAGGTACATTATTATATTTTCTCTCTTTGACGTAAAGTAAAAAGCCATAAGAATAATGAAAAATTCCTTCAGAAATATATTTTTCCATTCTTTCTAGATTCCTAAAGTAACACTGATTACGACCCAACGTGCGGTCTTAAATCTTCAAAGTGTCTAAAATGGAATTCAGCATCTGTCAGCATCACGCTTATCAGTAGTTCATCCTTTCTCCAACTTCCTAAATTATTATGACAACATACTCCTACCCTGTGGCGCACCCAGGATTTTCATTCGGGGGGGGGGGTCATATTTAGATATAAGATGTGCGCTAACCGCCAGGGCCATAGCCATGATTGAATTTCGGGGGTGGGGTATCCAAAATATATACCCATTTTATCTAATTTTCGAGGTGAAATTTTGAGGAAGTTTGATTAAACTTCCAGGATTTTGGGGATATGTTTCCCTCAAAAATTGCCAGTCTATTCCGGTCAAAATATGGGGAGGAGAAGGTTTGAAATTTCCAGGATATTTTACATGGCAAAAGTGTCTTTCTTTGATACATTGTACAGTAATATTTATTTTATCCCTAATAAAATCGCCAGTCGGGAGCGGGTGGGGAGTGAAGTTGAGACCCTCCAACAAAAAATATCTACCTATGAATTTCATTAAATCTGAGCGCACGGCAGTGCGCCAGGCCAAGTTCCAGAAAGCACCAGTGTATCTTTACACGAAGCAATTCACCAGGTTTTTCACACCGTCAGATATCCGGTTCTACAAGGGATAGATCTTTGAAATTTTGAACATACATTCCGTAGTATAGTACAATACTACAGGATAAACTTCAAAAGTTAATTCTAACCCGGACGGGAGATACGTAATTTCAAAGTTTGCACTTTTGGATACTCACTGACTGACTGACATATTGACTGATTCACTCATCATCAAAAGTTTCAGGCACTTCCCGTATACCTAGAGCGCTGAAATTTTGCATGAAGTTAGCAATTGACATCCACGTAAAGGGAAAAATCCGAAAATTTGAACTTTTTAACTCTAAGTGCTCCAAAACGGTGTCGCTTTAGGGAAGACAATACAACGTATTGTAATGTAGTTTTAACTGATAAAACACTGAAATCTTGCACAAAGTTAGATATTTACATGCAATTAAGCAGGAAATAATTTATATTTGAACATTTACACTCCCGGTGCTCCAAAACGGTTCCGCTTTAGGGACGGAGATGCTCGAAAACAGTTTAAACTGGTAGGACGCTGAAATCTTGCATAAAGTTAGATATTTACATACAATTAATCAAGAAATAATTTATATTTGAACTCTTTTACTCCCGGTGCTCCAAAACGGTTCCGCTTTAGGGACGGAGATGCTCGAAAACAGTTTAAATTGGTAGGACGCTGAAATCTTGCATAAAGTTAGATATTTACATACAATTAATCAGGAAATAATTTATATTTGAATAATTTAGATCTCATTGGACATTTGGGTCCGGTTTACACAGAAATTTCCTGGTTTTCGATATGTTGTGTAATTGAAAAGAAGAAGAAATGAAGAAAAAACGGCTAAATATAATCAGTTTCATATAGTAATCTTACAAAAAGTATTGATATCTCACAAAAAATTATCATTGAAAAAAGGCCAAGTTCCACTTATTCAACCAAAAAATTCTGCCCATGAAAGTAGTGATATCTATTATTGGGGCCAAGTTTATTGTTGCTGCTGTATATCCCGCACTTAAATTTTCTGTCTCAATTCTCTTAAAGTAATACCGACTTTACACTTGGTCAGTTTTTTCTAAGGGGATTCGTAAAATACTCGTACTACCTTTTTACAAACTGGCCAAGTGCAAAGTCGGTATTACTTTAAGAGAATTGAGACAGAAAATTTAAGTGCGGGATATACAGCAGCAACAATAAACTTGGCCCCAATAATAGATATCACTACTTTCATGGGCAGAATTTTTTGGTTGAATAAGTGGAACTTGGCCTTTTTTCAATGATAATTTTTTGTGATTATTTTAATTAATTTGTTACCCTTATTGGATGATGGTTCTGTTGTAATGGTTCTGCCGCCCTTATTGGATTGAATTAAACATTTTGGATGGGAGTTCTGTTGTAATGGTTCTGCTACCCTTATTGGATGAGGGTTCTGTTGTAATAGTTCTGCTACCCTTATTAGATGAGGGTTCTGTTGTAATTGTTCTCGCTTTGAGTTGATATGTTGTCGCGACAAAATTTAAGATATCGGACCGTGACTGTCCGATTTTGGAAAATTAATTAGAATTTTGGCCGTAACTCGAAAACGGCTTGACATATTTTAGTTCTGATCATTTTCCTGGGGTCGTAGACCATGATTTTTTTTTTGGGGGGGGGGGNTAGATTTTTTTTTTTGGGGGGGGGGGGTCATTTCCGTCAATTTTTCGCTATCTGCTACCGTTTGGGCTGTGGTATTGTAACAGGCAAGTCCTCATACATATTTACATAGGTACACACAAATTTCTAATTTATATATTAAGAAGATTAATTCTATGAAAATGTAAGTCATTCATTATTTCAACTTTAAAATTCGGAATGGCACAGGAATTGTTAGTAAATGCACTTTTCGTCATGTGCAATTTTAAAATTTCTGAATGGCACAGATATTGTTAGTGAATGCACTTTTTGTCATGTGCAATTTTAAAATTTCTGAATGGCACAGATATTGTTAGTGAATGCACTTTTTGTTATGTGCAGTTGCTGTGACATTATTTTCTTTTTTGATGTCTTTGCAAAATACAATATTGTTTATTGAAACATCATCTGGGTTATATTTAATATTATTTTTGTTTACTAATATAAAAAAATATAAACAAAATTATAGATAAAACACCTCATCCAACCTGTTGTCGGTTGGCAACACTGCCAGTATACTGGTAGCGTTCCCTCTCTGGATTACCAAGCTGATTTTTTGTTTTAAATATATCTTAAAACATATTATATTTAATATAAATTTAATTTATATTAAATATAATATGTTTTTTATATATTTTATATATATTGGTTATATTTAATATAAACAATTGATAGATTTTTTATAAGCATATTTTTCTTGTCTCTGGTCTCGTAATTATAAAAGAGCACTCAGATTGTTTTGGCTTAAAGTCCGTTCTTTTGAAACATTGACCTCACGAGGCTGGTTTTGGTCGGCAATGACTAGCATCACGAGTTCTGGAACTTTCGTGGTCACCCGCTAAGTAAGACATTGTCAAGTAAGCGTCCAGCTTTGACGAATAATTTTCATGAAATTGACGAAATTTTTGGAACATTGGTACGATATTTCCATTTTTGTGGGTTCAAATGCAGGTCACGTGTGGAGGAAAACAAATGTTATTTTGACCTTGAAGAGATTTCAACATCACCTTACATTGACCTTCTGTATACCCCGTATATAATTTATTGTGAAAGAACGATTCACATCATTCCTATTATGCATTTATTGTTAATCCAAGAAGTATATATTACTACTAAATTGTTCAAATAAATATAAACAATTAATCAGAATTGTAAATTCAAATATAGGTCAATAGAAATGAAGAATATGATGACTTTGTTTTGGTCAATACAGAAACTGTGCCAATTCAATTTATTATTTAACTTATATTGACTCGAGCTTTTATTAAGAGTAGCTGATCCCCTCAACTTCGGATGCGTCTTTTCCCGTGCGCGTAGATTTTTGGTGGAAATATCTGAAAAATTTCCGTAGATACGAACCAAGAAAGAGTTGATTTCTTAGCCAGCATCCATGGAACGTTGAATACACCAGTTCCCGTTAGACCATTAAAGTAAATTTTTTCCGACTCAACCCAGGCTAGGTGGGGTCAATGTGGGTGGCTGGTTTGTAAGTTTTCAGGGAATGGAGGGTTAAACCTTCTTCTCGAATGACTATTAGAGGTAAACCTTAAGCCAAAAAGAATGGTAGATTTTATACTTAACTTAAATGTTCTGGGTATGGTTTTGGGGTGTTCACACAATTTTTGTCGTTTGTTAATATATCTCTTACTGTTTGGGCTTTGTAATTGTTCCGCTAAAAGCTTCATTTGGCAATAGAGCGTTTCCAGTTGAAATTTGGATTTTTCCTTCCTTATTACGTATCTAACTGAATTGAAGCTGTGTGGCAAATTTCAAGTCTCTAGGTTTTCCCGATGAAGAAAACGAGATTAAATTAGGTTACCTATATGTTTACGGCCATGCCTTGCTAAAGTTGCTCAATGAAAATGATTTCATTGCTTTGAAATTAATTCTGATACAAAAAGAAGGGTTTTCTTCTCTACGCAAATAAGATTTTTTTTTTTTTATTATCCATTTCCTAAAAAGCAATAAATAGTATATTTTATCTTCAGAAGTCTGACATTATGTGCTGAGCAATATTATTGCTCTCTTTATTATTATTTATTGCGCACTAAACTTGGAACTTTAGAAATTATAACTGACACAAGAATACCACGACAAATATAGAATGTCTCGAGAGAAGGTCAGTTGAGAAAATATAAATTGTAAAGCTTGGGCTTCTTAATGTCTCCCTTATTGAGCATCTTGGTGAGGCCCCTGTGGGGGATAAAGGCGTCTAATATTTCTATATTCGTCTAATATGTAATTTTATTTATGTGGAAATATATAAAATGTCTCCATTGACTGACAAATTGACTAACAAATGAAAACACATATACAAGGTGTAACACAAAACAAATGAAAACACATATGTAGGATGTAACACAAAACAAATGAAAACACAAATACAGGGTGTATCACAAAACAAATGAAAACACATATACAGGGTGTAACACAAAACAAATGAAAACACATATACAGGGTGTAACACAAAACAAATGAAAACACATATACAGGGTGTAACACAAAACAAATCAAAACATATACAGGATGTAACATAAAACAAATGAAAACACATATACAGGGTGTAACACAAAACAAATGAAAACACATATACAGGGTGTAACACAAAACAAATGAAAACACATATACAAGGTGTAACACAAAACAAATGAAAACACATATACAGGGTGTAACACAAAACAAATGAAAACACATTTACAGGGTGTAACACAAAACAAATGAAAACACATATACAGAGTGTAACACGAAACAAATGAAAACACATTTACAGGGTGTAACACAAAACAAATGAAAACACATATACAGGGTGTAACACGAAACAAATGAAAACACATATACAGGGTGTAACACAAAACAAATGAAAACACATATACAGGGTGTAACACAAAAAGTCAGTTCCCGGAAATCACATGTTCTAGTCCTTTTCTACTTTTATGGGCACCTGTAAAGTACCTCCAAATTTCAAGGGATGAGGGTGACACCTAATAATAGAGGCTTGCATAAAATCGCGAAAAAATCGTAAATTCGGGAGTCTGTTCTTACATTGGGAAGCGTTTTTTTTTTTGTTATGTCCCCAATTATTTAAACCACTAGAATTAGCGGTTTCAAGCCTTTTGTTTCCCGTAAGGTGCATTTTTGCCATTGAAATTTGGTATATAAGTCCCATTTGCGGTTTAGTTGTTCCAGAAAGCTTAGCGTTACTATTGATCATATGGAAGGGCGGCCCCCTAGAAAAACATGGAAACATATTTGTGCATAGAAACATTATAAGAATATTTCCACACATGCAGACGTAATTTGACGACAAATATGGCGCGATTGGAGTAGCATTGGGTAACGGCATTACGGCACGGCTTATCAAGACTATCTTGCTCAGAAATATTTTGGTACTGATACTGTCTTATCATTTTTCATTCATAACGACCAATTTATTTTCCTCAGTTTAAAATACCCACATCCTGACAGAACATTATATACGAGTACTTTGCTCTCCAGAGCAAAAAGAAGTGTCCTTGAAATTTTAACATGTTGCGTCAATACTACTGATAATCACTCACATTAATAGTCTACAATAATCATTAAAACCTCATTAATATTGACAGTAGATGTCCGATGAGCCGCGTTAGGTAGAATCTCATCTATCAGAATGTCTGTGACATTGAGATAACAGACTCTGCCCACCTAGATAGAGATCCTTTTGTTTTACCAACTATGATCATACGATTCCGTATCTGATGTGTGCACTAATAACTTCCCTTGGGACATTTTTTAGCATCGTAAGATGTATATAATCAGCGAACATATATTATTATGTCTACCCCCGAGATATAGATATCTCAAACCCTTCGATTAGGTTGTGCACCAACTGGCCATACAATCCGATTTAAGTGGTCTACATTAATAAACCCAATGAGATAGTGTTTGAATTATGTCATCGGCGAGCATGCGCCTAAGATAAGGTTTACTTAAGAATATAGATATCTAAAACCCTTTTGTGGTATACCGCTAGAACTAAAATCATGATAAGACATCAATAACTGCCCATGAGACATTATTTTGGTACATTATTAGATTTGCATTTAGAATTGGTTGGTATAGCCAACGTTGGATACACCAATCTGCCAGATGCGTTCTCATATGGGAGCCCAAGCCCGCTTAGGGACACCACGTATAGTAGGCATTATCGATGTGCATACATTCTCATGAGGACAAACGAGTAGTTTTTGTTGATTGTAGTAAAGAGACGGGATCGTGCCTGTAATCAGGGTCTTTGGCAGAACAGTTTCCTCAATTTTTTAAAAAAAGTAATCACAGACCAGGGGAAAAAACTTAGGGGCCTTAGTATATTATATTCTCTAAAAAAATCTTACCTATAGTCACAAAAGCGGCACACGTGAGAAGTCCTGCCCCTTGGGGAATCACTCCTTCCTTAAAGCGGCACCCATTAGGAGTCCTGTCCGGGGGAATCACTCCTTCCCCTCCCCCCCTTTGTCGTCAGGCCTGTCTTTCGAAATGAGAATATTATTTAGATTTTAGGGGCTCTGGTATATTATTATTCTCTACAAAAAAAAATTAGTCAGAAAACCGGCACCCATGAGAAGTCCTGTCAGGGGGGGTATCACTCCTTCCTTAAACCGGCACCCATTAGGAGTCCTGTCCAAGGGAATCACTCCTTCCCCTCCCCCCCCTTTGTCGTCAGACCTGTCTTTTGAAATGGGAAAAAGTTTTCGAAATGAGAATATTATTTCGAGTTTCCATACAGATATTAGAGATAACATTGAAATAACATTGAACGAACCCTAGTACTTCAAGGTTCTACAACCTTGAGGAAAAAAGTTTGAGAGGAAAAAAAAAATGATTTTCTAAATCATGCTATGCCTTAATTATGTAACAGGTAATATACTGACGACACGCTATGAAAATATTCTCCAAACTAATATAACCATCCTGAAAACTCCCTAGTTGTCCACTCGAGGCTGAGTGCACCCCAATACAGTACATAATTAGATAATACATCCGACTTTCTAGGTTCAGTAGAACTCGAGAGTTGGTGTACAAATATATTCACAGTGCAAAGTCATTGGCTGATCAACCTTAATACGACCAAACTAGTATTGTTAAATATTAGGTGGTACAACTTAAAATTAAGTCTAGATTGCCGTTTCGGACTTTTTTTTCTGACATTAAAAAAAATGATCCCTTCTAGTCGACCTTTTTTGTTTTTTTTGCATAGAGTGTGTATGTTCCACACGGGGAAAAAACGTGACGGATGGAAAACGTTCTGTCCTTGTGGGGACGAGCTAAGTTTTCCTCCCGGGCTTTTTTCAACTGAGCCCAGGAGGAAATCTCTACAACCCAGGATACACCCTGTACATGAATGTTATGTTGGCTGCCTATAGGCATTATTTTCACCGGTAATTCCTGTATGATGTTATGGTGTAGTAACGTAAAAATTGTTTTACCGGTAATTCATTAGCAGGTGTGAGAGCACTCAATTTAACTGCCAATGAATCATAATAACATTTCAAGTGCATCGCGCCGTATATCAGATGTACATTTGTATCTCGCGGCCTTGTAAATATACCTTAGCCTTGCTCTTGGTCATACACATTACTCGCTTTTATTGTGTTTCGTCAAAATAAATTAACTGTGTCAAATTCGCTTACACAATTGCGATGTATGGTACTGAATTACTGATCAAGGTTATTATCTACCTGGTTTAGTTTGGCATGTTTGGATCAATCTATTTGGTTTATGACCTATTAGAACTTGGTTAATGAACCAAAAGTGTTTGGACTTTAAAATGAAAACATGGTAACCGGGTAACTCAATCATTATGTGGTTCTGCTGAGGCCCCAATGAGCTAGAATTGTCATGGTACAAAGAAACATTTTCTACATTCCTTAAATTGTTTTCATGATTTTCAGATCAGATCTTTTTACAAAGACTCCGTACCGTTTCAACAACACCTTCCTAGTTGTCCTCACGACGCTGAGTGTACTCCAAGAAAGCCAGCGATATATAGCGTTCCCGCCGGGTTCCCATCTGAGTATGCACTGATGTATCCAACGAGTCTAAAATTATTTGTGGTTGATTATTTTCAATGTGAACCTATTTTTTACTGCCTTCTTTGATTTTTAGCTTTGAAGTTCATTTTTCCGCCTTTCAGTAGTTGTTCTTTTGTCACTGAACGGCATTATATTCCATTCTATTGGGCTTATCTCAAGGTTCGCCGGTTAAATGATCTATTAAAATTTCACACTTCCAATAACGAGAACTCTTTTTTTTTTTAATTTGGCTTAACGTCCCCTTAACATCTATTGGTCATTCAAGACGGGGGTTTTACCCCCCATTCGCTGGAAACTTGCAAACCAACTACCCACATTGACCTCATCCAGCCTGGGTTGGGCCGGAAAAATGAGTCAACGATACGTGGTGTTCCCAAGCGGTCACCCATCAAAGTACTGACCACGTTAAGCACTACATACAAATCCAACCATCGCAATTTCTGCATTATCCTTGCAATTCTACATTACTATCGATCTTCTCATGCAGTTTTCTCTGCTGCATTCTAACTTCACAGTCCCGCCTCTTCTTTGTACTAACTTTACGATGATTTCCCCTCCCTTTTTTGACATACTTTGTAAAGTTTATGAAAACTTGTTAGTTTGTTTTCCCTTGAAACTAGAAATTTTGTTCTAGTTTTGATAATGGTGTTTGAATTTTGACGTACAATTAACAACTTTGTTTCGCGTTTGTGTGGTTGGAGAAATTTAACTTAGTACTTAAGGCGGGCTTCACCAAACTTTGGTATAATCAAAACTGATTTGAGTAGCTGTGGGAAGGCACCTCTCTTCTACAACTAAGTTAACTAATATATATTTTAGTCTTCCCTGCTCTTTAGCCAACAACAGACACTCAGTTGGCTTCACGAGGCTAAGTGCACTTCGCTAAGGCCAACAATACGTAGTGTCTCCGGACGGGCTCCCTCCCGTCAACTATCACACCGTAACTAACGTTTCATTACTTCAACGATCCGATGAAATCAGGAGTATTAAGTCATCAAGCATCATTGGTCTCGACATGGGCGTACGCGGGGGGGGGGAGCATCATGCTTTTCTCTAAGTCAATATGGGACGTCCTTTGCCTTGTTAACCTGACCTTTGTTCTTCAATGATCGAGACAGTTTAAATGCAAAGTGTGTATGTACATAAGACAAGCAACGGTAAAACTAAAGGGTCCCGATGAGTATGCTTTGATAAAATAGATTTTTACTTAAATTTAAATGTCCCCCCCGCCAAGCAGAATACTCCGTACGCCTATGTGTCTCGCAGAATATTTTCAGCTGAACCCAGGGGTGGTGTCGGTCGAATACTATTCGTCATGTGTTCGTGTTTTAAGGTAACTGCCTGAACACTTTATCCCCCATTCTAGAATATTCAAAACACAATTAGAACAACGAAGTTGTCATTACTGCAATCAACATGATGATATCAGTTTAGAAATTTGAATTTCTAAACTTGTGTCGAAATGTGTGAAATACCTTGTAATGCTGTAATATCCACTTAAAGTTGTGAAATCAAAAATTAACATACGTCACTCATATAATTTTATATATATTGTTTGTCGCCCTGCTTTCTTCAATGTGGCATACTTGATTGCCTTAGCATATCTGTTTGAATGGAACTGGCGGATTGTCGGAATAATTGTGAGACAAGAGAATAGCATCATCGGAGACAACAGAGTGCAGCAATGTCAATTTCAATTAATTGTATAAAACCATAACGTCTATAGTATCCACAGAAAACAAGCCACATTAGGGGATAATACAATGGTTTACATGCATGTCTTAACTAAAATATAGGCAGCGTCTATGGCACGCTGCATACACCAGTTCCCATTATATCACTGAAATGTTTCAATTAATAATTGTATAAAACTATAACGTCTATAGTATGCACAGAAAACAAGCCACATTAGGGGATAATACAATGGTTTACATGCATGTCTTAACTAAAATATAGCCAGCTTCTATGGCACGCTGAATACACCAGTTCCCGTTATATCACTGAAATGTTTCAATTAATAATTGTATAAAACTATAACGTCTATAGTATGCACAGAAAACAAGCCACATTAGGGGATAATACAATGGTTTACATGCATGTCTTAACTAAAATATAGCCAGCGTCTATGGCACGCTGAATACACCAGTTCCCGTTATATCACTGAAGTTAAGCAACGTCCAGCGAGGTTTCACCAAGTCCACGTAGGTTCACGCTCTTGAGATGCTGGCTATTTTCCGACTCAATCCAGGCGGGATGGGCTCAATAATGTGGGATGAGTTGGTTTGTAAGTTTTTAGTGAATGGAGGGTAAATGATCAATAGATGTTAAAGAGACCTTAAGCAAAAAAAAAAAATTATAACATATCGTTATTTTCAATGCCTTAAATTGATTGTTGTTTTTTTTAGCTGGTCCCCAATATAGGTATCAGAATGAATAAAATAATCGAAATACGATTTTCATGAATATGCCCAATATCAATTATGTATCGAATAAAATGATTTATGATGACGAGAACAAGGTTAAATAATCGTATGAAATTACATTGTGAATTGTGTACTAGAAATGCGTATGTGATAGCTATACGCTATTTCTCTTGATATAAAACATATTGTTCTACACGCAGGGCCGGATTAACAATGGTAGCACTTTTAGCACGTGCTACGGGCCCCGCGCTTTGACAACTTACACTAGATATTTCGACATTTCTGGGTTGACAATTGAAAAATATATCATTTTGACGTGGCCCCAACTCTCCAATGTATGTAGTAAAATTTAGGAAAGAACCTCCTACTACCTAGTAACTTAAAGAAACGAGTATTCCGCCATAAGCAAATTGGTTTTCTGGGGATCAGCAGTAAACATGTTTTATCGATGTTGGTATACTCAAAATTTAATTTCACTTTTCTCTACCAGCTGTAGATACTAGGCCAAAAGACCCAAAGATAATAAATTTTTGTACTGGCCCAAAAAGTAGACTACTTAGACGGCGTCTGCGGGGAGTGGAGGGGGCCCCGCGGAAGGTTAATCCAGCCCTGTCTACACGTGTTTTGTTACAAATAAATAAAACTGAAAAATTGACAAATTTTTTAGCAGATATTGAGAAAAACCTATAATCAATCAATCAATTTATTTTCAAATGTTTCAATAAATATGTTCTTGTATTATCTTATCTAGTCCTATAATTTTCATGCTATGTATAACATCAGCATGGCTCTGCCTGCATCGCTTATCACCTTATTCTGTGTTGTCGTAAAAAAATCACTTCGTTGCTACAAATTCCACAATTTTCCTTGCCATAATCGGAAACTCAGTTATAACTTTCATACGAATCGGAAGAAATATTTCTCATTCTCTTATGTTTCCGGCTAATGTATTGTACTATTTTTTTCCCAGTGCTACGAGCTGCCATCTGAAGTTTTTTAAACAATCCTTGAATTTATTCTATACACATCTTAGCTTGTATCATTAGGAAATAATTAAAAGGGAAATATCCAAAAATAAGAAATGGACGGTTTATACCCCAACTCTAACATACGGCCTAGAAAATGTACTTTTGACCTCTGAAGAGAAGAAAATCCCTATGTATTGGAAAAACGTATTAAAATGTGAAATAAAAACACAAGTGCAGATACGGAATAAAAATAATTGATTGAAGAGATAAAAACAACATAGATTGAACACGTTCTGTGATCTGGAATACGGATCCATAGTTTGGACCCCGCAAACAAATGTTGCCAAAAGGTCATTAGAGAGACTGCAAGCCCATTTTGTTAGGTATCTCTTTAAAAAAGAGAATGATTTTTACCCTTTATTCCCGGACTATATTGAGTACGAATTATTGAATGAGCAACTCCAACTCGACACACTGGAGAAAAGAAGGGAGGAATCACAGATGAAATTCCCGAGAAAAATCTGTACTGGCTCGGTCAATCATTCCTACATTGTTGAACGAGTGCCCCTGCGGATCCCTGATCCGAGATTAAGATCCTCAAATGGCACACTATTTGATGTCCCCAACAGAAGGGAGATCTATATGTTCAGGTCCAAATTGATAAGGGCTCTGTCCGCCTATAATACCATGGTTGAGAATCCAACATATTTCAGGTGGGTTTGTCAACTCGCGTCCGTAGTTGCTTCGGTTGTGATTGAAACTCGCCATCACAATTGAAGTATAGGCGCTTGATTAAAAAAAAAAAAAAAACATGCCAATAGAATGTCAAATGAAAGAATTCCTAAAAAAATATTATAAAGAAATAGAAAATAGGGGAAAGGCCGAGACAATCTCATGAAGAGATACTAAGTGATATAGCCAGAAGAAGAGTGTACCTGTACTTAATCCTCCTCTGAGGAGAGATTGAAAGTCTTTCCATTCGAAGGGAGGAGAACCTGACTCTCCTTAAGACAAAATGGATATGACAAAGAAGAAGAAAATTTGAACTCGGGTCATACTATAGTTTGGAATGTTCCATACTCGTATTTCAGTGTACGGAGTATATTGGACTTGAAAATATTTTAAACATATTAATACCAATCAATGAAACCTGCTTTAAAATCAATATTTGTGGAACTACATCCGCGTTCGTTTATTGGTTGAGATTTGGATGGAAAAAATGGCTGAAATTTTGATCCCGGGATTCGCCGTCCAATCCCGGGATTTTCGGGATTGACAGTGATATAATAAAAACAAACAAAAAACATATTTTTTCATTGAATTTCCAATACATCAACCTTGAACGTTAGATGAAAGTCGATGTGCTGCCATCTGCCATGCAATATGCAATAAAAAAATGCAACACTTTTTTAAATCATTTTCTTCTTTGGATAGACCGAATGAACCGATGACCGATGTGTTGTTCGTATGATTCATTCGAATTATCCAAAAATACGTACCTAGCCTAGCCTTTTGCGAAGACTTAATTTTTAATGTTCTAATAATTAGATACGAGTATATTCTAATATCTTTTTTGAACTTAACAACTTTTGTTCGGTTTGACTTTAAAATGGACTCTAATATCTTTATTGAACGTAACAACTTGTGTTCGGTTTAAAATGAACGGTTTTATATCGCACAAAAAAGATTCAGATCCTTCATCCGCTTGGAGTCATTTTTTAGTGTCCAAATGCGGTAAAAATGCAAAGTGTAAAAAAATACAAAAAAAGACTGCACATCAAGTTAAAAACTTGATTTTTTTTATCTATACTTATTATCGTAACTACCCACTTTTACTTGATTTTTGGAAGGTTCCCTATTTTTTCTAATTGCGATCGTTCAGTCCCGAAACTTCGGGATTGCCAAGAAGGTTCGGGATCATAATCTCTATTTATTGCACTTGAAAATAATAATAATAAAAAAAGCAGAGTTCCACGTAAAAAAGTCAAACTAAAGTACAGGATATAGTACTATGAGGAACAACTAGGGATTACGATCCCGGGATCCCGCCCGAAAATGACTGAAAATTTGATCCCGGGATTCACCATCCAATCCCAGGATTTTCGGGATTGACTTTGATACAATAAAAACTAACAAAAACCATACTTTTTTTATTGAATTTGAAAATGAGGCCCCAATACATCAATCTTGAACTTTACATGAAAGTCGATGTGCTGCCATCTGCCATGCAATAAAAAAATGTAAGACCTTTTGAAATCCTTTTCTTCTTTGTGTAGACCGAATGAACGGATGACAAAATGTGTTGTTTGTATGACTCATGCGAATTATCTAAAAATAGGTACCTATCCCTTTGGTAAATACAAAGCAGTCGGTATTTCACTTGTTTCAGTTTCTTTTATAGTCAAAAGACTTGTAAAAGTGTGCAATGGCTTAATTTTTAATGTTCTAATATAATCTAACATCTTTTTTGAACGCAACTACTTTTGTGCTCGGTTGGACTTTAAAATAGACAGTTTCATATCGCACAAAAAAGATTCAGATCCTTCATCCGTTTGGAGTCATTTTTTAGTGTCCAAAGACGGTCAAAATGCAATGTGTAAAAAGTGTGATGCTATTCTGAAAACTCTTGGTTGATCCACAAAAGGACTCCACACACATCTCTCAAGTTAAAAACTTGATTTTTTATTTTTATTTTATCCACTTATTGTAGTAACTACCTACTTTTACTTGAAATTTGGAAGATTCCCAATTTTTTTTCTAATCCCGGGATTAGTCCTGGGATTGTGATCGTTCCAGTCCCGAAACTTCGGGATTGTCAGGAAGGTTCGGGATCATAATCTCTAGGAACATCCCACATCATTAGAAAAGTTTTGAGTTCTTAAAAAATGATATTTGATTATGTGCCTGAGGTTTTTCCACTTGGAGCATGACCTCAGACCAATATTATGAAATATTGTGAATAAGAAAAACAACATAATAAAAAAAAAACAGATGAATCTGTGAAGCAACCTGTACTTATACAGTTTGGTTTAGGCGGAAGAATATAAATGCAATGAATTATTTTATTTTGCAATGACCTTGCAGAGTTCCACGTGAATTGTTCATCACCACGATATAGATAAGATGTTAGTTGACCATGGCCTACGGCAATTATATGGTTTGCCTATAGGATATCAAACTAGGGATGGGCTAGTCATCCACGAGTCAAGTCATGGATCGACTCACTCACGATTCGAATCATCTTTTTTAAATGAGTCAACTTACAAGTAGCTTTTTTTTGTTGCCTGATAAAGATCATAAAGGGAGAAATATTATTCCGGGTGTTGTTTACCAAAGGAAAATGTTCTTTTATTCTGTTGACGATTGATTGTGATGTCTTTTTAATGTATTCGCCGAAATTGGGGACGTTTATTTGGTAGATGCTCCTTTTGTCAATGGGTTTTATTATGTCTTTCTGATCAAATATGTCGTTTTTGAGAATTGCCACTCGATACGAGTCGACTCATATTGGTGAGTCGAGTCATGTCGACTCACCTACGTGAGTCGAAAATCCCATCCCTATATCAAACTATAATAGCTTAATAGCAGCAAGAGATTCTACCTGGACATAGGCAAGCCCATAAAAATGCATTAGCGCAATGTTGTGTAAAGAAAACCTGTGATTAACTCATTAAAAGCATTACATGATATCACACAATAATCATAGGTTACATTTTAATGAAACAATTTACATGATAATTTTGTTGTTTAGCAAAAAAGGCAAGATCAATACAGAAATGAGCACCTGTAAGGTAGATAGGTACAAATTTGTTTGTGTTACACTCTCATGATCAGTTCATAATTATTTTGGTTTATCATATTCAATAATGGACCTTTGGATTAAACGAAATAAGAGAGTAGGAAAGAACAATCCTTCAGTATTACGCTTTGTCATATTTGGAGCTGATTTGGAACCATTCAGACCACAAATGGAACCTACATAAATTGTTCGGTAATGCGCTGGTTCAATTTCACATTAAAGTTTTCAATAAAAAGTGACACACAAACTTTCGCCCGAAGTTTTAAATAGCAATTTTATATAAAAATACTGAGCACAAAAAAGATGTCTCACCTGGACGCTCCTAACTTTGATACTGATGACTGAATCGAACTGGTTGAAGGTAGATAGTCAAATGTACATATATTCATGACGTCACCGAAGATAGAAGTGACGTCACAATTTTAAACGTTGACTAATCTAGTTGTACACCAAATTTCATTAACATCGGTCAAAAGTGGCAAAAGTACCGGCGGACGGCACATTTCCTTGAATTGTAAAATGTCAATTTTTGAGGGGCGGCAGCAGCCAGTAAAATAAAATTGATTCGCTCCCTGTTTCAATAATGTATTATTCTTTTCTCACATTCGCCCCTGATTGGAGTATTAGGCATAGGTAATGAATTCGTACTGTATACTCTTCTCTTCTCACATTCGCCCCTGATTTCAGTATTAGGCATAGGTAATGAATTCGTACTGTATATTCTTCTCTTCACACATTCGCCCCTGATTTGAGTAATACGCATAGGTAATGAGTTCGTACTGTATACTCTTCTCTTTCCACATTCGCCCCTGATTTCAGTATTAGGCCTAGGTAATGAATTCGTACTGTATACTCTTCTCTTCTCACATTCGCCCCTGATTGCAGTATTAGCCATAGGTAATGAATTTGTACTGTATACTCTTCTCTTCTCACATTCGCCCCTGATTGCAGTAATAGGCATAGGTAATGAATTCGTACTGTATACTCTTCTCTTCATACATTCGCCCCTGATTTGAGTAATAGCCATAGGTAATGAGTTCGTACTGTATACTCTTCTCTTCCCACATTCGCCCCTGCTTTCAGTATTAGGCATAGGTAATGAATTCGTACTGTATACTCTTCTCTTCACACATTCGCCCCTGATTTGAGTAATAGGCATAGGTAATGAGTTCGTACTGTATATGTATATTCTCCTCTTCCCACATTCGCCCTGTTTTCAGTAATAGGTAATGAATTCGTACTGTTATACTCTTTCCTTCTCATATTCGCCCCTGATTTCAGTAATAGGCATAAGTAATGAATTCGTACTGTATACTCTTCTCTTCACAGTCACCCAGATCCTCTCTTATATAATTTGAAGGTTACTCGAGAATGAATAAGAATCAAGGTTAAGTTTATCATTGGGGGCCACTGATGGGAACTTTGAAATAGTTAATTGATCTGACCCTTGCCGACTTATCGAATGCTCCCGGGAGGCATATTTTATTGTTACCAACATTATTTGAATTATAATTTTCAATAAAATATTGTGTATCAGCTACAAATAATGAGGCGAGTCACGAGCGCTTTCGTCTGTTACGACATTCTCAAGTGGACTGACAGACTGACGTAACAGACGAAAGCGCTCGTGACTTGCCTTATTATTTGTAGTTGATACACAATATTTTATTGAAAATTATATTTCATAATGACTACAAACATCCTAAATACCATTTATAAACTAACATTATTTGAATTGCCAATATAATCATTAATCCAACTCGTTCTGGGTAGGCATATTTTATTGTTACTAACATTATTTTAATGCCAATATAATCATTACTCCAACTCGTTCTGGGTAGACATATTTTATTGTTACTAACATTATTTTAATGCCAATATAATCATTACTCCAACTCGTTCTGGGTAGGCATATTTTATTGTTACTAACATTATTTTAATGCCAATATAATCATTACTCCAACTCGTTCTGGGTAGACATATTTTATTGTTACTAACATTATTTTAATGCCAATATAATCATTACTCCAACTCGTTCTGGGTAGACATATTTTATTGTTACCAACATTATTTTAATGCCAATATAATCATTACTCCAACTCGTTCTGGGTAGACATATTTTATTGTTACCAACATTATTTGAATGCCAATATAATCATTACTCCAACTCGTTCTGGGTAGACATATTTTATTGTTACCAACATTATTTGAATGCCAATATAATCATTACTCCAACTCGTTCTGGGTAGACATATTTTATTGTTACCAACATTATTTGAATGCCAATATAATCATTACTCCAACTCGTTCTGGGTAGACATATTTTATTGTTACCAACATTATTTGAATGCCAATATAATCATTACTCCAACTCGTTCTGGGTAGACATATTTTATTGTTACCAACATTATTTGAATGCCAATATAATCATTACTCCAACTCGTTCTGGGTAGACATATTTTATTGTTACCAACATTATTTGAATTGCCAATATAATCATTAATCCAACTCGTTCTGGGTAGACATATTTTATTGTTACCAACATTATTTTAATTGCCAATATAATCTTTAATCCAACTCGTTCTGGGTAGGCATATTTTATTGTTACTAACATTATTGTAATTGCCAATATAATCATTACTCCAACTCGTTCATTTTTTTCTAAAATTTTTGACATCATTTTTATTTCTTGTATTTGCTTTATTATTTCAATAATGAACCTTGGAATCGTCGCGAAAAAAAATATCCACCTCAATTTTTTTCCGCCCTTTTTGTACCAAAAAAATAGTACGGAACCCCATGCATGTTACAAACTGCTTTTATAGCGAATTTATTGACCTAGACATGGACGTTTCCATAATAGAAGCTGTTTTCGGCGGGGCATTGCCGTAAAAACTTTTCCTAACCACTCCGATTAGGGGGAATAATAGTACAAACGTCCAAGTAGGTACATCACGATGGGTCATTATGTCATTTTTTTACTATTTCTTACGATTATCCCCCCCCCCCCTAAACAGATTAAAAACGTTTTTACGATCATGTCTTGCTTAAAAAGCTTCTAATAATTTCTATGTTTGCGTCAAGAAATTCACTACGGGGTCAGTTTGTCCCAGGATAAACTACATAGTTTATCCACAAAAAAATGTTGGCCTGTTACATGTATTTTCCTTATGTAAATACACATAAAACACGTTTTTCCTCAAGTTTCGCATTTGGTATTTAAATCATATTCAGTACCAGATTATCCATAAGGCAGTTTGGGCTACTGTCTAGAAGCCCCACATCGGCTAGGTATTCTAATTGACAATTACACAATCTGATGTTATGTATTCGTATGCTGCCAGCGTCTATGGCACGTTGAATCACTGAATTTAAGCAACGTCCAGCGAGGTTTCACCATGGTGGTGTTCACGTGGGTTCGCACCCTCGTGATGCTGGCTATTTTTCTGGCCTAACCCAGGCTGGTAAGGTCAATGTGGGTAGCTGCTGGTTTGCAAGTTTTCAGCGAATGGAGGTCTCGAATGACAAATAGATGTTAAAGAGACGTTGGTCCAAAAAAAAAAATCGTATACTGACAAAAATATTGGCCTATTATTTGCAAGTTTCAACAAAATCTGACAAGGCGTTCTAGAGTGATCATGAAACGAATAGGAAAACAGATCTTTAAGGGAAAAATCATGTTTTTAAAACTAGATCTCACTTTGTTCGGTTGTTTACTCATTAGCCTCCAGGAATAATGTATGATGAAAACTTTAATACAATTTTCCTTCACATTTCTAATTAAAAACATAAAAAGAAAATTGTGAAAGAAGCTGGAGGCGTCATACCAATTAATAGAGACCTTGAAATTCATGGAACTTTCAGATCCTATTATTATATATTAAAGTTGAATAAAGGTTACAGACAAACAAGAAAGCTTTTGATTATTTGCTAACAAGCGTTGGAAATATTGAAAAGAAGGGGGTGAGCGAAAGAAAAGAGAACAAGCAGCTTTTGACGCTCTTCCTCTCCCCCCATATCTTTCAATGATTGAATATCACTTTTTGATTGAAACATCTCACTGATGTTGATTTATTTCGGCACTTAAGAAGTGCTAACTCGTATCTTCAAAATAGCAAATTTTTAGGAGACAAAAACAGTTCGTATGGTGCATGTTTTATTTTTGTTTTACACTGTGTAATCGGGTGGCCACTGAGAATCAAATGATCGGCCATAGCAGATTTATTTAGATATTTCACCCGAACTTTATCTTTAGGCTATGTTCACATGACCGCGCGGGATCATATGATCAAATCTATACAAGTTTGTAGAACTAGTACCGCGCGGTCATGTGAACATAGTCTTACCCTCGTCATTGGTTGCTTGTTCGATGGCATGCTGAAATCTTCTTGTAATTGCCAAATGTTCATTGATTCTAACTCCCAGCGACCTGCCTGTCTGTCCAATGTAAGTAGCATCACAATTACAGATAAGTTGATACACCCCATTTTTTCCATGTTATTATTGGTTTTCGCGTTACATAGAACTCTATCTATTCTATCTATTTGCCCGCTTTATCAACTAAGCTATAGATGCTGGGGAAAAAATCGTCAATTCAATTTTTGTGAAGATGCCTCTTCGAATTAGAGCCAGGAAGGGTCTGTGTTACCTGTCTCCTTGGATTGAAGTCCTAAAAAGCGTGTATCCCTTTTTACTAATGAATTTCAATTTCATTTTCTTTGATTTCAGGCTTGTTAGACAACAGCAGTTTGTCTTTGGGGCCCCATTCTCCCACCGAAATGAAACCCGATACTGCTACTTTATTGGTCAACTTTAATTCACCCGGATCTAACAATAGCATGAAGTAAGTCGAACCCCTCATTTCGAGAAAAAAACACTCCTTTATGCTCTATTTAGGGTGTTCACCGGGTAGACATATTTTACCGGTACGACTGAATGTTTCGCAAACAACAAAAAATAAAAAGCTGAAATTAGGATATTAAAAGGCACTTTTTGGGGCGTTGTATATTAAATCTCCTAGGGTTCCATTTTATTCCGACAGCCTAGTCATTTAATAATGGGTTGGTTTGAGATGCTCTGACTGGCAATCTATGGATTAAATATATCTTGGAGTTCGAACCCAGCCAAGCCATGGAATTTTATTCTCATGAATTTGATATATATATACCACATAAAAAAAAATTAGCACCCAAAAAATTACCGGTGGGTGCAAAGCAGAGGTACCCTCAGGGGGGGCGCCCCCCTAGGGTACGCTAAAATATTAACGTTTTGAATGAGATAGCATTCAACAAAACATTAGCTTTTGAATGAGATAGCATTCAACAACGCATTAGCGTTTTGAATAAGATAGCATTCAACAAAACATTAGTGTTTTGCATGAGATAGCATTCAGCAACACCCATTCATAATTTATAATCTAAAAGGGAGGGGGGCGCAGTACCAAAAAGTTTGGGAATACCTGGTGTAAAGGGACTCTTTAGTCCTATTCGGGAAATGAAGAAAAGTACTATTATAAATAGCAGTCCGACTTTTCGCCCGGATTCCATGACTCTATAACTTCAATGGTTACTGATGTCTCATTTCACCTGATCACAGTGAGCAAAATATTTTGGCGATGCAAGTCGCATCGGTCACAGTAGTTCACGAGTATAATATCCTAATGAAGAGATTTATGTTGCAAGGATAACAAGTATAAACCGAACGAAGCGAGCTCCATGATGAAACGTCCATTTAAACATAGGTTTCTCTGTTCGTTTCACGATAACTCTCGAACGCCTATGAGATTTTGATGAAATTTGGTGTACATTTTTTTCGCTCATAGTATAACCTAATCAGGAGCCGATTGGGTCAGCCTGGGCATCATGCCGTCCATTATTTTAGTGGGGTCTACTGTTCACAAAACCACTAAGTAGGTACCCAATTCGTAACAAGAATTGTGTAGCCGCAATATTTTGTTGACGAGAATTTTGCACAAAATCGGACCAAGCATTTGAGAGTGGTTGTGGTAGGAAAAGAGAAATAGATAATATTAGATGAAACTATACCATGGATTTATTATTTTTCTGGCAAAAAAATTGAGGGGGAGGTTTCTCGTGACGATTCCAAATCTGGGGCGTAATTAGACCCTAAATTTGACATACATTACCTACTAAAAGTCTCTGGCTCTTACCATTTATTTTTAGACAGGTTTAATGAAAACCGCTTTAAAGCGGTAAGAACCGCCAGCGGTATATTTGATTGAACCCAAAAGTTTCGGAGCTTACGGAGACCCCAAATATGACATACATACAAAATTTCAAATCTCTAGCTCTTACCATTCTCCTTTTAGACAGCAATACTGAAAACCGCTAAAAAGTGGNGAGATTTTTTTTCCGTGACGATTCCAAAGGTTCATTATTGAAAATAATAAACCAAAATCCTCGTAAGCACCTCATTGTCACTTAACGTTTTACAGGGTGTCTACTAGACTGGAATACCTGGAATTGTCAGGGAAAAGTCAGGGAATTTGGAAAAAAATTCCGAAAAAACGCCAAAAGTCAGGGATTTTTTCAAATTGAGTTGTTGTTTTTTATCTCAATGCCAATTTTATGCGTGAACATGTTTTTCCTAAAAAATTTCCCCTGCGGCGCTTATTATCGTTTTCCTCTACAATTTTGGTATACATGTTTGGGTATGAAGGAAATTTGCTGTATAGTTTTTGGGGTCCTGGGCCCCAATATTGTGTTTTTTTGGAAGTCAGATGAGGGAGACAAAATCTTGAAAAAAGTACACAGGAAAATCTGGAAAAGTAGACTGAAAAACCTGGAAAATTCAGGGAATTTCACTTTGACGATTTGGTAGACACCCTGGTTTTATTGTCGTGACGTTTTTTTTTTGACGTGGATGATACAAAACGTGATGGACAGGTGTGCTCTCACATCAAAAACAAAAATGTTCAAAATTCATTAGTTTTCCAACAATATCTCAAAGCGTAATGGAAAGGAAAGACAAACATGCTTTGGGGAAATCTTCATTTAATTACGCATGCCACGGAATCTTCGACCTTTTTTCCTGTCGTGACGATTTCCGAAGACAAGACGCTATTTCAAAATACAGGGGAAACACTCTAAATTAAATTAATGTATTTGTCATACGTGAAAAAAATCGTGAAGTTATAGTGAAAACGGTTTGTAACGCTGCAATAAATGATGATTAAGTTTCCCAGTTTGAGTAAAAACATATTTGGTTTGATATTTGTAACTAAATTATTATGTTTTGTTTCAGCTCATTCAGTGGTAATCACTCTTCACTAGGAAATGGCTCCAATAACTCCTCCATATTATCTCCCTACCCACCGAATCATCCCCTGTGTGGATCCAAACACCTCTGTTCAATATGTGGAGATCGAGCGAGTGGAAAGCATTATGGCGTTTATAGGTGAGTGACAGATACCTCTGCATCTGCAATCTACGATTTAATATATCTTGATCGAGCGAGTGGAAAGCATTATGGCGTTAATAGGTGAGTGACAGATACCTCTGCATCTGCACGATTTAATATATCTGATGTTAGGTTTATTATTTCATTTTCAGTCATGAACCTTTAGAATCGACTACGAAATAAAATCTGGTGTGAACATCACATGACTTTCCTTATCTCTAAAAAGGAAAAAATATCATGATGTTAGATAAAATACTATATCTTCACTTGACTATAAAAGGTGATATAGTATTATATGTCCTTATTATGGTTTTACTTTACATAGTATTCCACTTGAAATTCGATGTTGAGTTTTAATTTCCAAAACACGTTTTCAGGTTCCGAGAACCCAAATGTTGAGTCTGAGCCATGTGTGCGTGTGTATGTGTGTCTGCTTATGTCTTTTAATATAGAGAATATACAATATTTAAAGGCCCGTAAATTTTCCCCCTGGGATCAGTTTTCTTCTCCACGACACTAGCTGTTATTTCTTGGCTTAACAGCTCTTTAACATTTATTGGTCATTGGAGCAGGTATAATTTATTAAAACCTATTTTATTTCCCACCATTCTTCAACTGACATCATAGAATCTGCGTAAGCAGCTCCTACTACTGCCTACTTGGTATAGCGATCATCTATTAAAATAATTTACTGACACGGTTGTTATTCAACGACAGGTTGTATTCTTGTGAACGACCTTGTCGTATGTGACACAATACAAAAACAAATGTCACATAGACCACCAGATCATACATAGGTTTACACTAAGACATGTGTTTACTGGGAAGATAAGCGGATGTCATGTTATCATGTTCAGGGTGTGCCACCACCCGTTCAGATAGTCTGTTTAACTAATGGGTGCTAGTAGTAGCATCAGTAGAACCAAGTATATCAATTCAATAGCACCTGTATTATCCACCGGTTCTGCAACCCATCAAAGTTCCAGACAAGGCCATCAAAACTTTTCGGTAACCTCATGTCAACCTGTTTCAACCATTTTTTATTTTTTGAAATATGAGTGTAGAAATGTGAAGAACAGTTGATTTTAAGGTGATTACCGCTATAACACCACCAACAAAAACAACTCCCCCCCCCCCTTCCTCCCTTTTGAAAATTGAAACCTTCCGGAATTGTGTAACTTTAATATTATCGAGCCACAATGATGCTGCACAATTTTTTCAATCCTGTGGGGTTGACTGAGGAATTATGTTTTTTTTTTTTAATTTTGATTAACGTCTCTTTAACTATTGGTCTATCTATTGGTCATTCGAGACGGGAGATTTACCCTCCATTCGCTGGAAACTTGCAAACCAGCTACCCACATTGATCTCACCCAGCCTGGGTTGGCCCGCAAAATAGCCAGCATCACGAGGGCGCGAACCCACGTGGACACCCACATGGAACAACCCAGCGACTGGGCGTTGCTTAACTTCAGTGATCGAGCGGAAACTGGTATATTCAACATGCCATAGACGCTGGCTGAATTATGTTTAATTGCAGTCGTTTGGATCAAATCGACTGTGCTTCGAATCATTTCTTGGCAAAGGTGGTGACCGACATTTGGTGTGTTGCTGGTTGTGTGGTCTTTGGTTGGGGTTAGTAAACTCCCAAGTTGTCCTGGAGCATCGGCACAATCATCATCAATCATCATGGGGACAACATAACTAATGAGTATACACTCAGTGGTGAATAAACTAAAGCGTAAATTTCTGATTCAAATCGCGAAAACTTTTGAACGTCAACAACGATAAGTGATACTGAGGAAATATCCATCCTAATACTGCCACACCCTTATCCTCTCCTCACCGCTACAGGAGTTCTTGTGCCGCTTTGCGTAGCCTAACAGTAACAGGAATCAATCAATCGTCAGTCCACATTAGGTTAACGGGTGTCAACATTGTGAATTTTAAATTTTTAGCTTAATGTAACAATGTTCCCTAGCCAGCGTCTATGGCACGTTGAATACACCAGTTCCCAATAGATCACTGAAGTTAAGTAACGTCCAGCGAGGTTGTACCATGTGGATGACCATGAGGGGGCGACCCTCATGATGCTGGTTATTTTTCCGGCCCAAGCCAGGCTGGGTGAGGTCAATATGGGTAGCTGGTTTGCAAGTTTCCAGCGAATGGAGGGTAAAACCCCCGTCTTGAATGACCAATAGATATTAAAGAGACGTTAAGCCAAATTAAAAAAAAAAAACATGTTCCAAATTTTGACTCCTGATTCATTAGATTTTTAAAACAGCTTTAGAATCGACCGAATAAGGTATAACGCTCCTTGCTGAGTGAAATCGGTTATATGTATGATGTACTGAGTATTACATAGTATCATATTTAGGCTTGTCCTCTCAACTAAAGCTTTCGTTTGAATGTTCCACCGTAAATTGAATTTGTGTGGTGTCCACTTTTAAAAGATTATAGAGATCCATTTAAAAGATCCATTTCCAAAGCTACCCATTTTGTTAAAATAATTTGTATTATTTCTTTATTTTCAGTTGTGAAGGTTGTAAAGGATTTTTCAAGAGGACAGTCCGCAAAGATCTTTCGTACGCTTGTAGAGAAGGAAGAAATTGTATCATTGACAAAAGACAGAGAAATAGATGTCAATATTGCAGATATCAGAAATGTCTTAGTATGGGAATGAAACGAGAAGCCGTACAGGTCAGTAATATGTTCTGAATCAAATGTGAATGAAACGAGAAGCAGGTCTGTAATAAGTTCTGAATCAAATTCAATGATATTGATAGGGGACCATCCCGCCCTCCACATATCCATAATATTCGATAGGCGTTTTTCGAATTTTACTCCGTTATCAAATGGAGCGTGTAACATTACGGCTGTGAAATATGGACTTTAGACAAAAATTAAAAGTAAAGACTGAAGGTGATGGAGATGTGGTTATAGAGAAGGATGTTAAAAATATCTTGGACAGAGAAAAATATCACCCAGCCTAGTTAAAACCGGGAATAAACAGCGTGACGAGGATGCGAACGCATGTGGTCACCCAACAGGTTAAGGTTAATTAACTTTAGTTTGATAGTTGTAAGTATTTTAAATATCTGAAAATGAAATTGGGTTCAAAAATCCGTTTAAATTACATCATTGGCAATTGATTTTTCAGAGTATTCAATGGTGTTCTATTAAAAATTTCCCCAACTGGGGTAGAGTTTATTTCCCCAACAGGTTTGTTCTAAGGAATAATGATAGCTCAATATTTTTTTCTGCTTAAATCTGTCCCTGTCAATTACTCTGCATTATATGATTACATGGCGTAACTATGCAAATAATAAATAATGCATAGAGTATGTAACTTTTTAGTTGTACCCCAACAAGGAACTGCGGACCATTTTAAAGTTGCTGACAGACTGTTTCTCTTTTGTTTGTAGGAAGAAAGACAGAGAACCAAGGAACGAGATCAAAATGAAGTAGAATCTACGTCTGGCAATGTTGTTGAAATGCCAGTTGAAAGAATACTAGAAGCTGAACAGAGGGTAGACTTGAAAATTGAACCTAGCGATCAAGATGTAAGTAACCAATGAAGACCCAGTATGATGTTTGCCTCGTTCTAGTATTCTAGTCCGATTTATAGGGGTACTATTTCTGATTGATTAACTTATCAAACGTTTTGTAGATATCGATATTTTGAAATGCAAGTTGTTCAGACTTAACGAATAGTTGGACTTGTATTGTTGATTCTAAGATTTTAATTTGCTAGTCTGCTTCAGACAAAATCCTACAGTCCTTTCTAAATTCGGAGAAACTTATGCAAGCCGGTCTGAAATACACTTTGAAAATATTGATTTCATTTTATTTTATTTTCTCCTTAGATTATGAACGAGCAACAAGCCACAAACATTTGTAAGGCCACCGATAAACAATTATTCCAACTCGTGGATTGGGCCAAACATATCCCGCATTTTACTACATTACCACTTGAAGATCAGGTGCTCCTGTTACGCGCAGGTGAGACTTGTGTGTTATTCTGTCTGTTCAAAATTAAAAAAAAATAAAAATTAAAGAACTTTTTTTATTATCTTTCAACTTTACAACTAGATTAACTAAGGTATATCCTGGCATGCCTGTTTTCTGTAATCAACAACAGCTTTACAGTTGTTCTCATGGGCTAAGTTCACCCCTCGTTAAACTCGTTTTAAAAATTAGCAGATTTTATTAGGGAACAAAAACGTCGCAGGATGTGATTAGAAAAACTTTTGATCTTTTTCCAAAAACTCTGGCCACTAACATGAGTTTTTTTTTACTGATGTTTGCTGTGGCTGTCATTCTACCTGAATAGAAATATACTTTCAATAATGTAGTTACTGTTACTGTCAGTCACAAAAGTGGAAACACATATGTGACTGGACAGTAAAGCCAATATTTGAGGACCCCGAAATTAATTTCAACTTTATGTGGTAGAAAAACGTAAAATATTGGGGTTACTCTTTTTGTGATTCATTCTAAACGTTAATTATGAAAATAATAAACAAAAACACTCTGCTAATGTGACACATGGGTTTATTATTTTTCTGGCAAAAAATGCCCCCATCCAAAAAAAATTAAGGGGGGTTCTCGTGACAATTCCAAATCTGGGGCGTAATTAGACCCTAAATTTGAAGTCTCTGGCTCTTACCATTCTCTTTTTAGACAGGATTAATGAAAACCGCTTTAAAGAGGTAAAAACCGTCGGCGGTATATTTGATTGAACCCAAAAGTTTCGGAGCTAACCGAGACCCCAAATATGACATACATACAAAATTTCAAATCTCTAGCTCTTACCATTCTCCTTTTATACAGCAATACTAAAAACCGTATTCGATTGCACTTTCGGGGCACAATTATTAGAGCCCAGATGGGACTTATATAACAAATTTCATCCAAATTGGTCAACGCTAAGTGGCAAAAGTGCCCATCACGGCGGACAAACGATTTTTTTTTTTTCTTGTCGATTCCAAAGATTCATTATTGAAAATAATAAACCAAAATTTCGGTACCGAGGATCGAATTAGCTAGATCGTTATCATGGTTGAAAAAAAAAACACCATTAATAACTTTTCTTCTTCTTTTAAGGTTGGAATGAACTTCTCATCGCAGCATTCTCCCACCGTAGTATGAACGTTAAAGAGGGTATTGTTCTAGCCACAGGAGTTACCGTTTACCGGAATTCTGCACATGAAGCCGGCGTAGGTACGATATTTGATCGTGTCCTTACCGAGTTGGTAACTAAAATGAGAGAAATGAAAATGGACAAAACAGAGTTAGGATGTTTGAGAACCATCATATTATTCAATCCAGGTATGTAAATTGTGGTTGGGTCATTGATAAATGTTGCTATTAGACCTTTAATCAACTGCCATCAAACACCAACATACAAAATTGCCAAATATATTGATAACCTCATTAAAAAACACAATGCTATAAATAATGAATACAGCATTAATAATTCAGTTGATTTTGCAAATGAAATTAAAAATGAGTAAAAATGAATTTATATTAAGCATAGACACTGTAAATCTATATAATAGCATACCAGTTGACGAAACCGTAAATATACTTAATGATATATTAATCAGAAATAATTAATGTAATGATAACGAAATTATTGAAATCATAAACTTAACAAAATATATTTTAAACCAAAGTATAAAAGATATGTTGATGACTGTTTCCTGATATTTGAAGGTACCGAAACTGACATTAAATCCTTAATTAACTATCTACACCCTATTAATAAATAATTAATTATTTAAGATTTACTTTTGAAATAGAAATAAATAACCAAATAAACTTCTTACTTAGATTTTAACATCAAAAGAAACAATTCGAAATTCACATTAATTCATGTTATATCAGTGGTCTCAAAATCGCGGCCCGCGCCTGAGTATTTCGTGGCCCGCGAGAAGATTGCCTACCGGGAGAAGATTACTTTATTTTGTCATGTTTTAGAAGCCATCAACAAGTAAAAAGCGTACAATTCAAAATGAACATCGTGTTTTTAATCAAAGATGGGAAGTAGAATATTTTTTTTGTGAAACCCAAAATCGTGTTCAATGTCTCATTTGCAAACAAGTGATTGCGGTTTGTAAGGAATATAATTTGAAAAGACACTTCCAGTCGTTGCATTCATCTAAGTATGATTCACTTTTGGGAAAGCTAAGAGTAGAAAAATTAAAGAATGAACTTTTATCAAGGTAATATCTTTTCCAATGTGTCACAGCAAAGGTCTGAAAACGTTAAAGTCAGCTTTATTCTCTCAAAAATGATAGCTGAAAATTCCAAACCATTCACAGATGGAGCTTTTATCAAAGACTGTTTAATAAAATCAGCTGATATCTTATGCCCAAATAAAGTTAAAGAATTCAAAGACATTAGTCTTTCTGCCAACACTGTTGCCAGTAGGGTCAATGAAAAGTTATTTCTTTCTGATTTACATGATTTGG
>CM022877.1:26437904-26491674 GCA_012654025.1 Pachypsylla venusta
TCGTATTTGGGAGAAACACCATCTATTACCATGCCCCACACAGAATATAAAATAAAATTTTCAAAAAATCATCTGGAAGTGGCAGAAAAAAGGGGGTCTTCATACCTATAAACTCTGGTTCGTGTTAATATAGTCGGTAGTTTTGCTTACTCTTGACGTAAGCATATCTACCGACATGCTTGATACACTATTAAATAACCAAATTCAAATTTGTAGAGCCAGTGACAGTATTTTATTTAAAAAAGTTTTAGACATAGACGGTAAATATTTTGATGGTACATCTTGTGACCCGACACAGTTTGCGTTGAACAATCCTCGGTCACCCTCCATCCTTCGACTCGACTTGACTGATGATGAATTGAATGATTCGAAACTAGTTTCTTCATAAGTATTTTTAAATAGTGTTTTTGGTAAGTGTTTTGTTTTAAATTAATTTATTTTAATAGTAAATTTGTATGACACTTGCCTAGATATATCAAAAAAGAATTGTTCATTGTATTTTCATACATATATTTGGAACCTGCCAAGATATATCAAAAAAGTTTTATTGTACATTGAATTGTATTTTTATACATATATTTGGAACCTGCCAAAATATATCAAAAAAAGTTTTATTGTACATTGAAATGTATTTTTATACATATATTTGGAACCTGCCAAGATATATCAAAAAAGTTATATTGTACATTGAATTGTATTTTTATTCATATATTTTTTACGCGCAAAGAAAAAAAAAATCTGAAAAAAATATGATAAGCGTATTCTACCTGAATGTATGTAGAGTTTCTTTGTGAAGACCCAAGGGCCTCTTTACAATTTTTATGGATATCGCCATAAAAATTATGCACAAAATAAGTTCTATGAGTTAAGTGTATTATATCTTTTTCAGATGTGAGAGGACTGAAATCTCAGCAAGTTGTAGAAATGTTACGGGAAAAAGTTTACAGTGCATTGGAAGAGTACACTCGCATGACCCATCCTACCGAACCAGGTAGATTTGCTAAGTTGTTATTGCGATTGCCGTCGTTACGATCGATAGGACTTAAATGTCTCGAACATTTGTTCTTCTACAGACTCATTGGAGACTCACCCATCGATACGTTTCTTATGGAAATGTTAGAAACTCCGTCAGAACCATAAATTTAAATTTTATTTTTTAAAATTTAATTTCATTATTGACTTCCATTCCCATTTATTTTATTATTCTTTGTATCTGTGAGACACGAATAAATCAATCGATACTATCCACACCCAGATCCTCAAAAAATGTCTTTGATCAGGGGCTGAGCCTTCATTTTTTTTATATAAAAAAAAGTGATTTGTAAGAAAATTGCTAGTTGTGACATACTGTGACAAGTACTAGAGACTTGAAATTTGCAGATTATATACACAGAGTCTCTAAATGACCCAAACGAAATCACAATGTTTAGGGAATCATTTCTTATCAAATAATTCCAACTTGCTCAACCCATTTTCTTTCGTTAGAAAGAAAATGGATTTTCAGTAATAACAGAAATAGAAAAACGAGAATATTTTCTATTCAATGGTTTTGTTACTGAATTCGAAAATTTACATTTTATTCAAAGTTTTTTAAGACACCATCCTGAAATATAAACATCTGAGTATGCAAGTTGGGTTGCCAATTTAGGGACATCCTGTATGACCTGTATTTTGTATGCGAGACATTGGGCCACAAGAGATGCCTTTTGAGGACAAATTTTAAGAACATAGTAAAAGGTTGGAGGGATACTAGACCATTGTTTCTTCGTAGATTCTTTAACGTGTTGTATTGATATATATTTGAAGAGATAGTAAAGTATCCAACTTAGGCTATGCCTTTTATTTTTGTCTCTATATAAACCCACCAAGGTTGAGATTAAGTTTAATTCATTATTTCATTAATAATAATTTTATTAATTATCATACCCATATTAGTATTGTTTTATAATAGTAATCTATTTTTTTGATTTTCTCTTTTGTTGATTATATTTTAGTGATTGACATAGCTTGGGAACCTTCTCAATTACTATACTTTATGATCCTCTTCAAAAAGATCCCAGCCTTTGTAATCTAGTGGCTCATGACATGAACATAAATATATTTTAGTGTTCACATTTTTATTTCTTGAAATATGGATGGAACAGTCACATACTATTTGGTGTCACACGACGGGCTGACACTTTTGAGATAGGCTGTATAATAGATTCCAGTAATGTAGAAATTCAGGAGAGGTGTCAGTCCGTCGATGTTTTAGGATTTGTCATTTAATCAAAAATATTAGAAAATATATTTTTATTTAGCCGTCACAGTGTCTTCAAGGAGTTCAGTGGTAAACACACATTTTCTCTTTAATAGTTCATTGTAAAAAATATTGATATCTATTAGAGGACTTTTAATTTGAAACATAAAATGCGGTTTTTTGCAACTAAGAAGTAACCAATAGTTGACTGTCCAGCCTGTCTTTGTATGTTTGCATGCCTTTCTGTCTTTCATTTTATAACAGTGTTGCCAGATAGGCTTGACCATTTGGCCCTAGATAGAGTGCAAAAAAGCCCTAGATTTGAAGAAAAAAAAAAAAATAGATTTTTTTCAAGCCCTAATAATTAATTTGATATAGGGTTGGGCTTTAGGATATCGGAACGATTATATCGATTATCCGATATATCGGAACAAAAATATCGGATATATCGGAAAAAATTGTAATTCTGTAATTTCTTCCAAAGTTTTTTTTAAAAATCATGTTGCATAAGCAGCTTAGGTAAGCGATTAAGCGCTCCTAACTTTCAACTTTTAAGTCACGGGTTCGATTTCTGTAGTGTTTTTTTTTTTCTTCTCTCTCTCAAAGGAAAAAAAATGTTTACAGAAAGGCGGGCTATCTTCCTACCTATCTTTCTTCTCTATATGCACTATACAAGCATATTTTACTTTGAGATCCAATCTTGCAAGCTGTGTCGTGGGGTAAAATTCATTAGGCCTGTATAAGAAAACGTTAAAAAAGGGGAAATACCCCAATGTGCCACTTTTGCTAATTTCCGATTAATCGGATAAAAAACATCGGAAAAAACGTCTGATATATCGATATAAAATTCCCAACCCTAATTTGATAAAAAATTAAATATTATTCCAATGGTCTCTCTGTCACTATTCTATTTTGCTCTCACTAATCTTCACAATTATTTTATAGAATTATTTATACATAATATATACTGAAATCCTTAAAAAAAACACGTAGGTTTTTAGGGAAAAGGAACTAGAAAATCTAAAAAAAAACTAGTTCAAAAAAGAAAAAAACCTAGAAATTTAGGGACCTAGATTTGGACCTATTTCCTCCAAAAAACCCTAGATCTAGGACCAAAATCCCTAATATGGTAACACTGTTTTATTCTTCAATAAGAACTCCGCCCATACACAATTGAATATACATTTTGACAAATCTCTAGCTTTATGTAGAAAGACTTATCTTTTCTCATCCGTGGCGACGAATATTAAATTCTTTATTTTATTTTTAATATAAAGATAATTTATACAAAAGTATTTTTCCCGAGACTTCTAAAAAAACTCCTTGGTTTTTGAACCACTGGTTTTGTCCTAACTACCGCTAAACTTGCGCATTCAATTCGCGATGTTTGCGAATGTGAGGACCAGCCTAATTAATCTTAGTTCATAACAGGCTTCCGGTGAACCTGAAAAGTGGTTATTTCAAAAGTTGAGGAAGATCCTGAAAAAAATCTAAAAAGTCGTAAAAATTGATGAAAGCTACTAAAAAGTCATAACAATACCATTATTAGAATAATCCTTTCAATTAATATCCAAAAATGATCTTCCAATCAACGACTTTACCACGTTGAAAACACCAGACATGTCAAGATGAGTCCACCCAGAGACACCACGTGTTTCTGAATGTTTAGGGTTGCACTGAGCCCTCAGCCTCGTGAAGACTACTGAGTAGTTGTTAGTTGTAGTAATACAGCAGAGATGGCCTTAGTAAAGCTAGTTGTAAAAATAGGGTCCTTTCCGAAGTCTCAAATCGGATATGGCAACCTGTAATAACTTGTCAAGTATACTTGATCTTGTATGGATACTCTGTGGATTAGGTCTTATTAAAATCCTATCTCTCATATTAAACTTATTGATAGATCAGTGGTTTTTGAGATATGTACATTCAGGGGTGGATACAGAAATATATTTAAGGGGGGGGGGGCGGTTTGGATCAACTTGGAAAATGAGTTTAAATTAAATAGGCATACAACACGATGACTAGTGAGTGACCCTTTAGAGAACAAGTAATATGTGTTGAAAGCATAAATTTATCTTCTCAAAGTTCGAATTTAACAAAATTCTTTGTTAAAACCGATTCAGTTTGAATAAACATTTACATTTCCAGCCTTGAGTGGGGCGGTCGCCCCATCGCCCCCCTCACCCACCCCCTGTGTACCTAGGAATACCTCATGAAAGCAAAATGATCCTGACAATAAAGTAAATCACATAAGGTACATATCTTTCCAAAACGAAATTTTTGATACTCACAGTGCCATTGTAATCTGATCGATTTTTTTGTATTTTTTAATAGAGTTCTTGCCCCAATGGGTGCAAACAAAGCCCCAGCATGTACTCTACATTATTTGGTTTAAGGAGTTCAAACAACAAGGGCAGATGTCAAATGCATATAACTTTTTAATGTGAAATTATTTAGTATTCTATCCCTTCGGTAATTTTTGTTATAGAAATATTAATACTTAAACAACGCGTAAAAATATTTGCAGCGTACGTCCGAAATAATTGTTTAGGTAAAATATGCGAATTGCACGAAATCGGTATAATTCGTACAGTGCGTGAGAACGTGAGAAAGAATTTTGGCACCTAATATTATAACTAAAATTGCCAAAGGGAATACATTAAATCTAAAACAGAAGATAAAAGTAATTTCACATTAAAAAAATATTCGCATTTAACATCTACCCTTCACCCTTTATATCTCTGGGCTCTATCTTAGTAACGTTTAGAGAAACCGGTTGATATTTTAAATAAAATTTATGGATGGTTGTGGCCTTAATCAAGGCATATATTAAATAATATGATATCTATTGTACAGAATCCTATATTAGGGTCCGAATTAGAAGAGTTCACAGTCTGATCTGAAGATTATTCTTTATCAGATCTAATCCTACAAAAATTGTTTTTATTTTTATTTCTCTTGTTTTATTATTTTATTTAATTATTTGAGTGTGAGTGGTATGCAGAATAGAAATGCCGCAGTGATAATAATTGAAATTTGTCTCAAAGGAGACCTGCAACCAGTTTTAAAATGCAGGTTATTTTTTTATTCCTCAAAAAACAATTAATAAAAAGTACATTCTTTCAGTCAGTACTTTTCCTTCGTATGAAGGATTGGTGCTTGAATTTATGAAATATTGTTGTACAGGAGGAGGGGTTCAAGGAACCTTATTTTATGGAAGATGATATACCATTCTTAGTAATAAATCTGCAAACCACTCTTTGATCTATCATGTTTTAAAAAAAAAATAGAGGATGTAATGTTTTTTTTTTTTTTTTTTTTTTTTTATATAAAAATAAAACCGTGCCTGAATACCAGATAGAAAGATATAACATCTTTGTCAAGAGAAATTCTCATTTTTGGTTTATTATTTTGTACTATGTTAGCTAGGATAATCCAGACAGAGGCTTCAGAATATTGTTTTTTAGTAATAATTCAGTGGTCCCTTCTGGACGGGAACTAGCTTTTATTTTCTAAAGCACAGGATGTCGGGTGACAACGAAGAACGAAGAAGATTTTTTCAGATTTTTACAAATCTAACACAAAATGGACACTTTTTTGGCCTAAAGTTTCATTCAAATCTAAGGTCATTCGAGACGTATTAAAAATAATCTAATCTAACCTCCAATAATGAGAGTATGAACTGACTGATTAGAAGTTATACGCGACGTCACCGTGTGTATGACCAAAAAATTATATCTCTACAAAACAAAAAGCTATGTTAGAACTATCTTTTATTGAGGCATTGTGGCGCTTGCAATTCTTTTGACATATACGAGTATAAATGACTGTCCTCTAAAATAGAGCACATTTTGTATCATGGCGTCTTATCTTAATAATACGAGTATGCATATTTTGACGTTGTGTATATTTTGAGTTATGCTCTCTATGTCATTTTCAACCTCCCCAAATATATTTAGATAGTTTGCAAATGATAATTTGAAGAGTACTCAGGATAATGCTAAAGAACTAACATATCAGGTGACCAGACAATGATTGGGTGATTTTTTTAAAACCATACAATCATAAGTAAGCCAAGATCGAAACACAGAGAGAAAGAGAGGGAGAGACAAAAAAAAAAAAAAAAAAGGAAAACAAATCATCCAACATATTAGTTGATTGGTTTACATTCTCAATTCATATTTGATGACTTGGAATTCGGACCTAACTCCAAACAGAATTGTAAGGTCGCCAGAATTCACATTTTTAGCGAGGCATGGTCGTAAAAACCTAACCTAAATGTGTATTCTTCAAGGGATATTTCATTGAAAATCGTTATATGTTTTTTAGTGAATTCGTTGTGAAGGATTTATTTTATAATATAGTAAAGAATATTTCTTTTTAATACTCGCATACTCAGGATGTCATCGACAACGAAAAAAATGTAGTTATTGTCTTCTACATACATAATGGAAAGGATACAACTTCCGACCTGCCCTTATGGCTTTTGATTGGATTGGGCTTCTTCGTGTCCTGGAGGTATCCTTTTAAATTTCCTTATCCTGGAGAATAAATTTAAGGTTTCAAATTATCCAAACAAAATGAGACTAAGTTTCATATATTTTAGCGCTGTATATATTATAAAAACATTCACGATCGATCACAGGCACCATTAAATTGTTTTCGGAGACCTCATATCAACTTATTCAGAAATGTATAGAAAGTTAATTTGAGAGAAACAATGTTACAAGAACAATAAAGTCCTCAGGATGACCGCACTGAGACGACCTAGAACTCATATGAACATACTTCCAGCCAGATTCAAAAAAATTTCGGTTATATCATATCAATCAATTTTCATTTTATTTTAACCTGAGTCTATTCAGAAAAGTTGATTTTGAGAGGGAAATCGCATCTACAACAACCTGGAAGGTGTCTTTGTTGCAATGCAGAGTGCAGCCACTTCGTTAAAGTTAAGTGAAGCACGTGAATGTCGCTCGTGCAATTTTTTACACCTTGTGAAATGAATTTTATTTTTGTACAGCAACATGACAGGTGCCTTTGTTGCAATGCAGAGTGCAGCCACTTCGTTAAAGTTAAGTCAAGCACGTGAATGTCGTTCGTGCAATTTTTTACACCTTGTGAAATGAATTTTATTTTTGTAAAGTACTTATTTTATTGTTAGTTAAATGTTGTATTTGATGATTATTATTGAAATATTTAAAATTATTTTATCTTTTAAGATTTTAAAATTTAGTTATTATTTTTTTAATGTTAAATTTTAATTATAGTATATTGTTAATTGTTGTAAATTAATCATTATTTTTGTTAAATAATATATACTCGTAATAATAAATTATAAAAATTACATCCAAGAAAATCAATTAAGTGATTTAATTTTGGAAAATTTAATATACTTGTTGAATGTTTTTGATCTTTAGACTTATCCACAGATAATATGTGTCATCCCCAAATAGCGGATTCTGAATTGAATGTATGATACTCTCCTAACTTTATTCGGAGCTCAAATTATTCAACATTGTGAATTTTGACGGTTCTTTCATCTTCTGGACCAGTTATTTGAGAGGTTCCTTATATTAAAGTGTGTATAGATAGATAACATTTTATTTATTGCGAACGTCTGAAAAATATTTTGAACATAATTCTTTTGCAGTCTAGGTATTAGAGTATGTATTACAAGCACGATCATTATTTTGGTGTCCGTCGTTATCGGTCACTTTAAGGACATTGATGTGCAATTGTGCACACTCAATATGCCGATAACATAACACCATTCTGGAAGAGCAGAAAGTGTGTATATTTGCCTAATTTATCCCATGAGTCAGAGGGACGGTGAAACTCATGCTCTAGTGTTAATAGGGCGCCTCGAAGTTAGGGAATATTAACGGATTGAGTGTGCACAGTGCACACCAAGCGTTATTGTGAACGTTTAGGCAGGGCGCAGCACACGCAACACACGAATTTTGTACCAGCGCATGCTGGACGTAGCACACGCATATTTTTGCATTGAAGATGGAAGATACAGATACCAACTCATCCGAATCCGATATGGAAATTGAGGAATTGGTTCTGTTATACAGCGTTTCCAAAATTCGAGTAAAAAGTTTGTGGCAGAGTGAAAAAAGAAATACACACGGTGAATATCTTTTGACAAGAGAATTGACCGATACTGCATTCCAGAACTACACAAGACTCACTAGGAATCAGTTTGACTATATTAATTTTTGATCAAAGATGACATTTTCAAAGAAGGGTGCAACTGTTTAAAACCTATCAGTACGGAAGAAAAGCTCACAATATTTATGAGGTAAGTTAACTTGATGTAAGTAGTTATGTTGAATGACATAATTGCTATATATTTTTCTGGGTACAGCCTTAACAATGTACAAGCTAATAATGTATAGTCTATAAGTTGAAAATTAAACACTGGGTGAAAGTAGTACTCTTCTGACAATCAAGATACAATTTATTAAAGCACAAAATGGAAAATTATTTAGAACACGGCAAATATTTACATATTATGAACATATTTTATGTTTATGGAAATTACTTATTTTCCTCTAGGTAATTCTATAATATACTCATACTCATTTAAGTCCATTACAGTTAACTGCTCATTTAAGTCCATTACAGTCCGAAGCAGGGTTTTCACCATGAAATGCCAAGACTGATAGTGACATTGACGGCATTTCAGGTACCTGTGCACCCGGCGAACATGGAGTGAGTGATCTCTCCTGCGATGACGAAGTGGATATTGCGGAGGATCAGGGTCCATAATTTGACATGTTAGAGTTTGAGGAAAGGAAATCTGGGATATCTGGCGAAACTGAACTTGAGTTTCCGGAGGTGGGTCCATTCATCGAGCTGATAGAGCATAGCACTTCTTCTTCTTCGGAAACGGTGTTGAAAATTTTTCTTTTCATTTTTAATTGGTTTGGTAGGGGCATTTTTTTCACTGAATTGTAAATAGACATAAAGAAATGAAAAAGAATGTCATCATTTATCTGGTTGTTCTGCTTTGGTTGTCGTGCAGCTGCTCTTTCTTGAAGTTGTTGTAGAGTTCTGATGAGCATCTCATCAACAGATGTTTTGGTTTTGGATTTTGCAGCTAGTTTCACTAGAAAATCTGTCGAAGCGCTTTCAACGGTTTCGTCATTAGGTTGTTGGATTGAAATGTTTCCCAAATCGTCGTCTGGGTGGTCACTATCATCTATGGGGTCCACTGTGATATCTTCTTGGGCAGGGTTAAGATTTCTGGTAGTATTTCTGTTAGCCATGTAATTGATAAGAAACTGCATTTGCTGTTCATACTTCCAAGGTTTGTTTTTCTTTGCGGGACTACCGCTTTTTGTTGTTTTCCTGCGAATAGCTTCGCGATGACAGCCTCTCAATTTGAGCCATGTGCTTTTCGCTTCATTAACTGAAAAGTAAGAAATTACAATAACAAGTATATTCACATATTTACACAACAACATTTTTTATTTTTCCAGGTACCTTGAAACTGTCGACTCCTATAAAAGTTTGGCATACAGTAACAGAATGAACGACAGAACTGTATCAAACATTATTTGTGACTTATCTGAAACTATATTGGTTAAAATGCAGCCGTTGTTCATGCCAGAACCAACGGAAGAGTTTTGGAAAAATGTAGAGAAAGATTTTAATGATAAGTTGAACTTTCCGAATTGTTTTGGTAGCCTTGATGGCAAGCATGTGACTATAGTGAAACCGGCAGGGAGCAGTTAATCTTATTTTAATTATAAAGGACATTTTTCAATTGTTCTTTTAGCTGCAGTCGATGCCCAGTACAGATTTACATTGATTGATGTAGGATGAATGGGTAGGTTTAGTGACAGTAATATTTTTTTAGATGTGCATTCGGAAAGCGTATTCGAGACAATGCACTCCACATATCTTCTCCAAAAGATTTAGTTTCATTTGATGAACTTTTATACAATCCTATCCTTGGAAACATGCTCATGTATTTGTAGGAGACGAAGCATTTCCTCTATTGAAAAATCTAATGCACCCATATTCCAAAAGAAGTATTCACCGTCGTCATGATGTAAAGGTTTTTAATTACAGACTATCGAGACCAAGAGGGACTGTTGAATGTGCTTTCGGCATATTGGCAAGTAGATTTTTAGAGTGTTTCGAAAACCATTTGAAATAAAAGTAGACACTGTCGATAAAGTAGTGAAGGCACGAAGGCAGCTTGTGTGCTCCATAACTTATTGCGGAGCGAAACCATTCGAACTGGTATCGAACGTGAAAATGAGAAATGCCATCTAATCAACTAATGCCGTTACCATCCTCAAGAATCCGAGCGACCACTGAAAACTTTATAATACGGGACAACTTCAAAGACTTCTTCAGTACTTTTGGAAAGGTTGCTTGGCAAGATTACTGTGTACAACGCGGGAAGTATTGAGTCGGGCTAAAGACTTCGACTAAGTTCACATTACAAACTTTTTATCGACTTAAACTAACATATTGTAATAATTGTAGGATATATAATTGTTTTCTTAGAAACAAAAATCAAATACAAGCACCTACAGTAATGTAATTATATATTAAATAAAAATCAAATACAAGTACCTACAGTAATATATTATAACAATCATGAAATAAATGTTTAATTGATTATTTTTTAACCTCATAGTTCGGGGTCATAATTAGATCCTAAATTTGACATACATACCAAATTTAAAGTCTCTAGCTCTTACCATTCTCTTTTTAGAGAGGATTAGTTAAAACCGCTAAAAAGCGGCAAAACCCGCCACGGGTGTATTAGATTGCAGCCAAAAGTTTCGGGGCACAATTAGAGCGCAGATGGGACCTATAAACTAATTGGTCAAATTTCATCCAAATCGGTCAACGTTAAGTGGCAAAAGTGCCCATCACGGCGTACGGCGGACAAACGGATTTTTTTTTATTTTTAGACCTTGAAACGTAAAATATCAAATTTTGAGAGTGGTAATTTTTTTTTCTCGTGACGATTCCAAAGTTTCATTATTGAAAATAATAAACCAATACTGAAAATAATAAACCAAAAATCCTTACCTGATTGTAGGTTTAATTTCTTGGCAATGTTGGCCCACAAAGAGTCTTTATACGTTTTCTTGCTATAATTTTCATGACTCACATCATATAGCACAGGTAACTCGCGCACCAGCTCAATCAATCGTTCATTTAAATACATCTTAGATACCTAGTTGCGTCGCGTGTGTCGTCAAATCTGTGTCTGTGCTACAAACTGTGACAGGCCGGCACACGAGTGTGCCAGACACGCACACGCATGCGTCTCAGCTTACGCGGTATCGTTAGGGCGACAGTTTTCTGATTTCTAACGTGTGTTGCGTGTGCTGCGCCGCGTGCGTCTCAGCTTACGCCCTACATTAGAGACTCATTTTTTCACCCAAAACTTTTGTATTGAAGACAGAAGTCGGGATTAAAGACTCTAATCACCTAGAAGTTGATTTTCAAATACATCTTGTTTGCTCCACCATCTTTGAAACTACGCATTCAGAATGATTTTTTTTTTTTAATGTTGTATTGATTGATAAAATGAAAAAAGTGTTCAAATACTGGATGTTAAATCATGATTATTTGGTGACTGTTGTATCGGCTATAACATATGCAACTGCACTTCCTTGGTTTCCTCACGATAAAACACTGGTTTTTCGTCTTGAATAATATTTTATCATTTAAGAACTCACTTCGAGTGTTTTTTGCCATCTTCACTTCAGTAAAATTTGTGTTCATTTATTTGATTTTCTATTGTTTTTGTCTAGAATAAGGTTCAATTAAATTGTTCAAGTATGGTGTGTAACTTTGTATGGTGAAAGTTTATTACACGGCTATATCACAAATCACAGACATTCTTTTCGTTGTTAATGTTAAGAAGACAAAAATTAACTAGTTTTTTTTAATATCGGAACCATTTAAAGAGTAAAAATTCAGTGCAAGAAGTGTTAAAATTTTTGGTTCATGTAGACGACTGTGATTCTCCCACAAGATCTGTTCTTCTTCTTCCTTTTATCATTACCTTGTGATAGGTAGTTAAATATTGATGACTTGCTGACCAGTTATATTATTTATCTAACACCTAATTAAGTTTAAAACACTATTTCGGCTTAACTTCAATTTATGAGATTTGGTCATTGTTTAGCCTAACTAAATTAAAATATGGCACCTATTGAAATGTATTTGTGATTGAAGACAAATAATTCCTAACGACATGGACCCGGAAAGTTCAGATGTGAGCTATCATAATAACATAGATTATGGCGAAGTTGATGAGTCAGAAGAGACAGATCTTGCCATTAGATCCATTACAGATGGATATAGCGATTCTATAACAGAACAGTACAATAGGAGACGGAATCAGAGAGATGTAAGTGATGATACCTATCTATTGTGTAAATTCATATTAAATCGCAACTTATAACAATGTTTAGTTTAACATGTTATTGCGTTGAAACATAAGATTTAATTGGTGTTGAATGAAACCTATGGGCTCATTATAAACCTATCTTACAGCTATATTGACTTCAAACCACCATAAATCGATTTTCAACATGCTTTACAACACCAAACTAAATAATTTTCATTCCTTTAACCCTATTTGTACATATTTGGAATGACGGGATTATGGATTAAGACCTTTTTAATGAACATTTTGAATAAAGCAACCAGACATGAAAATATTAAGAAGGCACTAAAGTAAAACAAAAAATGACTCGTTTAATCAAGTGTCATTGATTAAGGTCGAGTTTTTTTTAATATACATTGAAACAAAATTTGTTTGGTTTTACGACCATTAGTCAACTTCCAAATCTTTAATAAATGTGTTATGTTTTTTTTTTTTTTTTTTTTTTTTTTTTTTTTATTGCNTTTTTTTTTTTTTTTTTTTTTTTTTTTTTTTTTTTTTTTTTTTTTACAGCTTGAAACAGAAAATTTGAATGCCATTAGATCAATAACGGAAGATGGGTTTAGTGAGTCTATAGCTGAGGAACAATACCGCCGCCGGAACAAAAGGAATGTGAGTAGAATTAACAGTAACTTATCTAAGTTATGCCTAGGCCCCCCAAATTGAAGAACTGAAGGTTCAGGAAACGTTGGTAGTACCACAAATCTACGGGTGTTATTATTTTTGACTGGGGGATTTGGATTCTGTTCAATGGAGAAGTATGTGCTCCTCAGTCCAAAAACTGAGAGGAGTGGAAGACATTTGAATTACTGCTGTTAGGGGTAATCTCCATGTTATTTTTCAACAATGTATTAGGCTGTGCAAAACATCAAGTAAATAAATAAACCTTTTATTGGGAAAATCAGAAATTCCGAAACATACCAAAGTTGTTCCTTCTTCTTAATCCCAAATCAGCCTTGAGCTGAGGTATCATTGTTGATATCATTATTATTGTAAATAATAATGTAATCAGAAATAGGAAAAAACATTTTCCTATTTCTGATATTAAAGCAATTTCTTTCATGTATTTTATTATTATTATTATCATCGAATCTTTTCATTCCTATTACATTCTTTCATATCATTCACATTTAATTCTAATGGTTCTTATTTTGCTTCATTCGTTCATCCACACTCTAGCATACACATCTCTCATTCTCTCCCATTCTCTTCTATCCCAGGCAACTCTATTCCACACACTTTCTCCGCATACCTTTCGCATTTCTTCGTCCCATTTTATTTTAGGTCTGCCTCTTCTTCTTTTGAAGTCCCTGGGGTACCAATCCATGATTGTTTTGGTCCATCTGTCGTCTCTTGTTCGTAAAATGTGCCCTACCCAGTTCCACTTCCTTCTCAAAATTCTTTCTCCTATATCCTCTATTCCTGTTGTTTTTCTTATCCATTCTTTATTCTTTTTATCTCTTAGTGTAATTCCTATCATCTGTCTTTCCATTGACCCAACAGTCACTCTCATTTTCCTCACTGTTTCCTTGTTTAAACTCCAAGTTTCACAGCCATAGACTAGAGACGGCAACACACACATTTTGAATAACTTTTTCTTTTGTTCTTTATCGATGTTGGCTTTGAATAAGTGTTTATATTTGTTAAAATTATTCCAACTTATTCCTATTCTGCGAGCGATTTCATACTTTTTGGCCCCTTTTGGATAGATTATGACCCAAGTAGATGAAACTTTCGACTTCTTCTAGTTCTTCATTCTCAAGTATTATGCGTTCATCTTCCTCTTTTTTATTTATTTTCATGATCTTAGATTTTCCTACATTGATTTTCAGTCCGACATTCTTTGCTTCTACTATTAGTTGGTTGATCATTTCATTTGCTTCGTTGTCGTTTCTACCTATGATAACAATGTCATCAGCAAACCTTAAATGATTTAAAAACCTTCCATTTATTTTTATCCCCTTATTTTCACAGTTCATTTTATTCATTACAAGTTCTAGTACAGCATTGAAGAATTTGGCAGATGTTACATCGCCTTGTTTAAGTCCTTTGTCTAGTTTTATTGGCCGTTCCATAGCTTCCATTCTTATTAACAATTCTGAATTGTAGTAAATTTACCTCACTATTTCTCTGTAATTATTTTCAATTTCTGTTACTTCTAGAGCTTTTATTGCCGCCCTTTTTACTGAGTCGAATGCTTTTTCAAAATCGATGAAAATCAATGTCATTCCAAATCCGAATTCCACAGCTAATTCCTTCAATCGTTTCATTACAAATATGTGGTCATTGGTTGAAAAATTTCTCCTGAATCCTCACTGTTCTACTGGCTGATTTTCTTCCAGCTGTTTATCCATTCTTTTAGCCAATACACTCATATATATTTTGTACATTACGCAAAGTAAGCTTAATGGTCGATAGTTTTTCAAATTATACTTATCTCCTTTTTTGAATACTAATATTAAAAGTGATTTTAACGATTCTGTTGGTATACTGTTCTTTTTTAGACAGACATTGCATATTTGTACCAGTTCTTTTATTAATAGTGTCCCTCCTGCTTTTATCCGCTCATTTACAAATAAATCAATTCCTCCTGATTTACCCTCTTCTAAATTTTCTATAACCGATCTTATTTTGATTAATTTCAAGCATGTTGTTGGTTTCTTCATTTATAATTATATATTCTGGTTCAATCTCGTCGCTGTATAGTTCCTCATAAAATTTTTTTATTATGTCTATAATTTTGTCTCTTTCTTTGTGCAAGTTTCCTTCTTTGTCTGTCAATCCTGTCATCATTTGTTTTCCAATTGCCATCTTTCTTATGTTCTTCTTTATGCTTTTCCCCATAGCCAGTGTCTCATTTAGTTCTTGATTTTTTTTATTGTACGACCATGCTTTAATTTCTTTCCTAATTTTTTTTGATATTTCTGCAAATTCAATGTTTTCTTTATCATTTCTTTTTAGCTTTCTCCTCTTTTCCATTAATCTGCTTATATGTCTCGGGAATTTTCCTTTCGTATCTTCTTTTTCTTTTCCTTTTGCTATTTCATTTGTTACGTCTTTCATACAGTTCACTAGTTTTTTTACACTTCCGTTGAGATCTTCTTTATAGTCTATATTTTCCTTATTCAATCGACATTTTAACTTTTCTTCGTATTGATTTTTTTTCAAACATTCAGCACTTATCCTCTTTTGGATTTGAATTTTTCTATCCATCTTTTTCTTATACATTTTAATGACGCCTTTTAAAGCCCGATGATCGCTACCAGTACACATTTTTTCCTCTACTTCTACATCTAATATCAGTTCTTTTCTGTTGGTCATTATATAGTCTATTTCATTTCTATATTTTCCGTGAGGGCTTATCCATGTCCATTTTTCTCAAAAAAGCTATTTGCAATAAACAGTTGTTTTCCTTCTGTGAACTCAACCATTCTTTCCCCTCTTTCATTTCTTATTCCCGTTCCGAAGTTTCCAACTGTCTTCCCCCCTCTTCTTTTGCCTAGTTTAGCGTTCATGTCCCCCATCACAACTTTATAACGCCCTATATCTTCATCTATTGCATAATTGAGATCATCGTAGAAACTATCCATAGTATCATCTTTTGCATCCGAAGTTGGTGCATAACCTGTATAATAATTAACCTACCTCCTTTTTTTTTGCATCTTGGGGTTCATGATAAGTTTAGATATTCTATGTGAATAGCACTTACAACCAACTATCCACTTTGTAATAGACTTATTAACAAGAAACCCTGTACCTCCATTTGGGCCCACTCCATTGTAGTAAAATAAATGTCCCACTTTTAAATTATCCAAGCATTCCCCATCTCTTCGTACTTCTGCCAGTCCTATTATATCCCATTTGACATCTTCCAACATTTTTACAAGTTCCAGGAGCATATCATCAAGCCTCAAGGTCCTGCAATTGTATGTGTATATATTCGAATTCCTATTTATATTAAATTGTTTTCTAATTTGTTGCTGTTCTTTATTTTGGCATTCAATTTCTGTTTCACTCCCTCTCTGTATATCTTTTTTCTTTGTGGTCTGTTCTCTTTTTTCTGATTCATTTCTCCATGTTCTTATTACTTTTGTTTGCTATTGTTGGTTGGCTCTCTCTGTTGTCACTTTTGATTCTTCATTTTTTCTTTTTTTCGACGAGTCGTGTACAATGCTCACGTAGCCAATATTTCTGGCATCGCTGTCCTCCTCGTTTTTGCTTCCTTTCATATCCCTTTCTTTCTTTTTGATTAGCATTGCATCAATAGTTTTTTGACCCTCGCTGTGAAGTCTACGGTGTGTTTGCGTTAGTTTTTTCTTTTTAACTATATTCTCCATATTAGTCAGTTGTCTTATTTCATTACCATTCTCTGGTGATAATTGCCTCTTTCCTGGTGTATTTTGTGGTGTTTGGTATATTGTTGTATTCCCTAGTGACGAGTACGCCTGTTCTTTTTCAGAGATTTCTAACTCTCCATGATCCGTTTCCACATCATCTCCATTAGCATTATTATCAGCACCTGCATAAATTGATTCTCTCTTTTTCTTCTCGTTGTCCATATTCACAATCAACGATTTTCCTTTGATATACGCTTCATGTCCCTTAGATTTTAATTCCTTCCTTTCTGCTATCATGCTCCCCTTTTCTGCTATTTCTTCTTCGTTCAAGTCGTTTTCAATGAATATTTTGGTTCCGCTCAGCTTCCTTTTGTTCATCATAATTTCAGTTTTTCTCCAGCTGCTTATCATTTTAATTATTATTGGTCGGTTTCTTCTTCCTTCTGTCTTTTTTCCGAGTCTAAAGAATTCGTCTACTTTTTCACGTCGTATTCCTAACCCCATTTTTGTATTTAATAACTAATTGACTTTTTCTTTTAAATCATTAAAACTTTCGTTGCACTGTTCTTCAATTCCATACACAATGACGTTCCTTTTTTTTGCATCTTTCTCTAGTTTATCGATTCTATTATCTTGCTTTTCCAATATTTCGTTTATTTTTGCCTTGTCTACTTGTTGATTTTTAAACTTCTCTTCTATCAGTTTCCTAGTTTCTAGTTGTTCTTCCCTGAAATCTGTTCTTATCTTTTTCAGCTCTTCTAGTATTGCCTCCATGTCTTATTTATCTTTACCTTTTCCTCTTATGACTTTCTTTTATTTATTTATATATATTTGTTAATAGTAGAAATAGTGTAGTATAAAAACTCACTATGTTCTGTGTTTTAAGAGTAAATTTTATTTTCTACAAATATAAATAGCTTCTCTCTCCCAGTAACTTGAAAATCAATCAGCACCTACAACTCTTCTAGACAGCGCCTCTCAGTTAAGTTGATTTTATGGTTATAATTTTTTACGTTTAAGGTCAATGGCATAAGCCGATTCTAGTGGATAAATATTTGTTTATTAATAAATAAATAAATGTTAATAATATTAATAAAAAATAAATAATATTAATAAATAAAAATAATAAATAAATATTTGTTTCAAGATAAGTATCTGTAATATGTTTTCCTAGTTACTTCGCAAGCATAGAGTAACGTAATATATTAATAGTATAATTTCAAGCGTTAAAAATATTTGGGCCTACTTACTTCTCTCCAAGCAAAATTGATTAGCTCCTGTGTACAGGCTCAATATTAATTTGATGTGATTTTATCTCATACTTAACAGATTTAGGGTATGAATCCTGAGATATCAACAAAATTACAAATTATAAGTACCTAAAACATTTAATAAATACTGAAGTAAACGACCTGTATTTGGGATATTATGAAACGACCTGTATATCCTCGTTTCTATTTTTAGATTAGTTGGCAATGAAGAATGAATGAGTATATACCATTCAGGTTGTTTGGGAGGGTGGTCGGCGGGAAATATGAATGACATATTTTATTGCTCACCCTTTTCAAAGTATTGCTTTGTTTACATTTCAGGATAGGTGTTTTACGTTTTAATTATTATTTATAGAACACGTAGTTTGTTTGCGCAATAGAAAAATCCTTTTCGCGATCCTTCTAGAACGTTTTGAATGAAGGTATAAATAGAAGGGCACGCCTAGGAGTCAGTAACCATAAAACAAAAAATTCAAAATATCAAAAAAAAAAACTTCCCGCCGAGTATAAACAAAAAAAAGTGTTGCCAATTTCAATTTCGGGTAGATTTTTCGGGTAAATACTAATTCCAATGCTGCGAATTTCTGTATTTCAGTTCCTCTTCTTCTTCTTTTTTTTAGATTACCTTTAGTTGTTCCTTTTTCTTCTCCTTTTAATTAGAATTGCAATTTTCTTTTCTATCTTGGTTGTTAGACATGTTACTCAATCAAATTTGCCTCAAGTTTTTGTTGTCTTAGATTTTTCTTTTTCTGTCAAATTGTTTGACCCTTGAATACTTCTGGTGTCTGAGTCAGAAATTCTATTTTTATATCTGACTAGCTTAAACTTCAAAATAAACGGTTATAACTGGGAAATAAGGTTAAATAACTACAAATACTAACAATTTATTGCTGGCTTCCTTTCGTGAGTCAGATATTCCGTAAAATTTTTATTTGATTTTTCCAATATATCGTACATGAAAACTGCGAACAATATTATACACTTTTCAAAAACACTCATAAAAAAGACAATACGTAAAACATATATAAAACACTTTTTTGGTGTGATTAAAAAATGCGTTACTTGTTTGTTTACAAAAATTATATAATTCGCAAAACATCAAGAAGTTCTTTAAAACTATATCTATTTTACAGACTTATACAGATTTTTTGGTCACTTTGCTGAACCCCTAGCCCATTTAGGAGCTATTTTAGATTCTCCCCTTTAGTATGTAATAATTTGAGCCAAATAATTATAAAATAATAGACTTATACTACCTTAAAGGGTACCTTAAGGGTCATGTCCTGCCAGCAGTAAGCCTATGTAGAATTATTGTGGTCAAATCTCATATAGAGGATAACATACCAATCCCCGACTGGCTTTCGATCCGAATGATCTTGTGCACTTTGTGTGGTATTACTTTCAGCGAGAAAGAGAAGAAATGATAGCTATTCGATCAATCACAGAACCTGGCTTTGATCCTTCGTCGGTTTGTGAAGAATACGAAGAGGAAGTCCAATATGAAGAGGTTGTACAGGAAGAGGAAGTCTCCCAAGAAAGCAAAGAGGAAGTGAGTGAACCAAAATTATTTGTACATACAGTATGTCTCAGAAGTCCTGCCCGGTGCCCATAACTTTTGAACCGCTTGGAATTTTTGAATTCTGTTTGTTTCTAGGGATAGAAAAGGGCTTATGGCCATTCGAATAGTAATATCCGTATTCAGGTTCGAATCCCGGAAGTGGCTTTTTTTGACACAAAATTTCGATTTCTCGGGAAATTTAAATGGAATGGTACAAACATTTTTTTGAAGAATAAAAATGCCAATAAAATAAGGAATATTCCCACTTTTATTTTTTCAAAAAAATAATCAGGGGCAGAGCCAGAGGGGTTCAAAACCAGAACTTGGTACACCCTGTATAACGAAAACCGAATTTTAAATTCGTTAAGAGTGGCTCAAAAAAGTTTTTCCATCTACACAAGTGATAAAAATACCAAATTTAAAGTTTCTTCAGTCCCGTAGTTCGCGAAAACCAAATCTCGTATTTCTACCAGAGGGTAAAATGACGTCTTTTAGAAAACGGCCATTTTGGATTAGAAGGTCTGAAATAAGAATATGATTAAACACTTAAAATGGGGAGTGGCCTCAATAAGAAACCATTTTAGCAAAAAAAAAAAAAAAATTATTACTAACCCTTACATTAATTCACAACAGGGCCGTATTAATGAGAAATTTTCAATAGATACGGCTGTGTTGTCAATGAGTGTGAGGGTTAGTTATTTTTTTTTGTTGGCTAAAATGGTTCCTTATTGAAGCCACTCACCATTTTAAGTCTTAAATCGTATTCTTACTTCAGACCTTCTAATCCAAAATGGCCGTTTTCTAAAAGACGTCATTTTAATCTCTAGTAGAAATACGAGATGTGATTTTCCCGAACTACGGCACTGATGAAACTTTAAAGTTGTCATTTTTATCACTTATGTAGATAGAAAACCTTTTTTGAGCCACTCTTAACGAATTTAAAATTCGGTTTTCGTTATACAGGGTGTAACAAGTTTTGGTTTTGAACCCCTCTGACTCCGCCCCTGATTATTTTTTTGAAAAAATAAAAGTGGGAATATTCCTTATTTTATTGGCATTTTTATTCTTCAAAAAAATTTTTGTACCATTCCATTTAAATTTCCCGAGAAATCGAAACTTTGTGTCAAAAAAAGCCACTTCCGGGATTCGAACCTGAATACGGATATTACTATTCGAATGGCCATAAGCCCTTTTCAATTCCTAGAAACAAACAGAATTCAAAAATTCCAAGATGTTCAAAAGTTATGGGCACCCGGCAGGACTTGTGAGACATACTGTATATTAAAAATAGAAACTTTTAAATTACCTACTTCGATTTTTTAACACTCCATCTTACCACAATAAGCTTTGAATTTTTTACGTCATTACATACCTGCAGCATTGCATTTCTTCCATTAATTATTTATAAATCAACGTATGTGCCATATAATACAAAATCATATTTTGGGGGAAAATAAAAAAAAAACTGATGAAATAAGTGTGCATTCAATTGTATTATCCCCACATTACGGTGTAATAAGGGGTTTAACTTATTACTTACAACCTCAGTTGTTTTTATCTTCTTCTAAAAATCACATCTCCTATTGTGGCTTTACCTCCAATCATTTATCCCTAACCAAAAGTGAACTGAGTATTTATGGTGAGATAGAAACTTGTATTTCGTAAACTTTATAGTTCACAAGATTTTTGACTTTCATTATATGAAATCAGCATATTCACTTATTTTGAAGAAAAAACTTACAAAAAACATTAATAATGTTTTTTGTCACTTTGTCTTGTAGATATGAAAAAATATATTATTTTGGTTCGAGATTTAGATTTGTTTTAATGGAAAGTCGAGATATTATTGTGGAAAAAATGATAAAGGCTGCATAATTGATGAACAGAAAAGCACCTCATTCCAGATTTTTGGAAGAAGAAAAAAAATGTATAATGAAAAATCTAAATTTTCATTTTTTCCATATTTTTTACAGGCTCATTTTGATGAAGTAACTAGAATTGAATCACCTTCCGAGGAAACTGATGATGCTGCTGCACCAAACGAAGATGTGTCAGCAGAAGAAGATAATATTGAACAAACATCGATAGGTCTTGGTCAGGCGGTAGCAGATCATTATAATCAGAAAAGCAATGTAGGAGTCGATCTTCGGAAACAAAGTAGGATTGTGCACATGAGGAACTTCAACAATTGGATTAAGAGCATGCTGATAGGTATTTACATAAAAATGATCATATTTTACCAAAAGTTTCAATACACTCAAGGTTAACCATTTTGGGGGAAAAGAGTAACAACAACCAAACATTCTTTCTTTTTCAGGTACCTATTAATAACAAATTCAATTTATTTTAGAGGTCCTTTCAATTTTATATTTTTTTTAAAAAAATAATAAAAAGTGTTTTAGTCAAGTGAAAACTAAGTCCTTTAAATATAATTACTTAATTTTATATTTTTAACAGGGGAAATTATTATTATTAATACTGCAATTTGTAAGTAACCCCTAAAACACATTAATAAATAAAAAATACGGGCTAAGGCATATACCGGTAAAAAAAGACAAAGTAATAGCAATAAATAACAGTTTCACTAAGTATCGATTTATTCATTGACTATCTTCTATAATTTCGATTGCAGGCGATAAAAAGGGCTTCCGTAGTTTTATCAGGTCGCGTCGGTAGGATCGAGCTACAGTTCTACATAAGTTGTGAGTACCTCTGGAGCAGACCGACTGGTGCTCCTCAGGCCAAAAGATGTTAAGCAATACAAAGTGATACGTTTTATTAATCGCCTTGTAAACCCAATTTCTCCCTTCAAATTAGCCTATTTATATTATTTGAGATCGTATATGCTTTAATATTTGCTTCTAATTGTTCGGAATATACTGGTAATTGTTTTTTTGTGAATTACAAAATGGCTGGGAATCTTAAATTGTCAAAAATGTTGACACCCTTTTGTGGCATATTACAAAATAGCTCTGCCGTTTCGACAAAAAATATATGAGTTGAAAATTTTATCCCATGGTAGGAGTTTTTTTTTTTTTTTTTTTTTTTTTTTTTTTTTTCTTAACGTCTCTTTAACATTTTTTATTTATCATCGAGGAAACTGAAATCTTACAAATCAGCAACCGACATTGATCTCACCCAGCCTAGGTTGGGGGGAATAGCCACTCTATAAAACCTCGCTGGACGTTGCTTAACTTTAGTGGTCTAACGGAACTGGTTTATTCAACGTGCAAAGACGCTGGCTTAGTAGAAGTTTTAAAATAATGAAAATCAATATTTTTTCAGGCGAATATCTTTCCAAATGTAAATCATCTCAACGTGGAGGGACTGTGAAAGTATTAGATATGGGCTCGGGTAAAGGAGGAGACATGTTGAAATGGTTGAATGGTGAAGTAAAACATGTGATTTTTGCTGACATAGCTAGTGTATCTATTGAAGATTGTAAAAATCGCTATAAAGAACTAAAGACGAAAGAAGAAGCTAAAAAACAGTTTGCTAAGAATGTTTTCTCCGCAGAATTTATTGCGGCTGATTGTTCTAAGGTGTGTCTCTCTCACTTAATATTTATTTTTAAATTTTGAGAAATTTCGGGAGTCATTGGGTGTGTCCGCTTTTTTAAAATGGGCAAAACTTATTGGTAGTTGACGAAAATTTAAAAAAAAGTTATAACATCGGAATGGCAATACAGCACATTCATTTGTCGAAATATGATTATTTCGACAAATCTATATATATATAAAAATGAATGTTTGATTGTATGTATGTATGTTCTTTATGCATTCCTAAACCACCCATCAGATTACTATGAAACTTTCACAAGTCTTTGGGCATATGTCCGAGATGGTTTCTGGCCAAAAAAATATATATATTTTGTAGGCGGGACCATGTGAGGCCGCCATCTTGGAATTACGCTTTTCCTCAATATTTTGAGAACCGCTTAAGTTATTGCGACTAAACTTTTGGGGGGCGTTATACGTCTGACCCTTAAAGGCTTTTGATCACTTTGAGTCATATTGTTTGTGGGCAGGGTCATATGAAGCTACCATCTTGGAATTTCGCTTTTCCTTAATATTATGAGAACCGCTTGAGATATTGCGATCAAAATTTTGTGAGATGCTTTAGGTTTGACCTTTAACAGCTTTTGTTCACTTTAAGTCATATATTTTGTGGGTGGGGCCATCTGAGGCCACCATCTTGGAATTTCGCTTTTCCTCAATATTTTGAGGACTGCTTCAGTTATTGCCACCAAATTTTTCTGAGATTTGTATGACGTATGACCCTAAATGGCTTTTGATTACTTTGAGTCATATATTTTGTGGGCGGAGCCATGTTAGGCCGCCATCTTGGAATATCAGTTTTTCTCAATATTGTTTAAGATATTGAAACTAAACTTTTGTGAGATGCTATGTCTGACCTAAATGGCTTTTGATCACATTGAGTCATATATTTTTGAGAACCACTTAGGTTATAGGGACCAAACTTGTCACATTCTACACGTATGCCCGGAAAGGTATCACATCCAGCCATATATTTTGTAGACGGAGCCATGTGAGGTCACCATCTCGGAATTTTTTTTTTTCCTCATATTTTGAGAACCGCTTAAGTTATTGAAGTGATTATGATATGCAATACGTATGCCCCTGACAAATATGACCAAATTTGTTCAAACTTTTTGTCCATATATTTGCACAAGTTGTTCAAATTTGATTAAATTATGTACAAAAGCGGTTAGGCGATTTAATGTAATAGAAATTAACAACTGTTTAATGGCTAAAACGTGTTGGGAGTAAGATTGACTTAGTTTTTTAAAAAAACTACGCAACTTAACAGCCCTTTACTGTTCCCTATGTTCTCCATAGGTTAACAAACGTGTAGGTAATATGTGATCTATATGTGGTATGCTCTGAACGCGTTTAAACGGTTGTACCTCGGTAATATGATAACTAATGTAAAAGTCAGATTTATTCTAATTTTTTTCTCTCATCTTCTCGAAACGAAGTTCGTCGGGCATCAGCTAGTGAATATATATAAATTCGAACTAATGCTAATAATAAATGCACATTAAAATAACGATATTGCTCACAACTCTCATGTACATTATATCTGTTTCTCATTTGTTCTGCTCAAGTCCCACTTCTCTTATTTACAAATTCCGCGATTTTACTTACTAGGAATTTGAACTGCGAAGTTTAAAAATGAGGGACACAAAGAAACACCCTGAACTTTAAGCAGAGAGACGAATTTACAAATTTATTTTGTCTTGTATTTTCTCTCATTTTATTGTTTGAAAAAATATAAAATTATTTTTTTTGTGTTAATTCAAAATAATTCGGAGAAGTTAAAAAATGTAGCCCTCCAATTTATCACCACTAAAATTATTTTCTTGTTTTTAGATTCGACTCAGATCTCACTACGAAGACAAAGTTGTCGAACTTGACTTAGTGAGTTGTCAATTTTGTATTCACTATTCTTTTGAAAGCCTACAACAAGCTAGATGCATGATTAAAAATGCAGCGGAATGTCTGAAAGTTGGTGGATTTTTTATTGGGACTGTGCCTGATTCCAATCAGATCATGTGAGTTGAATTAAAGTGTTTCTCAGTTGAGATGATCGCAAAGGTAGAAATACAATGTTTTCTTAGGAGGGTAGAAATACTCCAATTGGGATGAAGGCTTCATGAAGGACCCCCGGGCATACATTTTGACCAATAAATTAATTTAATAAAATCAAAAGTACCTATTATTATCAAATGTGGCGGCCTTTCCTTTCGGAATTCCAAGTCCACTAGAATATTGTCCACTAGTTAGGACTATATGTCTAGTATCATGTCCCCACGATGGCCGGTTCTACGCACCAGGACGACCTGGGACGCATACCATCACAGTTCGAGCCAAAAGCCATCAAAATCTTTTTGCTAAACTCATATCAATCTGTTTCTTCCATTTCAATTATTAATGCATCTATAAATGGAAGAACGTTTGGTTTCGTGAGAAAAAACACTACCACAACAACGCGTTTGAATTTCTGGATAAATTGGCATTTTTCTCGAAAATGTGCCATTTCCTAGGTTTAAAATGTTCATTAACATAACTAGCAGATTAGCACTTGTTTTTTTCTGTTGTAGTTCCTCTTGAAATCAACAGTTCCACCGTTTCGAGGTTTAGCATGAGTTTACTGATTTGCTATTGGTCGTTTTCTATCCTTAGAAGAAGTTCTCACAAATCCTTTGCTAGGTTTTGGGAAATTCTGTAGAGTCCTTATATATTTTTGTTTCAGGGCAAGACAAAGGCTATCCAACGATAAATCATTCGGTAATGAAGTTTACCAAATTGAATGTTTATTTGATTACAATGGCCATATTCCTTTATTTGGTGCTAAATATGACTTCAATTTAGAAGGTGTTGTCAACTGTCCGGAGTTTCTTGTTCATTTTGGTCTCTTTGAAAAAATAGCTCATGAATATGGTTTGAAATTGATACTCAAAGAAAACTTTAAAACTTTTTATGAAAGAAAATTGAAAGATAGTCAAGCGTTAAATCTACTTAGGAGAATGCATTCTTTAGAGGTACACAATTAAAAAAAAAAAAATACCGAAGGCGTGATTTCTTCCAATCCATTTATGACTTGCTATCTGTCCAGGAGGAAAAGTAATTCATACTTTAGATTGTGAGAGGTCACTTGAGGGTGACATCCTCAGGGCCCTGAGCTGATGGTGTAAAATGACACAGAAAGCAACTCTGTAATATCATTAAGTCTGTGACTCATTTTCTTATGGTTCTTTTCTGTCGTAATTACTTTCTTTTCTGTCGTAATTATTTTACAGTGATTGAGCAATATCGTTATCAGCCTCCAAAAACAGATGTATGATGACAATTAAAACTTTAACTTATCAAAGATAAGAATCTTGGTTGCGATTACTGTGTTGTAGTTACTGCGGTCACGATTTCAATATCAGACGACCTGCTTGCAGCTATGGCGTAGCAAGATCAGACCATCTGCAAAGATGGTGACCATTATAAAATTTAGGAATGATTTGTTTGCCGGCTACAGTATGGGAACTGATGTTTTTTGATTGAGGATCACTATGTACAAAAAAAGAATGTGTTTAATTTTTATTAATAAAATACAACTTTTGAACTCGGTCGGTCGGGGTGAAGGCAACCCCCCAGGAGTGATAGACAGGAGCCTTCTTTTTCTTCCTCAGTCTACCTTCTCCACGTTTTCCCTCCATCATTATCCTCTACAGAGGATTATAACCTTCCACCACACCCGGCACTAAGTTTTGCAAAGTTAGCGCATCTTCTACACCGAACTAATATCCCTTTTTAGTCTAGCTTATTAAAGATAAAAATTGTCAAGTTATATGAATTCATTAGGATAACACACCTTTCAAATAACTGTACTAAGAAGATACTTTGCATTCACCATTAACCATACGATTATTTTCAACTTTAATTTCAGACATATCCACCCAAAGAAGACGCAAAACTTTTGGGGCAGGAGAATGACTATAATCATGCTAAAGAGTTCCTAGAGAATAATTCTCAAATTCAGAGACTCGGTACGCTGTCAAAAGCTGAATGGGAGGCTATAAGTAAGTTAAATGTCATGTCAAAAAAATCACTTTGTCGGAAATTCGAGTGTTTTACAAGATATTTAAATAAAATGGATGGGGTTAAATGTTGTTTTCCGTCTCCAATTACCAATAGATGTTAAAGAGACGTGTTTTACAAGATATTTAAATAAAATAGATGGGTTTAAATGTTGTTTTCCGTCTCGAATGACCAATAGATGTTAAAGAGGCGTTAAGTCAAATTTTTTAAAAAATGTTGTTTTACATTTTTAAAAAATGTTGGTAGATAGATCACGAATATATCTAAATCATTGAACACCACTTCTCTAAACCCATAATTGAGTATGTGCATTAAAATTTTCGAATTGGCCGAGAATCGAACCAGGCGTCTTAGCATTAGACTACATTTACATAGTATTATCAAAAAAAAGTTATTATCAAAAAAAAGTCAAGGTGCACCAGAAAAACCTGCTGATTTTAAATATGATGCAACACATGCAATTTTGGAGATATAACAACAATTCTTATTTTATTTGAAAGAAATGGGGAATTATTTTAATATATGATTTATTGAACATGTGAATAATTTATGGAAGACATTTGCAGATCGGCGACGGCACTGTTGTATGACATGTCGCAAAACTTCGACGTTTTCATGCGTTCTAAAAGTTTTTGTTCTTCCTAAAGGTTTTTTTCAATGCAGAACCAGTCTTTTTGAAAATTTGAACTTATTGCAGAATGGTATTGCATGTAGGAATACTCCCATGAGATCTAATCCGATAGTACGAAACTTTCTCTGAGTAATGGCCACTGAATCACCACTTTTGAAAAATATCTTCACAACAAATAATGCTCGATGCTCATGAGTCCACGACTCCGTTGGAACAAATCTATGACAAGTTATGACTTTTTAAACTCGTTAGGTTATTTTGGCGCACCCTGTATTTTCACTGTGAGAAAAAAAGTAGTGAGGAAATTCTAATTAGTCCTCGGTGCTCTTTCTGACAAATTTGATTGGTTAATTTTTACGCTGTATTACCCCCTTACTTCTATTTTTTTAATTTTTCTCAGAGGTTTGTTCTGTTAAGTGATTTAGTTTTCAACTGATTTTTTCTTGACTAGAATATTATAGTTTTGGATTAACAATAATAGTAACTTGTATTCAAAACTTAATTTTTATTTCTAATATCTGTAATCTGTAATAAGTTGTGTCACAAGTGTTCTTAATAATGGTGCAAAAAATACGCAAAGGTCTTCTGTCTGTATAAATACTCAGACAGAAGACTTTTGATAAATATCCTCAAACTTTAATATGATTTGGATGACTACAATGGCCTTGTCTTTTGAATAAACATCTTGTATTCCACAATATTTTAGACCAGTAATATTGGGGTTACAATAAATCCTCAAATTCACTTTAATTCTAGCGTTTCATCTTCATAGTGACACCATTTTACCACGTACGTGTTCGAAATTTGCTCCACGTTACTGTTTACAGATAAATTAATGATAAGAGGAAGAAAAAAAAAATCGTCTTCTGACTTTTTCGTGTGAAAGATTTGAAATTAAATTTATGAAGAGATTCTTCGGTATGACACCCTGTATAAATTACAAATATTTTTTTTTTCTATATTTTATTAGTTGTTATTATGATTCTGTTTTCAGCTTTGTATCAAGTATTTGCTTTTGAAAAAGTCAAAGGAACCGAATATAGTAATAATATTATGAAAAGATCTCTGGAAGAAAGCTCTTCTACCTCTGATGTTCCAAGTAAACGACCAAAATCAGGCGAACGCTCCTGATACAAATTGTGATACTATTTAGTTAATTGGAATTCTACTTGTGGATTTCACAATAAGTGTTTTTTATTCTCTTATTTTGTAGGGGCTCTAGTTTCAGAAAAAGTCCTATCCAGTAAAATATGATTTGGATGACTGCAATGGCCTTGTCTTCTAAAGAAACAACTTGTATTCCACAATATTTTAGACCAGATTCTAAAAATTATAGTAATATTGGGGTTACAAAGAATACTCTAATCTATTGAGACTGATGTTCATATTTTCATCGAGGTTTGGCCATATATTAACGTATCCTAACCATACCATAATTTATTACGTTATCACATTGGCCGGTTATACGTGCCCGTACGGGGACGACCTGGAACACATAGCATCTTGGTTCCAGCCAAGGGCCATCAATCTTTTCGGTAACCTCATATGAACCCATTTCTAAAATAAATGGGAATTACGGTTGATTATGAGAAAAGCACCGCTACTATAACAGCAACAACCAAATATGATTATTGTTCATTTTTGTGACGCATGTCTCAATTATTTTTTTAATATCAAAATTATTTACCGTTTTATTGAAACTCGACAATGTTTAACTTATAGTATTTATCTCAATCATTGTATTATGATCCTACATGGTTCAAACACCCCGAAATAACTTGAAAATTATTGATGACCCAGGAAAGCGGTGGTCAACCCTTCTTCACCCATCGCACACGTTCACAGTTTATGCACATTATGAAACTGCATACACCCCATTTCTAGTATCTCGTGTCTTCCAGTCCTCGTTCTTCAAGTAGGTAACTACATGGTTTTATCATTTTTAAGTATTTTTCTATCTGCGTACCTATTTCATACAATGGTCATCATTTGCCTCTTAAATATGAATGGCCCCCTCCATTTCCCAGTTCATGTACCACTGCTCTAGACCACCCTGCTAATGAATTTGATTTAGGTTTTTTCTTGTTATTGTTAATTATTCATACTTAAATTAATGTAAAATTAAATAATTATATTTTTTCAGACTGCCATTTTTAATCTACTTTGGATAACCATTACTATGAACTAGCTTGACATTTCTTTAAGATCAACTGTTCCAAAACATTGAGGCAAACAGGATCTCTTACTAATTCGAACGCGTTGCTTACAAATAGTATGGACTAGATTAGGACAACGTTGTGCCCGTTACTTTTAAGATACATGGGAAGACTTGTTGTTATCATCATCTAGAAACGGTTTTTGCCAACTACGCTGACCTAAATCTCATAATTTCAATTTTAACCTTTCTTCTCTTCACTCTCCCTCCCCCTCTAAATTTGATTTACGTTTCAAGGTACGAAGAACCCGAAAATCGACTAAAATGTCAGATATCAGTGACAGACTAACCTTTTTTGAATCGCCTATTCTTGGAGGCCAATATTTCGCATGGACTCCCCAAAACCATGTGAATCATTGGAATATAATTAAATAGAGTTTCTTTGTATCTCTGTTATTTTACAGTATAAATTCAGGTGGACTCGAATGAAAATATTACCCTCATATAACTCACTTCTCACAATCTCAAATATGATTTATTTTCCTTACGAAAGTTTGTGCTTACGTATTATATTTTTCAACAAAAAAAAAAAAGGTTAGATATCTTTTTTTGTAGACCGTCCAATCACCCCTGCCTATGGCCCTATAATGAAACACTGATTATAAATAATAATCTCTACTACACCACTGAAATATAAATAACTTACGTACTGAAAAGGTAAAAAATAATTTTCCAGAATACGACACTGAAATTACGGTATGGTAAATAAATCAACGAGTCACTACCGATTTGTACTGATAAGAAGATGTAATTAATTAACCTTCCTACCGAAAAAAATCCAATTTCCAGATTACGACGCTAAAAGTAGGGGTTTATTATTGAAATTCAACATTTCGATTAATAAAAATTCAAATCATAGAAAACTTAATACTTTAAATTCAAACTTTGATATAATTTTGAGCACTGATTGTAGACGATTAAAAATAATAACCTCTCACTACACCACTTATTTTGCATATGTATACTGATGAAAAAAATATTTTCGTCCTAAAAGGGGGAAAAAATTAGAATACGACACTGAAATCGGGGTTGGGTTATGTTAAGAGAGTGAGAATTTAACATTTTCTATTTTCCTACAACCCAAATGTTACCTACGAAAAAAATACGTCACAAAATAGGTAGAGGAATCAACAACACTCAGTTCTGTGTTCGATTTTCAGCTGAAAATCTATCAGTTGGTTTTGATTATTCGATGTGAGCACATCGTATTTTTCGTTCGTATTCAATGTTCACCTAATGACCTTTTGTTTCGTTTTTTTCTTAATTTTCCCGTCGTAATATGTGTCATTAATTCACAAAAGTATTTCTAATTCTGACAATGTGACACATAGGTTTATTACTTTACTGATCAAAAAATTGGGCATTTTTTGGCCTTCAGGTAGGTCAACTTTAAGTGACAAAATTGCAGTTCACGGTGCAGCGGTCGAACGATTTTTTTTATTCGCTTTTTTGATTCCTGATAACTTGAAAGTATCAATTTTTGAGGGCGTTATTTTTTCCATTATTGAAAATAATAAAGCAAAATCTCATTAGTTTGATTCTATTTACACGATGCGCACACGGATATTTCGCAATAATATATATTCAGTTTTTGCTGAAAAATTAATAGCATGGTTCTGTGAACTGAAGACCTCAATCAGTTCCACCAAAATATTACTGTTTATTGGGTATCAAACACTTAAATTAGAATCAAACAAAAATTGTGGAATCAAAGCTAGGAGTTTTTGACAATTTAGAGAAAAATTATGGAGTTTAAAACAAGACCTTACTCATTTTTTTTTTTTTTCGAATCTGCCAGATGAGATTTGTAAATTTTGAAAATCGCGCTGCTTGGAGAACCATTCACGTACTTGAATTATGAATAAGCTGCATGAGATGTAGCCAGTTGAAACCATTGATGGTTGAAACTTATGTATATCAGTATATATATGGGAAATGTATATATTTTAGTGGTAAAACACGGGCGGTTGGATTAGGAAACATACATGAGCAAATTTGGTTTCGCAAGTTTTTAAAAAAACCGTTTTATAACTTGTTTGTATTCTACTTTGCTATAAATAAGGAATTATCACTCTAATAACCATTGCGATTTTCTGGATTATTACCTATTTTGTGAGTGAGGGTGAAAAAAACTATACACAAAAATGTTCTATCCCCTTGCCAATAGAAAATTTATTGACCTGCCAAACTTTTTTCAGTCTAAACTGGTTTCTCCTTAACACATTCGTATCCGTGTCACCCTTATGAGGGTGATAGTGTCTGTCCTCCGTGGTCCATGCTTTTTAATGAAAAATGACCCCATGTCCCATTCTTTTAAAACAAAAGTCATGTAATAAGGTCACAGAAATCATTATAGACAACTTATTTTTGCAAATTTTGAAAACCAAGACAATTGCATGTTCGCTACGTTCCATCCGAACACATGTCTCATAAGAATAACACTAAATCGCCACCCACAGAGGGAGGACAGGAACAAAAAGCGAACTATCTCCTGTCACCCTTATAAGGGGAACTGGTACATTGGAGACATTGAGGTGTCATCTTTCAAAGGGTGACAGGAACATGAAGAAACTAAAGGAAATTTTGTCCGGATATCAACGTGTATTACAAAAAAAAAAAAAAAAANAAAAAAAAAAAAAAAAAAAAAAAAAAAAAAAAAAAAAAAAAAAATTGATACTCCCACTTCTAAAGATTTGTTAGTGTGTTTCCAAATCTTGAGTCGAAGTGTCATATTTAATATATATTCAGTTTTTGCTGAAACATTACTAGCATGGTTCTGTGAACTGAAGACCTCAGTCAGTTCCACCAAAATCTTAGCAATGTTTATTGGGTATCAAACACTTAAATTAGAATAAAACAAAAATTGTGGAATCGAAGCTAGGAGTTTTTGATAATTTAGAGAAAAATTATGGAGTTAAAACAAGACCTTACTCATTTTTTTTTTTTTCGAATCTGCCAGATGGGAGAAAATTAAGGCAGCACAACTCGCGCTGCTTGGAGAACCATTCACGTACTTGAATTATGAATAAGCTGTATGAGATGTAGCCAGTTGAAACCATTGATGGTTGAAACTTATGTATATATATATAAATATTTTAGTGGGAAAACACTAATATTCTCCCATCTGACAGATTTTTTCTCCATGGGGTCCGACTTAGGGGAGAGAGAAAAATCCCACGTTCAAAATATTTTTCCCGTTTGGGGGAAAAAAAATTGCTCAAGCAATAAAGGCATGGCCGTAAAAACGTTTCCTAACCTATCGAGGGGGGTTAAAACATGTCAATAAAGCTAACAAGTAAACGTAAAAAGTTAAAAACAAAAGAGAAGTGGAAAAAATAAAAATATGGTTGGTGGGATTTTTCCCGCGATGTGTCACGCCGCACGCTAAAAAATCCCACAATTATGGGACCCTACCGTTCTCCCTCGGCAACCGGCATATTAATGAGATAACCTCAAAACTCAAAATTATATCAAAGTTTGAATTTAAAGTATAAAGTTTTCTTTTATTTGAATTTTTATTAGTCAAAAACATAAAGTTTATAGTTCACTAGTATAATTTTTAAAGTTTATGAAGATAGACTTTCGAAGTGAGATTACCAGTATCAGTTCTTATTGATTAATTAGTTTGTTGTTTACTTCTAACCGCTGACAGAAAAGGTAACTGACAATCCTTATGTCGTTTTTGTGACAAAATAGTTTGTTTCTTTCCTGGTCTGCATAATATTTTGAACAGTCATCACATCTTTCAGACATGTCCCAGGAGCAGGGACAACTTAAGGTCTCCTTGGGATTAGAATTCACAACCTGTCCTGATATTGTAGCACAGATAAGATGCTTATCTGATGATGGATTTGATTTCGCAGTGATTCCTGTTGTACATCCTAGGTTTACGAGGTACCCTGATGTTGAAAGGTATAATCAGTTTACAATGCCAGAAGAAACCTTGCAAAAACTATCGTCTGTCTATTATGAATATAATAGAATGTTAGTCTTCAAAATAAATTGTTCCTTGAAAGACATTGAATCCGTACATACGGAAATACAAGAGCAAGCCAAAGATCTTCTAGAACAAGAATTGAACTATGTCACATACCTTGGAATTCCATTCGTTGTTCTCAATTTAGATAGACCAGAATTTGCAAATTTTGCCAATGTTATCAACTCGCACGCGGCAAAAAATCCGAAAGGATTATTTTTCTACATAAAGATTCCATTAACTCCATGTAATCCAAATATTTACCATGAAGGAGAGAATACTGTTTCAAAAGAAGATACTTGGGATTGGTGGAATCAGTTTAGGACATTCACTCAATATCGGTTAAATATTATGCTTGCACTAGAGATCACTGAGGACATTTGTGACGAGGATAAGTTGGTTAGGTGGCTAGGAGAACCTCTGCGAACAATTTTCATTGCAACTCACATATTCCAAACAAACAAACTAGGTTACCCAGTTCTTAACAAAACTTTATCCAACTTTATCAAAAGAGCCTTAGAAAGAAACGTGCAGATCATCATCACTGGGGTGAATCGTCACCAGAGGTATCTCTCGTACGCTCAGTACATGCACTATCTGAGAAAACTTACTTTGTCAGACGATCCACTTGTTGTGTCCGCCGACCAGTTCGAGGATCAACTTCAGTATCCACTACAGCCCTTGTCAAGTGATCTCACAGCTTTCACCTATGAAGTTTTTGAGAAAGACCCTATTAAATATACTAAATATCAAGAAGCTGTCTACGAAGCTCTGCTGGACAGAGTTCCTGAAAAGCTCGCTGATTCTGTAGTTACTACAATCATGGTTGTAGGAGCTGGAAGAGGACCCCTTGTTACAGCGTCTATTGCTGCAGCTAAATTAGCTAAAAGGAAAATTAAAGTTTTTGTGATCGAAAAGAATAAAAATGCAGTTGTAGGTTTATTACATATGAAAGATAACAAGTGGGTAGGAGTCGATGTTACCGTAGTGTCCGTAGACATGAGACGATGGAAGTCGCCGGTGAAAGCTGACATAATGGTGTCAGAACTCTTAGGGTCATTTGGAGATAATGAACTATCTCCTGAATGTTTATATCCTGCCCAAAGGTACCTAAAGGAAGATGGTATCAGCATACCATGTGAATACACATCATATATTGGCCCTATCATGAGTCAAAGACTCTACAATGAAGCCAAATATTTGAGAAAAGAAGACTCTTATTTGAACACACATCCGTTATTTTCATTTGAACAGCCCTATGTTGTCTATCAAAGAAATAGATACGAGATATCACCACCACAGCGATTGTTTACATTTGTCCACCCTTGTCATGAGAACGATATCAAATACAATAGGCAGAGCAACTTGAAGTTTACTGTAAATACGAACTGTGTGCTTCACGGTTTAGCAGGTTATTTTGACACGTGTCTTTACAAAGATATTACGCTTAGTATTCTACCGGAGTCTTTAACTCCGGGACTCATATCTTGGTTCCCAGTGTATTTTCCAATCCACGTTCCTCTTCAACTGAAGGCGGGGAGTGAAATAGAACTCAACTTCTGGAGGAAAGATGACGATGAAAAGGTTTGGTATGAGTGGCTCGTTAGCAAACCTCTCTGTCTTCCAATACACAATGTGAATGCTCGTTCCTATAAGATGATCAAGAGTATATCAAGCTAGTCGTGAAATTCTCCCAAGTTTTCTGTCCACCAACCTCACTATTCTAGTCCCATCAACCGGTCCGAGGTAACCATCTTATTAACTTGAACAAAGTTTCAAAAACAACTGACAATTCTGACATCCAACTTGCAGCTTGAAGGTCTCACCTATTTTTACAGGAGATACCGCCCGAACAACAAACGCAATCTTTACCTCCAATCTGATGGTGAGGTTTGGATTCATACAAACTATGGGCTCCCCAAATTTTGACCAAAACGGACTAGCCATTTTGAAGATATGCTGTTATATACAGTTCGAATTACGAGAGTTGAGACACTAGAGAAATAATTTCTGTTGATCGGACGTAGTGAGATCTGATATATTAATTCCATGATTTTTCTATCAGCGTCTGTTTATCTGTTGATTGCACGATGATTCTCGAACGTATTGTCTGATTTTGATAAAACTTAGTATAGACCTTTATGCTCATTTTTTTTTAAAAAAAAAAAAATTTCAAATACATTTTNAAAAAAAAAAAAAAAAAAAAAAAAACATTTGATACGCCCACTTCTAAAGATTTGGTAAGTGTGTTTCCAAATCTTGAGTCGAAGTGTCATATTTATCAAAAAATATTTATTTTCCCTCTCTCGCTTTTTATATTGAATTCAAGAAATTATTTCAGAAAAATATTAAATAATAAACGACTAAGATCAGATCATCACACAGCCGAAGCTATTGATGGGTACATCAACAAGGTCTAGGAAAACCCACGCAAAGGGTTGCACAGGTGCTCCAAACGAACATCGATACAAGTCTCCTTATTGTCATTATTATATTTTTTTGTCTTATTATTATTATTTTTTTAAATTTCTTGATGATAATTTGTTAATGTTCGTTTTTGAACTCTATTGAGCCCCCGGGCGCCTGGTTTTCATTTTAACTAAGTGAGTTCTGCAGTTCACAGAACTATTAGTTTACATAGGTATATGGGTTGGCGGAGTGACGCTGCGATGTTACTTTTCAATACATGGTAGGCCGTATGGCTATCATCATCTCAACTCTCGTAATTCCAAATCGAAGTGTGTTTTCAGATGAAACTACTAAAAAAATATAAGGTTTAAAACTCTCCTCCTACTGTCTGCAAATCAGAGCGTCTTTCCACTACTCCAAAAACCTGCTGGGCAGACTTTTTTTAAGTTGACCACTCTCGACTGGTCCAAACAGTTCTCTGGATTTTTTTCTAGAATTATATATAAATTTAAAAAGTTGATAAAATTTTAATGTACAGGGTGTACCAGGAAAAATGCGTTCCTTGAAACCACATGTTCTATAGGTAAAAATGGTGGGGTCTATTCTATAGAAAAGTCTTGAACGGCAAATTAGATTCAAGTGAATTTTGTACCATCTATTATTGGTTACAATCCCTAGATTGAAAGATTTGAAATTTCCAAAAATCATTAGGGCTGGAGATCTTGGGGGGGGGGGGCCCATANTCTTGGGGGGGGGGTCCAATATGTTAAAAACATCAGCACTTTATGTGTGCTAAAAAAAACTTAAACTGTTAAAAAGTACCTACGTGTTCTTATCCTTAAAAAATCCCGAAATAACCACTCTCAAATGTGGGGCAAATGCCGTAACTTTAAGTTTCAAAAATTTATAGAATTATGTTTGAAATCGCCTTAGCACAAAAAATTTGAAATTCTACTTGTAAACGGTTGCAAAAAAAAAAAAAAAAAAAAAGGCGTTTCCTTCTCACTTTTTCAAATGTTTCCCCTTCTTTGATCATTTGGTTTCAAAGAAAGCATTTTTGTTTCTTTTTCATAGAATATTTTGTATTGCAGTCCTCATAGCCTGTATGAATTTAAAAGATATAGTGTGATCTATAAAAAAAGAAGAAGAATGTATTGTGCCATATGTATTCAATGAAGAATACATTCATAAGAATGTATTCAATGCCAAAACTCTTTTTGAGGTTCCCAAAGCCCCAATCTCGAGTTTCGGCCATTGGTTCGTGTATGTATGTCTGTTTGTGAACAATATGTTTCAAGAACGATAGGCTTCGTCGAGTTCTATTACAAGGGCGATTATTTAGAGGCGAAAAAGTTTTTAATATGCATACATAAAATTGCTTTTATATGGCATTGTTATATATATATATATATATAGTTTCGGGCATGTGGCCGCCGGATCAGGCGTTTATATGGAGGTCAATTTTCATACCCCTTCGCTGTAAGGTCTTATTTCGGCAATAACGTGTCGAATGTTTTCTTTCAAAATCCAAGTGCTCAATTATCGGCGTTGATGAAACTGCTAAAAATCGTGGAAAACACACAGATCAAAATTTTAGGCCACCAATAAAATACTTACAATTTAGCTATTCACTATTTCTAGAAACACCTTCCGGTAAATCTAAAATGTTACAACTTATCTTACTTTAGACGAGAGTGTCGGGCAATGTGAACATATTCTAGAATCTTTTTTTTTTTTTTTTAATTTGGCTTAACGTCTCTTTAACATCTATTGGTCATTCAAGACGGGGTTTTACCCTCCATTCGCTGGAAACTTGCAAACCAGCTACCCACATTGACCTCACCCAGTCTGGGTTGGGCCGGAAAAAAGAGCCAACGATACGTGGTGTTCACAAGCGGTCACCCATCCAAGTACTGACCTACGTTGCTTAACTTCAGTGATCTGACGGGAACTGGTTTATTCAACGTGGTATGATCGATCGTTGGCTAATTCTAGAATCTTTATTCATATTATTTTTTTAATGTTTCGTTGTGCATAAAATCTATATAAACAGACAACAAATTTCTATCTCTAACTCTCACCTTTCTCTTTTTGGGTGAAATTCATAAAAACCGCTAAAAATCTGCAATAATAAAACTCTAAGAGACCATTTTAACAAAAAATAATATAAATTACAAAGAGTTGAATGGTCACCATGAATAGGAATTTACATAAAAGTGACCTAACAAATCAAGTCTCTAGCACTTAACGTTCAAGAGATAAATTGTTGACAGACATATATATATTACACATTAACCAAACGCTGAAACTCGAGATTCGGGCTCTGGGAACGTCAAAACGTGTTTTGTTATTGAAAACTCGACATCGAAAATATTTGGCCCATTACAATACTTTCCTATTTAAAAAGATAAACAGAAATGAGTGTAATTATTAAATTAATTAATAGGATATTTTAAGCCTTGTTAGAGAAAAAAAAATTGATTCATGGTTGGGTAAATAAAGATAAAGAAAAGAGTGGATCAATTTATAGCAAATAAAAATTGGAAATAATGTTCCCACTTTTCTAAAAATGAAGTATGTAGTCTAAAGAAAGACACAATACATAATCCATGTGAAAAATTGTCTAGACGTAAAAATATTTTTTCCACAAAAGTTTTTTTCTTTAATTTTGAGGCTGCCTTGGGAGTCTATTTTTCCAACTATACAGGGTAAACCTGAAAAACGTTATCTCAGAATTAGGATAGGTAGAACACGCCATTTCTAACACAAATTACTCTATTCAATGTATACAGAGTGTCCATAAAGTGTCACCCCTCCCCCTGTATCTCGGGAATGGCTGAAAATATAAGAAAACCCAAAAATACGTATCCCTTAGATTTTAGGGGGATTAATTTTAGACCAAAAAATTTTTGGCCTCGGCCAGCCGTTTAGGCTGGGCACCAACTGGCTTCAAAATCTTAAATGAGAAGGTATATCACCTTGTTTTAAAGGTATCGTTAATACGAATTCATTACACAAAACCAGAGCTTTCTAGGATCTACCATTCACGAATTACAGGGTGGAACATGTGACATGGACCCTTTGCGGTCGCACCGAAATGTTTTTTTACTAAATTACTTATATGATCCCAAATAAGTAATTTAGTAAAAAATAGTGTTCCAACAAGATGGTTGTCCCGCCTACTTCGTCCGCAGATTTCGAGCTTTGTTAGACCAAAATTTTCAAAAAAGCTGGATAGGTTTGGTCTAAGAAAGCTCGATCTCTTCAGTCAAAGTGGTCGGGATAACCATCTTTTTTATTAAATTACTTATTTGGGATCATAAAAACTTATTTCTAGGCATTTTTACCTACCATTTCGGTGCGGCCGCAATGGGTTCATGTCACATGTTTCACCCTGTAATTCGTTAACGGTAAATCCTAGGGAGCTCCGGTTTTCTGTAATGAACTCGTATTAACGATACCTTTAAAACAAGGTATCACTTGATATACCTTCTCATTTAAGATTTTGAAGCCAGTTGTTGCCCAGCCTAAACGGCTGGCCCAGGCCAAAAACGGTATCCATAGATAAAATTAATCCCCCTAAAATCTAAGGGATGCGTATTTTTGCGTTTTCTAATATTTTCAGCCATTCCCGAGATAGGGGGTGGGGTGAGACTTTATGGACACCCTGTATACCGTTTTCTCTTCGTTTTCAAGATAGCGGCAATTTTGTAAATTTCGACCTTACCCTAAGAAATCGCTTGTAACTTTTTTTGGCTTCAGATAAAAAAAATATATAATTTAAACCAGCAAAAACAAGTGCAAAATTGTCGTAAATATTATTACAAAAAAGTTTCTAAACATTCGGTCTGACGTCGTTTTACGATCGATTCTCCCAAAAACTCAATTTGTATTATTTCTTCGGCATTTTGAACTGAAATTTTGACTGAAAAAAATCAACCCAGAAATGGGCATGCATTAGATAAAATATATCCTTACTCTTAAGTTGATAAACAAAATCATCTATGTACATTACATTTATGGGGAAGCTATGAGCAGATATCTATCAAAATCGTGTAATATTTACAATAGAATAACATTAGTAAAAGAAAAGTATTTTTTTTTTTTTTCGGTCAAAAGAAAGTATCTAACTTGAGTTATAGTGAATAATAGCATTGAGTTGAATGAAACTTATCTTAATGCCTATCCGTTCATAGCTCCGCCAAAAATATGAATAATTAGACGATTTTGTCATTTAGCAGCTTAGAGTATGGATATGTTTTACCTAATGCATCCCCATTTCTGGGTTGATTTTTTTCGGTACAAATTTCATGCAAAATACCGAAAAAAAATTGAAGATGGTTTTGAGAAGAACCATCCAATAACGAGTGATTTCGTGGGATACGATCGGAATTTACAAAATGACCGCCATCTTGAAAACTAGAGTAATTTGTGTTGGAAATGACGCGTTCTACGTATCTTAGTTCTGTGATAACGTTTTTTCAGGTTCACCCTGTATAGTTTAACGAAGAGGAAACTTTGGGTCACATATATCTAAATAAAGGTCGTAATGATAATAATTGCAGTCTCAATAGAGATTTGCAACCAGTTCAATAATAATGATAGGTTAACTAACTTATAGTTTTGATTTTAAATGACGTTGTTTTGATATTTCATCTGCAGCCGTTAAGTCTTCTCCCTAAATGAACTCCTTAAAAAATAAACCTGCAGTCTCCTATTTTTACAAATAGGTTCTGGGTATCTTAAATTATTGTTTGATTTACATGACATTGTTTTGATAATTTTAATGATAAAACCCCAACCACGCAATATTGTCTCAAAAATTCAAATACTAGGTCTAAAAATTTCTGGGAAAATTTTCATTTGGTTGAAAAATATCATGGCAAAGGACCATAAAAATGAGAACGCAGAGGACTTGTATAAATATATTAATTTATTTTCCTTGATAAAAATGCAATCACATGTTTTTTTTATTTTTCTAAAAAAAAAGGACATATTACATTTGGTATGTACAAAGAGAGAACCAATGAGAATCTGAGAAAAGACTGCCGAAAATTTCTGATTATTTCAGTGCACGTTCCGCGCCTGTGACCTTTATTCATTTTAAAGGCTAAAATCACACAGGTTATCAATACCAGCGTAAATCTCGCAGACAAATGGATTTTTTTGACACTGAGGGATTTGCCATAAGTCAGCCGTATCTAAACTACGGTAGTTAGAGAAGTATATTTTTGCTCAATTTTTATCGAATGAGTACTTGAGTTTCCTGCGGTACCAGTAGGAAGGAGACTTCTTCTCAAAATTGGTAAGAAAGACAAAGCAATCAACTCTTTCGCAATTATAGATGGGCACACAATGTAGCATTTTGTCCTCATCTCTGTATTTGAACCAGCAGATTACAGGTTAAGAAACTGTCATTGCTATGACTGAGCTAGTGAGGCTTTATAGTATTAGAAATAATAGGCTATTTGAATCCGTAATAATTTAAAGTTGTTTCATTGGTTCAAGATCAATCAAAGATTGAAACAGTGATAATATTTTATATTTACTACAAACACATAAAAAAGAGTATACCTAACTAGAATAAATATAAACTGAAAATACACAGATTGTTTCACTTGAATACCACATTCTCAAGGTTATACAGAGTACCGTGCAATAAGATCAAATTGAGCTATTTTTGCACAATTCATCTGAGTTCAATAAAGAACAACCCATTTCTGAGTGGTGCAGACAATGTAGGGAGCGATCACTGACCCTCTTCTAAGATAATAACACATCGATGGAATCACTTGGGACTTTTTTTAAAACTCGGGAGATTTATTTCATTAGTTTAAAAATCGCCATATTTTTTTTTTTTGAAGACTGATCGATTGCTGAAACTTATTGAAATTTGGAATGTAATTCGGGGTTTAATCGTTACTCGATGCTTTGGCGTTACTGTCAGTTATATAAAAGGGGGTACCGTATTAGAAAAACAGAATAGGACAAGTACTCAGTTGTCCTCACAAGACTGACTGCGCCCTAATAAAAATTCAACGATACGTGGTGGTCCCGGGCAGGCTCCCACGTAAGCGTAGTTATTATTTTTAAATCCGCTGTACAAATTTGGGATTCTCAAGGAATCATTCTGTTAACTTTTTTTTTTTTTAAAAAAAAAACAATTTGGTTCTGAAAGGACGCTGTCCAAAGATCCTATGAATGGACGAAGAATGAGAGAAAATGCTGAACAATTGGCCTTGTGTTCTTCCGATACAATTTAGATTATCACGATTTATTTTTTTGTTCTTTTCATTAAAAAAAATCTATGACGGTGGAACACACTCAAATATATGAGACCCTGGGTGGCCGAGAAATTAATCAGTCAATACTATGGACGTAATAGATATGGATACCCATACAAAATTTATCAATGTACGAACAGACTTTTAAATAAATCGATTAATGGATTCTCCGTACCCTTACATTGTAAAATGTAAAATTTTAATAAATCGATTAATGGATTCACGTACCCTTGAATTGTAAAATGTAAAATTTTAAGGAGGCGGGAGGTAATATTTTCGCGGTCGATTCTAAAAGTTCTATATGAAAATAATAAACCATAAAACGCTCCCTGGTTTAGTGGGTATCACACTGGCTTTGCAACGCGGGAGACCCCGGTTCAAATTCTGGCGGAATCGGATTTCTTTGGAACTGCTTAGTTGTTCGAGGTGCACTCATCTCCGTGAGGACAATTGAGTAGCTAGCTAGTTATGGTGTGAGTAGCGACCAATGGCATCATTACAAGAGCAAAAAGAACATATCTATAATACTGTGATGGTTTAGTGTAGATTACATTTACTCATGTGATACTCACATAAGGAAATACTTTAACACAAAATAATAACACATTTATTAAAATAATAAATTACAAATCGTGGAGCTAAAACTTCGTTCAAAAAAATCAAAAATAGTCGTGTTTTTCAGACGCTTGACGAAGTAGACAGTCTGCTACTCCTTGAATAAAAACCATTTGCGTTTTTGCATATTAGTCAGAAAACGAAATAAGTACAATTCATAATTAACTTACTACTAAAAAGAGGAGAAAGCGCCTTTCGAATGAATAAATAATATTTTAACTTATAAACTTTTTTACAAAAATAATAAAAAGAAAGAACCTAAACCAATTTTTATTTTAAAAATAAATAAAATAAATAGTAAAAATACTTTTAAAAAATATGTCCCGAATTTACTCTCCAACCCTACCCAAACATCAAATCGGAGGGGAACCGCTATAAGAAAATAAATTGTGGTTTTAAATCAAAATTTCCAATCAAATATGTACAGATAAGGTGGAACCAAATTTTTGTATAATATTTTAAGAGCTTGTTTCTAGGCTTGTTTTATAGTAGTAAAACTCAAATGGCCGCTATGAGGGTTGAAAATTTGGCATTATGTCGTAAAACTATTTCGTATGGTTATGATGCCCTTAAAATATCACGTGAACAGTTTTAACACTGTATATTTTAAACTTCTTTGTTAGAAGAAAATAAATTATGAAATATAGGTAACGTACATTTTCAATGATCATTTTTTTTTGGCATTGAAGTATCTAGTTGGATGAAGATATATTCTTCACGATGGCTGGTTCTACACACTTGGGTATTGCAAATGTAGTGCAGCTGAGTTTAAGAGGAACATCAGTATAACAAGAAGTATGTATCCCTTTTACATCTTAAAATGTGTTTCCGCGCAGACTAGTCAACCTTGACCAGGTTGCGGAAATACCACTTCTGGGCAAATACCAGTCCATTAGTCAGTAAATATAAACCATCTATTTATTATCTTCGTGATATTAGGAGACCAAGGCTGCCCAACTCTCAGGCCTCCGGGATATGGCTTATTAAAAAATAACATTTTTTAAAAAACAATTGTCCCAATAATAATCTGGGGGCACATGATGTACAACACATCTTTGCCTGTATCCTAATGCTAAGGAACTGTCACCCATTAACCTACAAACCATGCGGGGAAGTGGCTCAATTTCTCTATCTTCCTTCTCTAGAAGACAATGGATGCTGATGTGCCCCTGTCTGACATAAAAATTATGTCCCAAGTCCAGAGAAGGGGCTGGGCATCCTTGGTATAGGAGATATATTTTTTAAAAATTGACATTCATTATCATGTTTTATACACAATAGAGACTAAAAATCAAATTCATAATTTAATAATAAACTTAACTTAAGATACCTACTTTAATATAATCACAAAAATATATTAATTTCTATTTTTTTTTTTTTTGTTCATCATTCGAGATTTCTATAGGATAACAGACGTGAGACGATTTTTATTCCCCTCTGAACCATGAAATATTTCGAAAAAAATCAAAAACAAATGCGAACTATGGTCTATCTATACTTATATAACGCAAAGCCCAGTTGGTATACTGACTGACTGATAATCAACGTAGAGACTTGAAATTTGGCATACAGGTCCCTTTTAGTATGTAGGTGCGTAATAAGAAAGGAAAAAATTTAAAGTTTAAGTGGGATCAATTTACCGCCATAAATGCCGCTATTTAGCGGGTCTTTTTGCATTTATTTTCTGGGCAAATTAAAAGAGGTAACGAAAAATGACCGAGAATAGACCCCTCCCAAAACAGTATTTAAGGATCCCATAAAAAACATAAAATTTGAAAATTTCCGGTTTGTATCCGATTTATGGACGGTTTTCACCACCAAAAAATCGGAATTGAGAAGTACCACTTCGGGATGAGCGAGAAAGCTGAAATTTCATACAAAGGTGTTCCGCAGTACAAAAAGTCATATCCTTGAATAAAATATTGAATTTTCTAACCATGAGCGGTGCTCACTCTGGGGGTCGGTTCCACCAAAAACCCATAGTTAGGAAGTATCACTTCGGAATGAGCGAGAAAGCTGAAATTTTATAAGGTGTTCCGCAGTGCAAAAAGTAATATCTTTGAGTAAAATATTGAATTTTCTAAATAGGAGCCGTGTTCACTCTGGGGGTCGGTTCCACCAAAAATCTAAAATTGAGGAGATTTATTAATTCCCCGATCTCGAAATTGTTGTTGAATTTTGTAACCGTAGCGAAGCACGGGAAAACTGCTAGTTTATTATATAATATTTCCTCATTCCGCCCTTTGCTTAGGAAAAGGCAAATAATTCATTCAAGAAGGTGAATATAAATCGCACATCATGATTATATTTTTTTTTGAAGAGCTTCGAAAACCATAGATATTAAAGAAACTTAGTTTCCTTCCCTTTTCATTTGGCTATCAAATCAAAGATTGGTACGAGTTCAATTGACTTGGGTTAGTGATAAAACCTTTTTTTGTCCTTTTTTTTTAAAGAAGCGTTTGATGCTGAGTCTTTGAAGTGTTTCCCTAATAAAGTCATTAAAAGTAAAATAAATTCCTACTTCTGAATATTTACCGTACTTGGTTTATTTCAACCAAAAATGCAACACAAATAAACTTTGATGATCTTAATATTAATGTGCGTAAAAAATAAAAATAATTAAAATATGTATTATTAAATTTTATATTTAAATTATATTGGCTCACTCGTCAGTAAATTATTGCTAGGAGACGAAAAAATCGACAAACACGCATATATCATAATTAAGAGTCAATTGATTTAGTTTCTTGATATTTTTTTTATATAACAATAATTACATATTCACATCCATTTCTCAAAGAAAAAGAAAGTCGACTAACTGATTTTCTGATGAGATCAAATTAATTGGAACTTTTCATAAACCCCGTTCGGTTACAGACTTGTTTTTCTTCTTCTGTATGGTGGGTGGGTGCGGTTATGAAATTCCTTTTCACACAGGTGGAGTAGGTTTAAAAAACGTAGTCAGCAGTAGCCATATCTATGGCCCAGTTAAACTTGGCTCGTTGTGTTTTATTGTAAATCTTCTCTATTGGAACATTGTATTTCTTGCACCTGTGCGAACATCAAATTATAAATTAGGAACACATAAAATGGACAATGTTATCACAGTGTGTAAATCTTAAAATAATAACTATGACAGCGCCACTCGGCAAACTGAGGAAATTTAGATGACTTGGTCTCATGCTTTTCCAACTATTGAAAAAAATAACGATTTGAATAAAAAAAATTGGGGGACTGAAACTTCAAATTAAGCTATTACCCCCCTTCGTTTTCCCCGGTAATTTGTCCAGGAGTTCTGCTCTAACGGAAAAAGAATCATACAAAGTTGTTTGCATCTCAGTATTTACATACTACGTCTACAACATTCAATGTTGTGACGTCAAGACTCACCAAGCTATAGAGATCCTCGGATCCAGATAGTTCAATTTTGAAGTACCCAAAGCGATAGTTTTGTTCTCTTCTCGATCTGTTTCTTGAACTTCCAGCTTTAACAATTGTTGTTTAAGACGATCCAAAGCTGTTTTCTTTTTGTCAACCATTGCTTTGCTTTCACCACCCTTCTTAGCATCTTTAAACGATCGTTCGGCTTCTTTTACTTGTTTCTTCTTACTGGTGATTTTTTCTTTTAAATTATCCATAGATTTTTCGTGAGATTTGGGAACAGACCGTTGATGGTTACACAAAATAGCTACAGCACGATTCGCTCGATTGTAAGCTAAGATCTGAAAACGCATATATTTTTTAAAAAAATTAGACAAAAATCATTTAAATATTGATTAGCTTGTGTTAGCAGAGTGCGCATCACACTCGGTTAGCATAGGGGAGGTTCCGGGTTCTCATCATAGGCGGGTCTAGAATTCGTTAAGTTCTTAATGGACATCACACTAAACTAAAAATCGTCTAGAATCCTGAATTGAGTGAAATGAATGAATCCTGAAAATGTTCAATTTGGGTACTGAAGTATTTTTAAGAATCATTGATTACATATTAGTAGAATTGTCAATTGGTGATAATGATTTGTAATAATCAATAATTATATAAGTAATAATCAATACTTATCAAAATAAGACGTTCTCTATAAATAAGATTCTGGAAATTAATTATCTTTACAAGAGGATCTTGTAAATTATTGAAGAATATTTCAAGTGTTTCGGCTTTAAACTTTTTAAGGTGTTCGACGAGTCAATGAGGGAACTCCTCATGTTCTCCTTGAAAAACAATTTTTGTCTGTCTAGAACTGAACCAACTTACCATTTCAGCTTCAGTAAAATCAGGATCTGTCAATTCATTGAGTTGTTGTTGGAGAGTTATGGAGGCATTGTATGTACGGAACACTTTGGCTGTCAGGTCAGGCATCAATTCACTCAAATGTTTGTTGAGTACTTGCGTGGTTAGACGGTCGAACAAATCGTCACTGCCTTTTTTATTTTCTACGAAAAGTTGTAAATTTTTGAACACACGTTTTTCAACTGGAACTTCATTGTAGTATCGGATAGAATCTTTACCAAGGAAATCAAACACGACAACGTACTCTTTGTCTGCAGGAGAGGAAAACAAATAAATATCAATATCGGACCAATGGAAATAAATGGTACGGAAAACCGTAAACTAGACTTATTTCAAATAAATTTGTCTACATTTGGCTGTTGTTCACTCTGTATTGAACATATTATTATATCATTTATAGTAAGAAAATATACATTTCAATTATATTTGACAGCCTTTGACTGTTGTCACAGCTCTTTAGTGAAATATTAATTTCATTGGATTTGCAGCCTTCGGCTGTTGTCACAGCGCTTTAGTGAAGTATGTATTTCATTGCAGCCTTCGGCTGTTGTCACAGCTCTTTAATAAAATATTAATTTAATTACATTTGGCAGCCTCCGATTGTTGTCACAGTTCTTCAGTAAAATATTAATTAAATTAGATGTGACAACCTTCGGCTGTTGTCACAGCTCTATAGGAAGTATTAATTTCATTGGATTTGCAGCCTTCGGCTGTTGTCACAGCTCTTCAGTGAATAATTAATTTCATTGGATTAAATTAGATTTACAGACTTCGACTGTCGTCGCAGTTCTTTGGTAAAATATTAAATAAATTACACTTGGCAGCCTTCAACTGTTGTCGCAGTTTTTTAGTGAAATTATTTTTCAATTAGATTTGTTTTGTGCCTGTTTTAATTCTTATCAAAATTGAAATCATATTACCAGGATTAGAAAAATGGACCGAATTTAAGGTTTGCAGGCCTTAAGTTCCCCGAGATGAAGATAGCACCCTGGGAGCCAGTTATTTGTCATGATATTTTAGAGTATGTTTTTAATTTCAAGAAAATTGGAGCTCTATTGCCACTTTTAGAGAGGTGACCCTAATTTCCGGTATGGTGCCATAAAGGAACCTCAGATGAAGATATAGCCCCATGAATCTCAAAAAAATTCTATGTTACAAACAGTCTCTGTTTTAAATTTCATCAAAATTGGAGCTCTATTGCCACTTTTAGAGAGGTGATCCTAATTTCCTGTTTGGTGCCGTAAAGGACCCCTAGATAAAGATAGCCCCATGAAGTCCAAAATTTGTCGATGATATGTTACAAACGGTTTCTGTTTTAAATTTCATCAAAATTGGAGCTCTATTGCCAACTTTAAAGAGGCGACTGTTTCAAATTTCATCAAAATTGGGCATGCCGTTTGGGTTCTAGAGGGTCACCCCAAAATGACTTCTTTTGACCGATAAATAGACCCCAGAAGGTGCTATCTCCAATGTTAAGGTTTTGGCTGGAATTATGGACTTAAGGAATATTGGTGCCAAATATCATCAAAATCTGACAAATAATAAAGACTGTAGATGCGCGAACACGATTCCACGGACATATGGACGGTCGGACGGACACATATTTTTTCTAGACCACTTTTTTGGTATCTAGTCGTCATAATTCGTCCAGAAAAGCNAAAAAAAAAAAAAAAAAAAAAAAAAAAAAAAAAAAAAAAAATTCACCAATACAATACTTTACTTACCTATATACTTCGTATATGGGAAGATAAAGTAAAAAATGTTTCAATTTTGTACACAGAAAGTCTAAAATATCACGAATCATATGTCAAATCATATTTTAAAACAAACACTTTACAAATTGTCCACCAACAAGGAAAACTATTGACCATTTATTTATTTTGTAGATCACACAGAAGCGTTTCTCTACCCTGTTGCCATTTATTTATTTTGTAGATCACACAGAACCCATTCTCCACCTTGTTGCCATTTATTTATTTTTTATATCACACAGAACCCATTCTCTACCCTGTTGTCATTTATTTATTTTGTAGATCACACAGAACCCCATATGATTTCACCTACAAATTGTATTCATGTGTTCATTCGACATATACTATTTTGAGTGTAATAATCTGAATATCTATGGATATGAATCAGAAATCTGTGTGCTTACACATATGTATGTGGTAGGGATTTTATATTCCAATACCACAGCCCAACCCAAATGGTAGCGTATAGTGAACAATTTATGGGAATGGACCCCAAAATCAGGGTTTAGGGCATGTCTGAGGCCACTGGCGAAACTTATAAGGCATATCTATGCTACATTATACAGGGTTGACACGAATCCATGCTCTCCTTCTCCCCTTCCCCAATCGCGTAGCGAAGCACGGGTAAAAAAACTACATATATATAATTGGCGAAACGTGTATTTTAAAGAAAAAAATACCAAGCTGGTTAATAAGCAACTATTAGCCAGTAACTTACCATCCTTTTCTTCGTGAAGTTGAATGTGTTCCACTCGTAAAGAACAACAACCTACGGTGTCGGCTTGATCCTCGTCCTTTTCGTTACCAGCCCTCAGCGCCAACTGAAATCGAAATAATTGAAAGTGTAAAGTTAACAAACTCGACAGCGTAGAAACTGGAAATTGAGAACATAGTTTCCTTAAATTAAGTAGGTACGGAATTAGGAAGGAAAAATTGAACGTTTTCGAAGCAAGTTATTATCGAAAATCACGTTTTTAGCGATACAACCCCATAGCCCAAAATGTAAGAGATATCAAAAAATGATAGGGAAAGCAATTTTATATTTCTATTAGGCTTAAAGTATAGATAAGTTCTATAAAATATCTAAACAAACGGACTGCAGCTTGGTATTCCAACCTTGCTCAATGGACTCTAACCCGAATCTACAGATTTGACATATGCAGCTGTGTTTCTCACAAAATCACCTGTTATCCTCATAACTATATTGAATTTTGGTGGGGGGAAAAATAGTGGAGGAATATTGATATTATCTAGAATACCGAAAAGGTTTTGGAAAACTCGAACTGTGATGGTGTACGTTCCAGATAGTCCGTGCGTAGAACTTGTTCATAATTTTACCTTATCAATAAAATACAATGCTACAGCTCGCTGTCTAATTCTCATTTCCTTTGACTTCCAATCGGCTTGATAATTTTCTCTTATTTTATTAATAGATTTCGCCAATTTTCGTGCTGTTTCGTATTTTTGCCAATCTTTTTCTCCTTTCAATTTAGACGATGGATTTAACATGATATATTTCACTTGACCTTGAACATTTTCCGTCCAACTTGCCAACCATGTTACCTTGAAAAGGAAATACAAGAAACTTTTATGAGTACCAGCCAAGTAAAATCTTCCAGAAAAGCCCATAGTTGATCAACTTTATACTTCGTCATCTTTCTATTAATAATGTCTCCTCTAATATTTCGAAAGATATAAGGTACTGGGAATATTTCCTCGGAGTCTAGAAATTTTAACGAAGACAGTCTACCGTTCCAAGATATCAAGTGATATGCTCCCCACATATGTGGGGAGCATATCACTTGATATCTTGGACAGAATGTCTCCAATCTAATGGATTGGCGCACAGGAATCGCAAGTTCAACTTCAAGTAAGATGTCGCGTGCAAAGCTCACCATAAACCGTTGTGAAATTCATGGATATTAGATTTCCCAACAATAGTGCCAGTATAATTGCATTTATAGGCCAAAACATTAATTATTCCAAGACTTCAGCAGAGCTGTGCAGAAAAAAATGTTGCTTGACAGGCCCATGATCCTGTATACCCAGCAAGGAGACCGACAGATCCAGTTTCCTTATATCACATTCAGTCTGAGATATTAGAAGAAGAATTATTCCACTCAGAAATAATGGACTGATACTTTTTTGTTGTTGTTATGAAATGGTAGTATTAAAACGATATGTATAAATATTAGCAATATGAGGTGATATTTTGACAACAAAAATAGAAATTTTTCAGAGCTCCAATCTAGTAATGTGTATGTTCAAATAATAAGATACCTCATTTCTTTTATTCATCGCCGGAGGAAAACAGCCGTTGGGCTGCTTTGCAATAAGTCGCCATGAGTTGTTGATACTAAAGAAGAATCCCTACGTATAATAAAGCAGTAGCTTCTCCTGGCTTTCTGCATCGGTAATGGAAAAAATGTCGTTTCCGACCCTGCCCTTAGTCGCCTGTGTGCCTTGGAAGTGTACTTTTTAAATACCCCTATCCGCAGGGGACTTAATTTTATTTGGGAAGGAAAAAACGTACAATAAAAAAGAGGATTGGTATTTTTTTCGAGGCCCACTCCAAATGTTCATTACTGAAAATAATAAATAAATAAAAAAATGAAAACGGAATCTACAAAAACATCACTGCATTGCACAATTAGATATTATGAAGACTTTGTCAGCCTCACTGGTGTGAATGCTCAGATTATAGTTTTCCTCATTTAATTAATAGGAGACGAAATATAGAAAAACATCATTGCATTCACTGACAATTAAACATTAGAAACGAGCCAATTATTTTAGAAGTAAAAAACCCCCAACTTCTCCAAAATTTGATACCTTGCGTTTCTATTTACGTAGAATCCAAAAATCAAAAATCGAATAAAATAAAATCCCCTCGTCGCCCCCTGTACACCACACACTACGAGGTAGTAGCTGGAATGATGGTGCATCGAGTTCCTCCGAGGACTAAATTTTTACTTTAAGATCGGTCAAATCACCCAATGATACATTGCGGCTCCTTATGCTTTAGGGAATTGGAATGGATTTGGTGTTGATTGACTGAATGAAGTAAAGTCTAGTTATAATTTTTAATTCCACGATTTTTCTTTAAACGTATGTTTGTCTGTTTGTTCTATGATAACTTTCGAACAACGATTTCGATTAAACTTGGTATGGACATAAGTATATTCATTGAATTTGTTGACTGGGGGTCTACTGGCCACCCAGGATTTCATGGTGGGCATTTTTGTTGATTTTTTAAACCTCTTAAAATTATAATGATAAGAGAGACAGTCTATGAATAAAATAATAGTACGAAAGTGAACTCACCTGATTGTCATGACGCACTTCTTTCCATTTGTGTCCCGGTGGTGGTGGGGGAATCTTGGAATCCTTACTACAATTTATAATAATATCTTCCGCGACCACACGTTTCTTTAATTTACCCATTTTAGGATGTTCTCCTCGACCTCTAAAAAGACCAGGAGGTTCAATGCGAAAGTTTCCAATTTTCTCTTTGTGTCCGTCAATGATGCAAATTCCATACTCCTTCGTGATAGCATCGTTCTCCTCTTTGATTTTCTGAAAGATAAAAAAAAAATCGTTTGTTGATTTAATTTCGAGCACGGAAAAATCACCCATGTGACACATATGTTTATTAATATACCGACTAACCCCCCCCCCCTCCATCTTCATCATCATCCAAATGAGACAAAATTGGAACCTAATGGGTGTAACATACCAAGATATCAACAAAAATCGGTCATGGCTAAGTGGCAAAAGTGTTACTCACGGTAAAGTAAAATATCTAATTGCAGGGAGTATTTTTACTTTCTCTTCCTCTAGAAGATAAAGTATTGTATTCGTGCAGCAAATTTTGACTTTTTTTGGCCCAAAAAATCGTCTGACGGGAACCCAAAATAAAGATCAAATATATCATGTCCTATTGCTTTTGGGCCATATTTTCACTTTTTCGGGTCATTTATGAAGTTTGGAAATATTTGGAGCCATTGGGCCAAAAAAGAATAAAAATTCCGACGTGGGACGTACGTACGGAATCGTGTGCAGAGCTCTGGAAGCCAAACCACTGGTCCGATTTTGATGAAATTTGGCACAGGTCATCTTTGGGCAAAAAGCCCGACCCATATTTTTCTTTTTCTC
>CM022877.1:26492466-26508015 GCA_012654025.1 Pachypsylla venusta
AAATTCGTCCAATTTTGATAAAATTTGGTATGCACATGCATCCAAGTATCATATTTGACAATTTTTGGTGTATTTTAGATTTTTTGCATTTGGGGCCCAGGTCGGGCTCCAAATATGAAAAAAATATAAATTTTGTGTGATTTTGATAAAATTTGGTATGCACAGTCACCAAAGTATTAAATTTGACAATTTTTGGTGTTTTTTAGATTTTTTGCATTTAGTGCCCCGGTCGGGCTCCAAATATGAAAAAAATATAAATTTTGTCTGATTTTGATAAAATTTGGTATGCACTGTTGCCAAAGTACTATAATTGACATCTTTTGATATTTTGTAGTAATTTTGGTTTTGGGGCCCCGGCAGGGGCCCACAAATGAAAAAAACATAAAATTCGTCCAATGTTGATAAAATTTGGTATGCACAGGCATCCAAGTATTATAGGGAAGAGAAAGTCTAGTACGGTTTCCCGTACCATTTATTTTCATAACGGTTCCATAGGTTCATTATTGTAGATAATAAACCAAAAAATACCCCTCATTCTAAAGTTCGACATTTGACGTTTCAGGTCATAAGTTTTCGTTAGGTAATTTCAATTCGTACAAAATTTTAAAATGACGTCAAAAGATTAACCTCTACTCACCTTTTTTTCTTCTTTGCTCATGGCTTTTCGTTCTTCTGATTTTTGAACAAAGTACGCATGCATCTGTTTGAAGTTACATTTCCTCAAATCTTTAATTTTGCTTTTTTCTTTCTCCGTCATAGATTTGCACCAGTCTTTGAAAAAGTTTGTATTGAAAGCTTCTTTGGAAGTATACTCGTGCTCAATCATTCTAGCATAAAACGTGGCAATCTCTTCTGCGTCTTGAGATAGTCTCATCTCCTCACCTGAAAGCGAAAAACCTCATATCAATCATACCTATTGATTTGCATTTTTTTTTTTAAAAAAACAAAAAAGTCTATGTAGAGTTCGAAAAATGGCTATGTCTCTGGGGGCGTTTTTTTTGACAAAGTTTGAGTTTTTGTAATCTCAGCCATTACTTACTGTAATGGTTTTGGTTTATTATTTTCAATAATGAATCTTTGAAACAGTCCCGGACCAACACTGGCTGGGTGAAGTTAATGTGGGTAGCTGGTTTGCAAGTTTCCAGCGAATGGAGGGTGAATCCCCCGTCGTGAATGACCAATAGAGATGTTAAAGAGACGTTAAGCAAATTAAAATAATAATAATTAATCTGGTAAAAAAATAATCAAACAATAAAACAACTTTCTTTTCTTACCATCATAAAAGAATTTAACTTTTTCAGGTAATCTTTCATAAGGAGGAGCAAATATTGGACCTTTATGTTCCAAAGTAGTCCACTTTCGTCCATCGGTGTTTTTCTTTTCTTCCCACCTAAAACACAAAAACAAATTTCATTTATATTTAGAAAATAATATTACTTTGAAGCAATCTCGCAGGAAAAAATTGGTCAATATTTTTTTTTTTTTTTTTTTCATAATAATAAACGCCTCTTGTTGGCATCTACAGGTCTACTCCAGAGTAGATTGGTAACTCCCGGGTAGCAAACGGTAAACGGTAATTGAATGAAAAATTCTCAATACTCCAATATTGTCCTGGGCACTATGTCACTAATTCCAACTTTTACTGACAGTACGAATCTAAGCGTAGCCCGAAACAAAAGCATCCTCCCTTTTTAACCCATTTCCAAACTCAAGACCGACCGTTGACAATAGTAACGCTATAGGATCGCTCATTCCATAATCTCCTAATTTAATAGACAGTGCACGTACCATTTATTATGTTCAATTTCCAAAGAGTCTGTGTAGACATTATTGTAATCATGAAAACCAAAAAACTCATTCACGTCATCATCAGAACTTTTGTTTTGACTGGGCGGTAAGCCAACAGCATGAACAAAACATACTTTGTTCAAATGTACCTCAAGCAGTCGTAAATTTAAAAATAAGGCACAAGAAAATCGAACAATTTTTTTGAACGAAGATTTTTTTTTAATTAAACTTAATCCACGGAACATGGACACGACGTTAGAAGTAAACACAAATACCTCTCACTCAGGCAGAAAGAATCGAATAGTGTGCGTACTTGTTGCCAGAAGTGACTTGGCTGAAATCTGACGAACTCGAATCAAGAATCACGAACTGCATGATAATAAAGAACTAACTAAAAAATATGTACAAAGTCTCTTCACCTCCGGTAATGAGGAAGTAAAAATCCACTGGTAACAAACCTAAAAAGTGTACATGGGATGAACTTTGTAAATCGCTACTGTAAGAACGAGTCGGGACGATTTTTGTTTAGATTAGAAGAGGAGGAAAATGCTAATATTGGATAAATGAAAGCAATATTTGCTCCTCATGCCTTACCCATGCGAAAAAAAAAAAAAAAAAAANAAAAAAAAAAAAAAAAAAAAAAAAAAAAAAAAATCTATTTTGTTTCGTTCTTTCTTCGAAAATTCTGGACCAAGGTGTTTTTACTGATCACCCTATATCGTTTGGTTTTTTAATATTTTTAGTCTTTCTCAGACTGTCTTTCCGGGAATACAAAACAAAGTCCTGAACAATAAAAATCTAGCCCGTCTTTTGTTTTAAACAAAAATCGCCTTTACGTACGTGAAAAAAATGACTGGTATAACTTTAGTGGAAATCATAACAAAACAAGTTAATTTCACCATCATAACAGCAATACAAGTTAATTTTACATATTATTATTATTTTTGTTAAATGTCATTTTTGTGTCCCAACGTAAGTGTTATGCGGGCAAACGTGGTGGGATGTATAACAAAATTTTTTTTTTTTTTTTTAAAAATCCGATTTCCCTGTGTTGTACATTTTATGTAAAAATTTACCTCATACTGCTACTACTTGTCACCAGTACCAAAACTTCCCAATTGTCCTCAATGATGGATACGGTAAATATGCATTATTCAATGTCAGTCGAAAATAAGCAGTGACATAATTAACGATTGACGGAAACAAAAACCACGGCCTAATCTACCAGAGTGAGCCCATCCCTCTCCATCACTTTTTTAATAATAATAATAAAAAAAAAAAATAGGCATCATTCTGCTATCCTTGTAAAAATTATAAATTTCAGAATTTGTTTTCCTTCCCCCTGCCGAAAATTGAGGTTACGGCACTAAATTCCGCACTAATATACAATATGAGCAAAAAAGAACGCACTTCACACTTGACGGCAAAATTTAAAATCTATACCTAATAATAAATCAATGTAACGTTATCAATAAAAAAAGAAGAAGAGAAACCTCGTTAAAAGATAAGCGCAATATTGAGAGAATAAAATTTAGCGGACAGATTAGCAGATAACGGGCACTGATAGGGCAGGTGCTCGGATAAAATAAGTGAAACAAGAAAATGGCTAATCATAAAATGAACTTTAGAAATCAAACGAATCAAATTAAAATGAACATTAATATTTGGAGAGGTTATTTTTATTGTATTAGATTGAAGTCCTGTACTGAAATAACCAAGTAACGCGTGACTATTGATTTAATTAAATTAATACTGCATGAATAGAAATTCTTATCAAAAAGTTATTAGGAATATTCAAGGAACTCATGATGACAAAAAACAAAATAACAATCACCTCACAAATCACATTCACAGCCATGTGTTCTGAGATAAAACAAACAAAAAATGTGTCATCGGAAATCAGCTGATTGCACATTTAAGTACACGTGATTTGTTCGGCGCCATATTTTCAAATTTATCTTACTGGTCCTGATGCAATGCAAACAATAACAATATCCTCCGTCGTGGCCTAGTGGCAAGAGCATTGCCTTGATCCGGAAGATGCATGTTCGATTTTTGTCCGGGGCGATTTTTTCTCGATAAGAAAATCTCGTCCCTGGATGGGCCTGGCTGTTATCTTTTCTATCCCCCTCTCCTCGCTTTCGGGACAAATGATCATCTCTTCAGAGTAGTTAAAAATTCCCCTCTATCAAAGAATTTGTGATAGAAAATTGATGGTCGTTGAAACCAACCATAAGTATTCCCAAGTGGTCACCTAAAGTACATCATAGTGAGTTTTCTGATTCTTAATAAAAGACAAAGAAAGAATATTATTAGGTAAATATTAGCAATTAAAAATAAAAAAATAGTATCTTACCATTTCCAGACCTCTGTCTCTTCCTCTTCTTTCTTAGCTCTTTTCTTTTGAGGGGTAACTGGTGCTTCCCTCTTCACACTGGACTTCTTCTTCGGTTTCTTTTTCTGAAAACACACACACAAAATTAAATTAAATTTTGTATCTGTTCCATCTTAAAATGATCAAACCTTCAGAAAGGTAGATACATAAGATGGTCAAAGATTTATGAAATAATCATTGAAAATAATAAAACATTTGATCATTTAAAACCAATACTGGTGTAGATGTACAGTACATCATCTGGTGAATTATCGTTGACTCAATGCATAAATATATGAGTTATGCTAAGTTTCTGTTTACCAGAGGGAACGTGTCAGCAAGACAAAGCATACCTTAACTTAATGTTTCTATTGTTAAATGATGAATTTTGATGGCTAGAAATGAGAATGACACGGGCACAATATTATATATAAAAAAAAAAAAAAAAAACAGTTTATAGACCATAAATAGGAAAGTGTCATACAGAAGCGACTCTTAGACAGTATTTCAGCGTAAATTAAAAACACAATATTGATTCGATTCTAAGATAAGACAAGCGCTTTCAATAGCATTGAGGCTATCATTGTTAGGCCGATTTTGACTCCACGGTGTTCACACATCTGAAAACCATGGAATCAACATCCGTCTGACAATAGCCTGAGTGCTATTGAAAACTCGCCTCGTAATCATTCTTAATTTTATGAATCGATTGTCTTTTTAATTAATTTTCATTACTTTTACGATTCCTTTGAAATATTTATAATTGTAAAAAAAAAAAAAAAAAAAAACGANTTGAAAAAAAAAAAAAAAAAAAATACTCAAGTAAAAACGTATTTTAATCTCTGTCATCTGCGGAAAAAAATACTTATGTAAGGTTAGATTATGTTTCTATGGTCAACATCGTATTTTTTGAAAAGAGAAATTACTCCATAGAGAACCACCGTCATTCACAACATCCTGCCTACCTCTTCGTAATAGTCATCATCATCATCGTCTTCTTCTTCACTCTCCTCTTTTCTCCGCTTCTTTGATTTGACGGGTTTGCTTTCTTTCTTCGGCTTCTTTCTTGCCGTCAGAGGAACATCATCATCACTTTCGTCTTCTTCTTCCTCCTCCTTAATTTTTCTTTTTTGTTGAGCACGTGCGGCCTGTAAAACAAACAAATTTACATATTAATAAAGGACCAACGTCGCTAATTGCTTGAAATTCAAAATATCATATTTTACAGAATCTAGCATTCGACATTTGATCAGTTCTCTAACGTGTTCATTGACTGATTGTTACCAATGAATATCTTACCAATGGCAATTCCTCCTCGCTCTCTTCATCTTCTTCGATGACAGATTCTCTCTTCACCTCTACAGGTGGCTCATAGTCAGGTGTGGCAGGGGCTTTATCAAATGTTTCATCATCATCATCAATTTCTTCTTTAACTTCGGGGACAGTTTCTTCGGCAGAGTCTGCACTCTGTAAACAAATTAAATAAAAGTTCATTTTGTCAATGAATAGATTTTTTGTAAACAAAAAGATAGTTATTTCAGTACGGAAACATTAATATTCACACTTGTCCGTTTTTGTTTTGCATCAAGAAGTGGTTATTATAGCGGTGTTTTTTTTTTTACAATATACTGTGTTTTCTATTTCCAGATTCTGTTTTAAAAAATAGTAGAAACAGGTTGATATGAGGTTAACCAAAGTGTTTTTGGCCCAAAGCTGGAATATTGATAGGCGTTCCATATTCTGTGTGTATAGAAATTCGGACATCGTGAGGACGATGATGTGATGGTGTTCACATCGTGGCTTTGGTCAGACAACAGCCCGAGTATTTTTTGTTGAAAATTAATAAATTTTTTGGTTTATTATTTTTCAATAACGAATTTATGGAATAAAAAGGAAGAAAAAAAATGTTTGTTTCAAAGTACATAGGCCCCAAAAAGCATAAAAAAAACCGTTCGTTCGGCGCAAGTGTCATTTTTACAATTTAACGTTCACCAATTTTAATATGTTGGACTCTTGTAGACATAGGAGCTTAGCGTTAATTACTATCAATCACATACAATATAAAGGGTTCCGTAATAGAAAAAAATATTTTTACACAGAAATATTATAATACCCAGAATAAATATCATTAAAATTAAAATAAGTATGCTTTGTCAATTTCTTTTTCATCGACTGCTTTATTCGAATTTCCACCAGTGTTGGTTTGTTACCTCATTGAAGTGATTATTTTGGATAGGTGTTTGATATTCTTCCTTGATTACGACAGGTGCTTGAAATTCTTCCCTGGTTTCTTCATCTAAAAATAACAGAACAATAAGTAATAATCATTAGGATTCATCAGCATCATCGTCATGGTAACCAGAAGGAGTACAAGACTGCAGATCTAAGTCTATCAGTTCACCAAAATATCCAATCGCATCACCTTTTCATTCCAATGACAACCAATGTGTTCTTGTCATATAACATAGGTTTATCAGCCATTTCCTTCTGGAATAATTAAAAAGGGGCACCCAAGACCATTGGCTTCAGTGCAATATAAGTAAATAACTGTACAAGGTGTATCCAAATTGATCCAGGAAAATGAAAGAAAATGCTCGATCAAAATGGATCCGAAAACGCTTCCCCTGTGAGCTACAGGGCCGGAGGTTTTGGTAAAAAAAAAAACCCTTTGCAAATAATTTAAGGGTGGGGGAAAACGTTTCCGGGCCCATGTTGATAAAAAAAAAATCTTGTTATACTTTTTCTACTAAAAGAAAAAATACCTCAGTGATAATACAGGATGAAAAGAATCAATTTTTTTTAGCACGACCGGCCCCATATATCGAGAACGGTAAGTCGTAGAGTGGTAAACTTTACGGTTAAGAATTCAACAACAATTCCGAGATTTTGACATTAAAGCTTTCCAATTGTGGATTTTTTGCGGAACCAACTGACCATGACTTCTACTTAGAAAATTCAATATTTTATTCAAGGATATTACTTTTTGTACTGCGAAACACCCGGGTATTTTAGCTATCTCGCTCATCCCGATGTTGTACTTCTCAATTTTGGATGTTTGGTGGAACCGACCCCTAGAGTACGCATGGCTCCTATTTAGAAAAATCAATATTTTACTCAAGGATATTTCTTTCTGTACTGCGGAACACATCTGTATTGAATTTCGCTCATCCCGAAGTGGTACTTCTCAATTCCAATTTTTCGGTGGTGAAAACAGGCGAGAAATCGGAAGAATTCATTTTTTTTTCATATTTTTAATTGATCTCCTTTAGTTTGGACATAAAAAAAATGCCAAAAAGCCAATAAAGCGTCATTTTTAGACTTCGTGGAGCTACGTTGTTTTTATCAATGTACCAACTGGTCTTTGCGTTTTAGAAGATACAAGGAAACGAGATATAAAACATAATGTTATCACAGAGGTGATATGATTTCCGTGTTATTTCACATCGCCAACTCAATGAGGAATTAGGAGTAAATAAAAATAATCAATATTTCGAAATGTCAAACCAATTCTAATACTCTTCGACTTGAACTACGACACTTGGAAGAGTTTTAATTTTGTCTCACCTTTCTTTTTCTCTCTTTCCTTGTCTTTACTAGAGCTACTATGTCTGTCTTTTGATTTATCTTTATCCGATCTGTGCTTATCTTTGTCTGATCGATGTTTGTCCTTGTCTGATCTATGCTTGTCTTTGTCCGATCTATGTTTGTCGGACGAACTAGAGCTGTGTTTGTCCTTGGAACTAGAACTTGACGAATGTTTACTACAAGAAAAAAAATATTTGAGAGGGTTACGTATGTAAGAATTATTATTAACACGAAGAAAAAAGTTAAATATTAAAGATACAGGGTGATTCAAGTTGTTGGTATCAAGGGAATAGGAGTTATAGAACATGGAAAAATAATTACTTTTTACAGGTGTGACTTTTTGTTTAGGCCCTAGTTTGGGAGTTATCGCTAAAAACGTATTTTTTTTTTCATGAGCTCATAATTCCTTTAAAAATAGTCCGATTTTCAATAATGAAAATGAAAATTTCAAGCTGATTTAGAAAAGGTAATTTTGAGCTGCATTTATTTAGTTTGCACATTGACTTGCTGCGAATCAATGTAACAAAATGGCGGCCATTTAAAAGTTTCAAATTTGATTTTCTCGAAAAACACTCCATGGATTTTTTTTATCTCATTTTTGTAGAAATAAAAAGCACTACAAATTTTGAATTTGTAGTGCTTTTTTTCCGTCATATTGTTACATTGATTCGGAGCAAGTCAATGTGTAAAACTAAATGAATGCAGCTTAAAATTAGCTTTTCAGATCATTTTATTTTTTGAAAATTGGACCATTTTTAAAGGAGTTATCAGCTCATCAAAGAAAATCACGTTTTTAGAGATAACTCCCAAACTTAGGCTTAAACAAAAAAAGTCACACCTGTAAAAAAGGATTTTTTTTTTTCATGTTCTACAACTCCTATTACCTTGATATAAACAACCTGAATCACCCTGTATAGTACTCTTACCCTTCAATATGGTTTTACTTGACATAGCATATCTATTTTAGACCGTTGAAGTACGACAGAGTGTCGAAAGACTTCTCTGAATATTTGGACACGGAAACAAAGTAGACCCAACATGATATTCTGACGATAGTTGGGCTTACGGTCCAGGACAACTTAGCATACCCGCAACATATCGCTCAACTCCATTATCATAGTTTTTGGGCCGAGGAGCATCTACTAGTTTGCCTTAACTAAATGCTGCTTCGAATGGCTAGGACCGAACAAAATCTAGGTCCACAAAATACTGACACGTGATGTAAAATTGTGGTTGCATCCAGCCGACATATGACGTTGCAAAATTTATGAAATTTCCAATAATTGAAGGCGATATTAAATCTACATAACTTGAGTCTGCTGTTACTGCTACATAATCTTCATCTTGGAGTTACTTAATTGAGGTATTTGTTATTGTAGTGGTGTTTCCCTTAAACTCAACTGTTCTTCCCATCCCAATTTCTGGATAGGGGTTTGAAAAATAATAATAGGTCTTATTTATACTGCCAAAATAGAACTAAGGGGTTCCTTTTCCACTGGCAGTTGGATACTATTATTATGTGATAAATAATATCTCAAATTCATGCGGATAAATTTTCTTGAATTAGCTGGGTTTTGAACACACGGCCTACTGTTTACCAGTCAGAGCGTCTTAACACTACAGCATATTTTCACCAATGGAGAAAATATGTTAATATGAGATATCGAAACGTTTCCGATGGCCAATGGTTGAAACTGTTGTGGTATGCCCTGCATAGAACCATCGTGAGGATTATGGTATTTGGAAAAAAAAAAAAAAATCTCTTACTTTTGCTTTGTCTTTAGTAATAAATGATAACTCACCTTTTATCCTTCTCTTTGTCCCTGGAGGAGCTGCTGCTCGAGTGCTTTTCTTTGTCTTTAGAAGAAGAGGAGGAGGAGTGTTCCTTACTTTTCTCTTTGTCCTTACTACTAGATGATGACGAATGTTTGTCTTTGCTACTACTTGAAGATTGTTCTGAGAAGAAAAAAAATGCAATTTTTAAAAAATTGTTGTTAATACAACTTAGTACGCTTTAGAAATTATCCACTTGTATTTTAAGAGAATGCGCAAAGTGTATAGGAATGTATGGCTGAAGAAACGAAATGAAAATGAGAAACAAAATAATTAAAGTGAAGACACAATATACAGAAGGCATAGTAGAGAGAAAAATCGAGAAACGTGAACACAGTAAATCACAATATCCCCTTATCGGGGAAGCCTCAGATTTTTTTTCTGATTTTGATCAAATTAATATTAAGATAAAATTGTTTAAAAATGTATTGTAAATTATTGCATGTTCAAATAAAGGATTTATTATTATTATTTTAAGGGTAGTAATTTTTCTTACTTCCTTATACGAAGTGGCGTATTATAACGATGATATTTTTCCATGCCAGTTTTCTTTCCTTTTAAAACATGCCCAAAATCGTTCGACCGTGGAGCTGGAATTTCAGAATTTAATTTTTAATACATAATCGAGGGTCCACCTGGGACCACTACCTCTCGTTAGCTTTTTCGAGATGCACTCAATCTCATAAGGTGAGTGCACTTCGAAATGCGAACATTCGAATCTTTTTACTCGCTTACGATAATTCGCAGTGGGGATGTTATTGCTTAGTTATTTGCTCTGTTCATGTTAAGAAAGTGACTTCCAATCACTTCTATAATACTATAGTTGTTGTATTTATATTACTTATGGAAATCTTTAATCTCTTTGGAACTGAAGGTAGAACCCAGAGAACATAATACATATTGGAAATGAAAATTTACTCCAAGTTTTACTTGTCTTACTAGCATTGAAGTTCGTTACTATGTTTCGCGAATTCACTTCACTCGCACGAGTGTTTCAGAAACACCGTCTAAGACTGGCATACGACTGAAAGCTGAAATTTCAGTATTCACCTTTGTCTCTATGCTTGTCTTTAGAACTGCTTGATGATGAGAGTTTCTCTTTATCAGAGCGATGTTTGCTATCATGTTTACTACTGCTGCTACTGCGATCTTTATCTTTGCTACTACTAGAGCTGCTATGTTTGTCTTTGTCCTGAAAACATAGCAAATAAGAGTTATTTTTTATAGCATTGACATTTTTTAATGTTAGAGCTAAAAAGCTCTAACATGAAACCGATTTATACTTTACTGCTTAAAATGACTCACCCTGTACAGCTTTTTTTCATCTCTAGTGATTGGGGTTATAAAGATAAGGGATTGTTTTCGCTAAATGAGTCACTCTCTATACAGGAGTAAAGTGCCAGACAACAATTGGAAAATGTATAGTAGTACCACGGAGAAGACATCCCGTAATTCTATTATCACTAAACACTAACATAGTGTGCATCTCTCACCTTGCTGGAGCTATGACTACTGCTGTGTCTATCTTTATCTCTATGACGATCTTTATCTTTGTCACGGTTCTTATCTTTATGTTCGGACTTGTGACTTTTATCCCGGTGTTCCGACTTATGGCTTTTGTCACGATGCTCCGACTTGTGTTCTTTTTCTTTTCTTTTTTCGGAGTCACTTTTATCTACTCCATTAGAAAAACCATTCATTACAGCGTGGTCTGAAAAATGAAAATCAACATCAGTCTCACACTATGCTGTCCGTCCAGCATATCCTGCACTGCCCATCTCTTTCGGGTGCCATGACCTCTCTCCTCCCTCCTCCGTCCTTGTTAGATGACCCTTTGGTGTTGGACTCTCTTGTGGTCTACCTTAAACGGGTAGACTGCTTTAGACTCCTGTGATCCAGGGATTCGGCGCGAACGACCTTGAAGTTAAAGCGCCTTAATTGTCAAAAAAAAAAAAATCAAGACTGCTTCATATAGTCGACACAGAGTGATAGGAACCAATATAGAGTGTACAAACGCAGTTTTGACAATAAATTGATTTTTTCCTCTCTTATTTCGTTGAAAATTATGGACTGTTGGTGGTGCCGTGGTAAGACGCTCCGACTGGCAAATTGTAGGGTGTGGGTTCAAACCCTGACAACCTATAAATTTTACTCTCATGAATTTGAGATAATTACCACATAACACTAGCGCCAAAAAAACTGACGGTGTCAAGGGACTCTTCAGTCCTAATCGGGCAGTATAAATAGGGACTATTATTAAGTTGGTAAAATGATTTTATATAAAAAAAAAAATAGCATGATTATCTCCAAAAAGTATGTTTCGTAATAAGTAAATAGAAACATCCTAGTCCTAAATACCATATCTAAACTGAATGTCCTCACTTGAAAGCTTTTAAATGAAATTTTAACAGAATGGTTTTTGCTAACTTACCAGAATGGTTTTTGCTAATTCCATTGCCGTTTTCTTTTATTTTCTCCTGAAATATGATAAAAGGTAACGATTTATTGAATTAGGTCACGTATTGTGTTTGAATAAGTCGTGTTAGATTTTAATTAGAAGCCTAATTCACGCTGTCAGGACTAAGAGGGCAACAGCTCCAAAAGTATTACTCCAGAATATTATTTTATGTTCCCAGTTGATAAGATTGGCATAAAAATAAATGGTTTTAGTGTGATCTGTATTTCGAACAATTGTTTTATATTGTTTGATTAGTCCTAGCTCTACCTTTATCAAAGATATGATACAACGTCAGATCTAAGTAACAGTATTTGAAGTTACCCAATTGAAACCATCCAGTTCTTAGTCGAAACAAACAGGAGGATGTTGTCGTCGAAACGAAAGGTGGGCGGTCTTCAGTCCGAGTAAAATTCCCGGGTAGACTTGGTACATAGAACAAATCGCCTGGTAAGTCCAAAAAATCATTCGAATCAATCGGTTAACCTTGTAAACATAAAACTTGCCCGTATCTAACGAGGACGTCCGTTATAATTTCGTTTGTCGTTGATAAAAACTCGATTTTATTTGTACTTGGTTGATATAATATTATTTTATAAAATTTGTATTTCATTACCCAAAACGTAAATTCCTTGTAATTTCTGCAGGACTTACTAAAATTAATTTCACAAGAAATTATAATTGAGGGTGACACATTTACAGGACAAGTCCACTTTAGGTGATGATATAAAATAACATCTCTATAATATCATCACGTTCTTTACCTATATTTGATTTTTTTTTGCTGATTTATATTGGAGTGATTGACATGGTTTGGAGACCTATGTCAATTAATAGTATCCAAGAATGGAACTATGATTATGATGACAATTGAAAACTCATTTTTAGCTAGTGCCAAATAACTTTGAATACACCAGTTCCAGTAAGATCACTGGAGGTAAGCAGGTTCAGCGAGTTTTTACTGAGTGACGACGTAGCTTCAATCACTCTTTATGCTGGCTATTCCCATTCCAACGTAAGTTGAGTGAGGTCAATGTGAGTAGTCGGTTTTTAAGTTCCTAAAGATTGGAGGGTAAAACCCCCCTCTCGAAGCTTTTATATAAAGCAAGAAAAAAACAAGCTTTTTCTCATACACATAATTACCATCGAATACGATCATACCAAATTTCAAACTCCAGGATTTTTCTTTGAGCGTTTATATTTAACACGATAACTCTCGAACTACTCGTCAAATTTTGATGAAACTCGAAGGGCCGAATATTTATTACGTTCATCGAATTGGCTGATTAGTTTTTGAACTCTATTGGGCTACCCGGGGCCTCATAAACTCAGCGGCTTATTGAGTGAGGTCTACAGTTACAGAATTACTACTGAATTTCATGACTTCAGGTTACAAGTATCCTAAATATAATCCCTAAATAAAATAAAACTAATATTATAGGATGTTCTTTGGAATATTGGTAAATTTTCGTGCTAAGGTTCTCATAGGTTGACACTGACTTAAAAAGACTCAGTGACTCTGTCTCACCCTCAAGGGAAGGCTTTCAAATTTTAGTTTAGCTTCACTTATCAATTTTTATCAACACATAAAGATAGATGTGCTCGTCTTAGCACAAGTTGTACACGCAAACACGGTCACACGCGCGATTGTTGGGTCAGAAGCGATGTAAGATGCGATTTCCGCATCAACACATCCATTTTATCATTCAATCGATGCATGGACATGGAAAACCAAGCATAACCACACCACACGTCGATTAGTGCCCATTTCAGATAGACGTGGCCGTATATAATCAAATACTCTGTGAAATGTGTACGGCCATGCATCGATGATATAAATATTACCTACGCTATTCCATCAACTCAGTGTTTTCTAAATGTAAATTAAACAAAATTTACCATGAAAAGCTAATATAATTTATTTACCGGTAATATCTTTCTTCAGAGCTTTGCTTTGCAACCGCTATTTTACTTTTTATTTTGAAGGATAAAATTTACAAATGAAAAAGTTTCAAGACACTTACTTCTGAGATTAAAAATGAACTTTAATTTGGTTGAAGTTAATTTGGTTCCCATACATTTTCAAAAACCTTCAAACATGAGGTAGTACCAGAGTAGAGACTTTTACCGGTGAATATAGAGACCTATCAATTTGGTGAAGGTTAAATAAAAATTGTAATAATAACAATTTAAAGAATCGCAATCAGTTAGAAGTATTAAAATAGAAAATTTAATGGACAGAATCGTTTCCCTTCAACGTCCACGTCTTGGAACAGAGATTCCAGGTTATAAATTCGTAAGGACAGTACATTAACTGCTCACTTATTTTATACTTTAACAATAAAATATCATATAAAAATAAATCATCATAATAAAAGAAATTGAAATTGTTTTCAAAAAAATCCTAGACAAATTTAATAAGTACAAGATTCCATGAACAAATAGGAAATTGCATCAGTGAACAGTGCAATACGTGTATCGCATAACGTATAGCATAGAAATCAGAAACATTGAAAATTTTCTAAGTACAAACGCCATGTTGGACTTAGAATTATTTCTCTTCCGAACATAGCATACTTTAGAACTAAATTTTAAGTAAAAAGTCAATTGAATTGAATAATACTTACGGGAAGAGAATTCTCCGCAATCGACACAGCTTCGCCTTCAGCCATAATTACTTTAAAATTAACTATAAATTACTAAGGGTCAACTTGAAAATCATCACCCGCAAAAAATGAAAAAAATCACAAGTCCCAAGAAAAAATGGAACTTGTAAATTTTTCAAGAGAAGAGGATGGCTTGGCTGTTGCTGTTGTAGCAAGCAAGCGAGAAAATGACAAGTCGAACAATGAAATACAGTGCGCATGCGTGAACACATAGAGCATTGTCCCCAATATAACTGTTGTAGGACTTGTGGGGAATATTATGTATGTAGGTAGGTATTTATTCTGTACATACTTTTATTTCAATTGATACTTTTGATAGACTAACAGAGTATTTGTTTTAACTGGTTCTATTTTTAACGCTTAACTAAGGAGTAAAATGGAAAAAGGAATTTAAAAACAAAAAAGGGAGGACATGGACGACGCGTCGGGATGTCTGCATGTGTCTCTTTCCCTTTGTTTGTTTTGAAAGGCAAATTGTTTGCGTTAAAATAAAAATATATTTTTAATGCTTAGGAAAAAGCTAAGAAAATTATTATTTGATGAAAAAAAAAGAGTGAAAGCTAGTTGTAAAATTTTAACGTTGAAATGTGCTACCAGCATTGTTGATTGTAAATTACAGATTATTTGTTTTAACAGCAGAATGTTTGTTTGTTTTATTTGAACCCGGCTTTAAATAAAAAATAATACAGTTTCAGTTCGTTATTCACCCAGTATTTTGAAATTCAATTTAGGAAGTCTCTTTTTACTTTCTCTTCCTAAAAGATAAAGTATTGTATTCGTGCAGAAAATTTTGCACGAAACGCAAAACGCAAAATAAAGATCAAATATATCATTTCCTATTGCTTTTG
>CM022877.1:26511040-26560036 GCA_012654025.1 Pachypsylla venusta
TATAACTTAAAACTTTAGAAGAACAACATCTGCATTCGGTGGTACTCTGATGGAATTAAGGTACGGTTTTCCGTACTATTTATTTAGGCTATGTTCAGATGACCGCGCGGTATCAATTGAACAAATCGATACAAGTTTGTGGAACTAGTACCGCGCGGTCATGTAGACAATATGCACTATTTAGATAGATCTTGTGCCGCGCGGTTCGGGGTACCACGCGTTCATCTGAACGTAGCCTTAATATAACTTTTCTTTTTCTTATTTAAACTTGAAATACCTAGGTATTTAGATTTGTGAGCTTCTTGTAGCTGTGGATGTCTATGAATATATGATCTATAATAAGTATTATATGATCTATAATAGTTTTTTTGTTTGAGGAAAGATTTTAAATATTTAATTTTCGTCGAATGGACTTTTTCAAATTTAGATTCTAAATTTGAAAAAGTCCATTCGACGAAAATTAAATCTCACAAAAAAAATTATCATTGAAAATTGGCCAAGTTCCTTCCACTTTCCCCAAAAATTCCGCCTATGAAAGTAGTGATATCTATTATTGGGGCAAGTTTATTGTTGCTGCTGTATATCCCGCACTTAAATTTATTATTGCACGTTCTTCTGTATCAATTCTCTTAAAGTAATACCGACTTTACACTTGGTCAGTTTTTCTTAGGGGATTCGTAAAATACTACCTATTTAAAACTGGCCAAGTGTAAAATCGGTATTACTTTAAGAGAATTGAGACAGAAGAACGTGCAATAATAAATTTAAGTGCGGGATATACAGCAGCAACAATAAACTTGGCCCCAATAATAGATATCACTACTTTCATAGGCGGAATTTTTTGAGAAAGTGGAAGGAACTTGGCCTTTTTTCAATGATAATTTTTTTTGTGAGATATCAATACTTTTTGTAAAGATTACTATGAAGAAGCGGAATCGTTTTGGAGCACTGGTAGTAAACGATTGAATATATTTATTTTTCCATTTTACTGTATGGGAATATCTTCCTGCATGCAAGATTTCAGCGTCCTACAAGTTTACTAGTTTTCGACCATCCCTTCCTTAAAGCGGAACCGTTTTGGAGAATTTGGAGTGAAAGAGTTCAAATATAAATTATTTCCTGCTATATTGCATGTAAATATCTAACTTTATGCAAGATTTCAGTGTTTTATCAGTTAAAACTAAATTAAAATACGTTGTACTGTCTTCCCTAAAGCAACACCGCTTTGGAGCACTTACACTTACAAAAGTTCAATTTTTCGGATTTTTCCCTTTACGTGGATGTCAATTTCTAACATCATGCAAATACGGCAAGTGCCTGAAACTTTTGATGATGAGTGAGTCAATCAGTCAGTCAGTCAGTCAGTGAGTATCCAAAAGTGCAAACTTTGAAATTACCTATCTCCTACCCGGGTTATTATTAAATTTTGAAGTTTATCCTGTAGTGTTGTACTATACTACGGAATGTATGTTAAAAATTTCAATGACCTATCCCTTGTAGAACCGGATATCTGACGGTGTGAAAAACCTGGTGAATTGCTTCGTGTAAAGATACACTGGTGCTTTCCGGAACTTGGCCTGGCGCACTGCCGTGCACTCAGATATTTAAAATCTCTCCTGATCTATAAGAAGGTTATATCAATGAATTTTTCAGTGAGTTCAATACGAAACATAATTGCCTATTTATTTAAATAATAAAGAAACAATATTATTAAACTTGATTGCATATCGTGCAACTATTATGATTTTACCTATCTAAAGTTCTGCATAATAAAATAATATAATGTTCATATGTAAATTATTATTATGAAATTATTGTGGTTCATCATGTACGTACGGTAATCCCTTAACATATATGTACGGGTTTTACAACATTATTTTTTGGCAACACTGCTCGTTTCAAGGATTTTGACGACAAATTTTCATTTTTCTCTTGCCATACAGTGTTACCAGGTGTACAGTAATTACGGTATTTATACCGTATTTCAATGTGGCCGTACCGTAACAGTAGTTACATACTAACGTACACTGAAAATACCGTAATTTTAGAAATTTGACCAACTTGGTTTTTATTTTTATTTTACTCGAAAATCAAAGCTCTTGCCACTTTATTTAATATTTTTACATATAAATTTAGAAAAAATGCATAATCAAAAAATGGTTCGGGGTAAAACTTTACAAAATGGGAGAAAATACTTATGCCATAAAAGGGGGAGAAGGGAAATAAATCTAGCTTTAAGTAAGTTTGCTATGTTCACAACATTGAACTGATACGAAAATTCAAAAATTTTGGGAAGGTTGCTTCACGTTCGTTCGCGAAGTAGAATAATACTGATATTTCAAAAAGTACGGTAATTTTCACTCGGAGTACCGTATTTTTTACTGCTTGGTACTGTAATTATTTTTTTTGACCTGGCAACACTGGTGCCATATATATCCTTATTCGTATTTCTCACTGGTGTAAACAATTCTACATCAATGGTATTTCTAATTTCTATTTCATAACCTCGCTCAACCGGCATAAGCATAGGGCAACATAAATATACACTATAATACTCCCGTATCCCATAACCATAATTTGCTATTATGCTATTTCAAAAATTTCTTTATTGTAGTTTGTAGATTATTTTTAATTTTTATTATAATGTTGATTAATATTTTACTTCAATAATTATTATTGTTGCTCCTTTTTGAATGCTCCAGTTCCAATAAAAATATCTCTAGTTTGAAATCTCAATAATCTTTATATTTTTTGTTTATCTTCATAACACTTTAAAATGCCAAGTGAAGAACGCAAATTTAAAACAGGTGACAAAGTTTTTGCAAAAGTAAGGGGATACCCAGCCTGGCCAGCCAGAGTTGAAGGATTGGCTGACGAAACCCCTGGAAAATGTAAATATCATGTTTTCTTTTTTGGTACTTCCGAAGTTGGAGTATGTCGATCAGATGAGATTTTCCCTTACATTGAATCTAAAGTAAAGTATGGGAAAGCAGGAATCAAAAGAAGGTTTTTTACTGAGGCTCTCATGGCAATTGAAGCAGAAATTGAAGCAGAGACTGGTGAATCTATTTCCAAGTTAACAGAAGCAACCTCCCAAAGCACCGAAAAGACGGACTCTCACATTGGTAGCGATAACGAAGGTAATTATTAGTCTTTGCATCAACATAAAAATTAAAATTTAAGAAAGAATCTTAAAAATATTTCAAAATGGGCATTATCAATCCAGAAGAAGTCCATCGCAAACTCCGCGGGCTGAGTTACTTTCAGATTAATCAGTAAGTTCAGTGCTAATTCCATGGATAATTTCTGCACGAATAAATCCATTTGTTTGTAAACTGAGGAGTTGACCACGGATAAGAGAAATTAAGCATAATGCTAGGCTTATACTTGAATCGACTTTGTACAACGTCGACTTCGGAGGGAGACTTGATAGTCTGATGTCCATCAGTACACAAACTGCAAATATTAGAAAAACAAATCAAAAAAATGTTTTCGTATAATTTCTTTTATAGGTAATTTGATCATAGACGAAGATACAGATAAGTCCAAAATGAAGACTGTTGCTACTCCAAAAAGTTTTACTCCTGGAGGCAATTTCCAGAGACCTCAACCAAGCCCAGTTAGAGTAACCACATCTGGACGTAAAATTAAACCAAAGAAAACATTTGACCCAGATGATGACGATATAACATTTTCCAGTCAGTCTTATGGCTATAAACCTCTCACTTCTACAAATGATACCGAGAATGCTCCAATTAAAGAGAGTGTTGTGAGAGTAAAACCGTCAAATGAATCCTTGATTATTTTGGACATCAATAAATTCACACCTCCAGAGGGCTGTAAAACAGATAAAGCTATTGATGTATGGAAAGTAAACAAATTGAATGAATTCAAAAAAGTTAAGGAGAAAATTGAAAGTGGACAACCAGTTTTAAATGATGAGTATGAAGAAATCATTAATCAACAATTAGAGCCAGAAGCACAGGTATGTCTGGTGTCCCAAAATGTTAGAGATCATTTGAGCTTGCATACCAAAATTTACCTGTGGTTACCGGAAAGACATTTGCCATGTGAAGATTGAAAACCCAGGTGGGGAATATTTCTCTTTCGGCTAAAAAATTATCTATATTGGGTGTAACAACGTGTGAGTTCCCCGAAACCACATAGGCCAAAATAGAGCGGATATATTCCCTGAAAAATATGCAATGGGCGATTTCCAACAGAACACCATGCAGTGACAATTTTTTGCTACCGTTTCGGAACGTCAATATAGTTTTAAATGACCACCCATTCACTATTGGTTTCACTACTAACTTTGTAGTAGAAAGGCTCAAGGCAAATCCTGCCTAAAAAGGAAACGGTAAGAGCTAGAGCTCGTTTGGTGCCTATGAATATCAACATTATGGTTGTAAAACGTGCCAATAAACTTTTGATTGAAATCGAATCTACTGTTTTTAGGCGCCTTTTATCGGCTTTCACGAAATAATTCTACTGGAGCTCTAAAGGATCCCGCATATAATATTGGAAATGGGCTTTCGGTGAAATTCGTTGAAATTTTGGTGAGAAGTAGTTTTTTGGATGTAGATTAAGTGGGAAGAAATGTCATGTATGAGTTAGTGGGCCAGTACAAATAACTCTGTGCTCTAATTGGTCCTAGAAGCTTGGCATTATTGTTAGTCACAAACAAAGTGTTCCATACTAGAAAACGCGAGCACATGTTACCGATAAGTTTTATGTTATCCTTCATTTTTCAGGAGGAAATTCTCAAGAGGGAAGCTAAAAGAAGAGATTCATTGAAAATCGAAGTAGATCTCCTTCGTATAGATCTCATAATAAAAGGATGTCTGAATTCCGAAGGAGCAACTGCTCAGTCTGTTAAAAAAGCTGTGACCGAATTGAATAAATTATTAGAACTCCCACTTACACCTCTGATGCTGAAGAAACATCCTGAAATAGTAGATACTATCTCAAGAGTACAACGGTAAATTAGCAATCTTATACAGGGTATAAAATTATGTACCAGTTTTGAGGGGCCACAGAAAAAAGCCTCTCAGTTTAGAGAGTTTTTCAACTGGATCAGCTGTGTGAGCTGTAGCCCCGTCCTGTTGGAACCAAAGTTATTCCAGATTAGTTCCCTTACTCCAGCTCAGATTTTTTTAAAAAAAAAATCCAGATCGCCTCGGCGACTTTTCAATGGCAATCATCTCTTTTGTATTCGTTCTGCCACTAATTTTCTTGACATATGAAAAAAACATTAATCCATCTCAAAAACTCTCAATAAAAATGAACCGAACTCCGACTTTTTGTCGATTTCCTTCCTTTCGTTTAATTTTTCGTGATCTTTTCCATTTTCAAAATACCCACTCAAATGCATTGCTCGTTTGATGGGAATGCTGTATTTTTTTTAAAAAAAAGAACGTACCATTAACATTACTAGGTGTGTCCATGGACAAAAGCGGACGGAGTCGTCCGTTTCACCTCGAATTACCGTGGACCATCTTTAGATCATTCGAGTCATTTGAACTTTCACTTTATAAATGCTTCATTGTTCCGTTAAAACAAGAGTTTTTTAGAATATTACAACATTCTTGATTGAGTAGTATTTAATGCGAAAAACAAAAACGCGGATATTTTGAAAAACATTGTGATCTTTATGTTGCATCAAACTCTGAAAATAGTCCAGCGTGGCCAACTTTGTCGTACGAGTTTTATCGATCAACTCAGTAGATCTATAGGGAAATAACTATGAAAACGCCATCCAACGTATCTTTCGCGCGAAAAATCATAAAAATATTCGTACCTAGAAGCCACATTATTCGAAACACTTTGAATTCTATCAGCCTCGGGCCGTTATGATAAAAAAAGTATTATCCGAATCGTCATCGAGATTCAGAAAAACAAGCTCCATCCAACGGTACAAATGATTCAAGTCCCAACTATGTTCTGTGAAAAGGAAAAGATTGTATGCTTGGATTATCCGAATCGTCATCGAGATTCAGAAAAACAAGCTCCATCCAACGGTACAAATGATTCAAGTCCCAACTATGTTCTGTGAAAAGGAAATGATTGTAATGTGCCGAAATTTGCGATGTCGAGTTTTCAATGCCAAAACACGTTTTGGGGTCCCCAGAACCCACATCTCAAATTTCAGCCATTCCTGTGTGTGTGTCCATCTGTCTGTAAACAAGATATCTCAAGAACGGTATGTGCTAGAGACTTATTTTTTGGTTGAAATCGAAGTTACTTTTCTCAACCTACAATAAATTGGATCTGGAGTCAATCAGTCTGGTAACATGCTTTGAGGGTTTACGTCAAGCTGCCTTTTTACCGAAAAGAAAATCTCAGCACTGTTGAGAAAGTCAACACCATTAGCAGCGAATTAATGTGTAGCAGAATATATTTTTGTTATTTCAGAACACAAAGTCAAGTAATGAGGTAGATAAAATACTATATCTATGTAACTCATTTTGGTTTTATTAGAATTCCAATTTAACAAAATTATAAAATCAAGTTTCTTTATTCTGGGAGTTAGATAGTTCTGCCCCGTGTTTCGAAGGTTTCTTAATCCAAAATATTTTGTGTATATTTCAGATTCCATGGGAACATTGGCATGAAAAAGTTACCGGAAGAAGTTGTTGAAGAATTTAATCGACAAACAGCACAAGTACGAGAAAAGGCTGATCAAGTATATAACAGATTCAAAAGTTTATTTGCCGTTCCTGACAACATAACGTTTTGGGAATATTTTGCTACTGCGTTTCTTTTATTTAATAAAGCGACACAAAATATGCCACCTTATGATCTCTACGCATTAATTGATGACCCTACACAATAATCAAGTTTATTAAATTTAGTGGTAAATTTAATACGAGAAGTAATATTCCGTGCTTTCTTAACTTCAAAAAATATTGTGAATTTAATTTTAAATAGATTAATGTATAAAGTTTATCTATTAAAAAGGATTTCTGCCAAGCAACTCATACAGGCATACATAAGTAAAGTAACATAATTGGAAATGAAATGTAAATAATAACAATAATAAGAAAAATGGATAATGTTCCAAATCAGGTCCAAGTTTGAAAATTCCCCATATCTCCTTTATCTCCTAATTTAAATTTCCCCACTCCCGTAAATCGAACTGTAGGTACTATTTAGTTCTTCAATAAATCCATCACTTCAATATAATACACAAGAAAATTGTGTTTAATTTATTTACCATTTTAATTGAAAATATAAAATGCTCACATTTTAAATAACAAAAATATATAAAAAATATTAAAAAACGACATATTACATTCTGTTACTTATACGTCCCAGGACAACTTGGAGAACACCAAAAGACCTTCAATATCAGCAACATACCTATTCACTTCCCTTGCCGAAGTTTTATGAACCGAGAAAAACGGACGGTTAACTCTTGGTGGCTGGGATTAAATTCAGGTGGCATACACCCTGCACGTCTTCGACCGCCTTGTCGGATACACATCACTGACACCTGCAACTGACACTTATCGACGCAACGCCGATGTATTAAAATTCCCTAAGCTTCCAATTGCAGGAAATAGTAGTACGACATCACTTGGTAACGCTACTGTTACTAGAGGAACGCAATATTAATTAACCGACTATATTTAATGATAAAGAGATTAGTAAAACCTAAATATATTATATTACAATATTACGCGTCCCGGTCCTGATGCCTCTCGTGACCAGTGCCAGACTTTAAAATTGGTACTTTTTTAAGGATTAAAAAATATTGAATGGCATTTCTTTGACACCCCAATTCTCCATGGGCAGCTACAAATAACTTACGAGTGATTTTGTATTTGAAGTATAGCGCGTAAAATAAATACCACGCTAATAAATTAATCGCTTTCAAATCACAATTGATTTCAGGCAACATTTTTTTTCTGGTGAGGCTATTAAAATACTCTATATGTGTACATTTCATTCTTATGAAATGTATAATTCTTTTTGTTACTATATCACAATTTTTAGTAGTACTCAAAGCAATACAAGTTTTTTCTAGAAAAAAAAAATCATTAGCACTATCTGTACTATGGATCACCTGATGATGCTATCACTTGTCACTATAACTAATCGGCTTAGTTGGAACTCTCAACACAACCAAAAATCTTAATCTTACGACTCAACTAGGATTCGAACCGGGTAATAACCCCGATGGAAGCTGATTATGATGTATACTTTTCCATGGAGACGTCACGTTTACATCTTACTGTTCAACCTACGCAACTCAAACATGGTACACAAAATAACGAGTACGTATTACCTACGTGATTTTAATTTACCTGTATGCAAATCTTAGCGAGTACTCTCCTAACCTTCAGATTACACACTCAAGCTGATCTTATTTAGAAAGCAGGGCTCACACGATCTATGTATTGATCAATGCAAGGTAATATTTATCAATAATATCGATATATTGAACATGTTCGGGATGGATTGATGTAGGTATTGATATTGATTTTTGAAAATGACGAAAATTTGTTTAAAATTTATTGACCGCCTTGATTCTAACTTGAATCAACTTGAATTCTATGCTGCGAAGCATAGAAGGGTACTACTTCTATGATCCAAGATGGATCAATAATGGACACAGTTTTCATGTAACATCTATTTGTTTGAAGTAGTTCAGTAAAGAGAATATATTCAGGCAGTGAACCGTTGGCGGAGGACGATGGATGAATGGAGACCAATTGTCGTGACTCAATCTAGAAAAAATAAAAAAATCAAGTCTTAATATTAATGGTGACCAATTTCGGTAATTTTATCAAATTTCTCAACAAAATCTGACGGATACTCTGTGAAAAAAAAAAAATTGAATTCTCTACAAAAATGCATGATGAATGCTTATTGTTTCACCTTGAAATTCCAATCCATTGGTTATTGAAATTTAAGGCTTGATTAAAATTTAAAAAATATTAATAAATTGAAGATTTTGTTTAAACTGCAGCCGATTTGTTGTTGTTCTATGAATAGATTGATATGAGATTATCGGAAAGGTTGTGATGCCCCTTGGCTGGAGCTGTGATGTCAGGTAGTCCTGGTTCTACGTGCTTCAGTGTTCCTGATACCCGCTGTGAGAATCCTGCTACTAAATAAAGCCAAAGTTAGTTGATGTCTACTTACCGTTATATATTTTCTATCCCTTTGGAGTTGTGCTATGTTCATAAACAGACCTTTCAGCAAACATTTACGAACTATATCAATGTTTTGGCCACAAGAAGAGCTCACCAAATTACATCTACGACACAAATCTACAAGTTGATCTCGAACATTAGCAGCATATTCCATATTTCTACTGTTAAGAAAATTTTCAAAGCACCATTCCTGAAAGAAAGAAATTTTAAAATGGTTTGTTAGTTTTTAAGCAACGTCAAACCGAGAACTGTCTACGCGACGTCAAGTGAGACGTATTTAAGTCTATAATTGCGAGAAAATCTTCGAGGCAAAATGTGCGTCACACTCGGCTTGCACCAGATTTCGAATCCTGGTCGGGTCGAAATTTTGAATGAGCTCGAGCTATGATGTGCACCAAGCTCGTCACAAGAACTATGTAAGAACTGAGCACTAACCTTTTTCTTACTAATATTGTTGTACACTCGAAATATTTTCAGCAAAGTAATATGATCTCCAGCATTTGACTGAAATTTTTTATGTGAAATTTGTGCTTCTTCTAACTTATTTGTTGGAAATTGAAACACATTTTCTGATGATAACAAAGCAACAATAGATAATATCTCGTCCAGACATCCATATTCATTCGCTGATAATATGATTCGAGAAAATCTAGGATCTAATGGAAACAGACATATTTGTTTGCCGAGAGGTGTTAGTTTAATTTTCTCTATGGATTCAATAGCACCAAGATCTTTAAGTAAATGCAACGATTCACTGATACTCTGAAAAAAAAGAACAAATTTTGAAAATAGATCGAAGGATTAGTTTGAATGTTTGGAGTTATCTTTTTTGGGACAGCTACCTTTCTTGGCCTAGGCCAAGAAAGGTAGCTGTCCCAAAAAAGATAACTCCAAAATTACGTAAGTTTCAAGTTATAGGATCTCCATTAAAATAAATTATTTGAATTGAAATGTTGTTTTAGTGGCGTTTCTCTTAAAATCAACAGTTCTTCTCATTCCTAGATTCAGGTCGGAACAAAAGGTAGAAATAAGTTAATATGAGGTTACTGATATAGTTTTAATGGCCTCTGCTTGTAACTGTATGCGTCCTGGTGGGTAGAACCGGCCATCCTAAAGACGAACAAGATGTTAGTACGGATTACTTACTTCTTTTGGGGGCTTGTCCATAAAATCAAATGCCGATGGATTGATTTCAAGTGATAATAAGATAAGAACTGTACTCGCTAAATTTGTTCTTTGAATTTCAGGAACGGTATTTTTGGTCATTCGATTAAAATCTTCTTCCGAGTATATTCTATAACAATAACCGTCACTTTCACGTCCAGCTCGACCTGTCCTTTGCCATGCCTGAGCTTGAGAGATCGTTGTTACTTTAAGTACATCTAAACCTGTTCCGGGATGATGTGTTTTTTGCTTTACCATCCCTGAGTCTATCACATACTTAATACCTGAAATAGGAGTAGGAATGTTCATATTAGAGATCTCTTGCAATCATCCGATTAAAGAGTTTTAGCAAATATTACGAGAAACAAAACTAGTATATTTTTTTATTTCTTGTGAATGAAAGTTCTTATATTGTTAAAAGTTATTTAAAAATCAATTTTAAATAATAAAAATAATTATGTTCAGCATATAAAATGTTACTTGGAAATTTAAATTAGCTAACTTGGTTGGACCTCAGGTCGAGGGCAACCGTCTTTACTAGTGGACGCAGCTCTATGGAATTAAGGGAAAGGCCGCCGCAAATAATAAAATTAGGTATCAGATTTCTTGGAATTGACGAATTTTATAGGATAATGAGCTATAGCGTCCAAAGAAGAATGATTTTGCTACAAAATCATGTATGCAGGTTGTGATCATGCGCGGATACTCAATAACTTCACCGGAGGTTGTTAAACATAAAAGTTCAATCGATTAGATTAAATGTTGGTTTTAATTTCAATTTTAAAAAAATTGTGAATTTTAGTGCTCAGTGAGTAAATAGGGAAAAAGCTTTTAATACAATCATCAGATATTCCACTAATTCTGGAAGGGATGTTCCCTACCAGACCATAACACAGGTAGATTTTGACAGACCTTTGTTCCTCATCCTCATCAGTACTTCAAGACAAAATATATCTCCCTACTTCGTTTCAGTATATTCCTCGGTGCCAGTACACAGCTATAAAAATGAAATTGCTATCGAAAAATTATTGTCTTCTGACCTGGCACTGTAATTGAAGTCTCGGCAATATTTGTAGCAAGAATAACTTTTCTAGAATTGTTCGGTGTCGGTCGAAACACTTCCAATTGTTTTTGTGATGGTAAAGATGCATACAAAGTGTACACTTTAAGTTCAGGACCTTTACACTGAGGACTTTTAGAGACACTTCGTATTTTCGACGCCATATTTTCTATTTCTTCTTGGCCAGTTAGAAAAACAAGAATGTCATGATTTGGAGGTGCACTCTGATGAATTTGAAAGACAGATACTAAAGTTGAATGTACGTAGTCATTCTGAAATCATTGAATAATAAAAGCTTTAGATAGAGCAACGAAACTAAAACAGAATATCGCAAACCAGTGGAGTGAAAAATAACGAGTTTTCAATCCCAATGATTCCTTTATTTAGGCGTGTAATTTAGTAAGATCGAACACTCCCGAGTGTAGATGGTTGAGGATTAGAGACTGGTATGAAATTACATATCCTTACTACTTTTCATCCCATTTTATTATGAAATACCCAATACGTCCATGATACTAACAAGAGAAGGTATATTCTTGCGCAGAACAACTGACGTTGCAAGAGCATAGCTTTTTGTGTACATAGTTTCAGTTATTACACTTTTGAACTCTAAAAAGTAAAATACAAATAAGTTAGAATACAGTGTATGCCAATCTATCAGCATTTTATATGTTATCAATGAAACTTGACTAAGTAGGGACGGTGGAGTATTATGCAATTCAAGAACCCATTTTAAGATGGTGGAAGAGTCAATATGGGTCTTCCAACTACCCACTATAATTTTATAAAGCTGAAAAATATAAATTTCAACTACAATAATAAACAGCCAAGTGTAAGTTGTACGTGCATATAAAATATTCCACAATAAAAAAAAAGCTACCAAAATTGATAAATGAAAACGTCACTGATATTTTTACTAAGTGGTTTAATTTTTTCTCTCCTAGAATCAATAGATCCATCATTACAAACAAATGGCCTCTGTGACGCAATGGTAAGAGCACTTATCTTTAACCCGGATATCGTAACCAAATAGGAACTTTAATGGTTAAGCATTTCCACAAGGAGGAGCAATGAATTTAGTTATCTCTCTCAAGTTCAAATCTAATGTCGATCACCGAGATATTTTTAAAAGAGAAAATTACCTGAGACGTGGCAGTGTGATAAACAGTAACCGGATACTCTCGTCCTTCCAAACATAACACTTCCGCATCATTGAAATATTTTTTGAAATGGTCTACGTCCATTGTGGCAGACATAATGATAATCTTAAGAGGGGGTTTATTTGATTTAATACGAGTATCTTGAATTTTTTTAACAATACCAAATAGTACGTCCGTATGGACTGTTCTTTCGTGGGATTCATCTAATATCACAACACTGTAATTGCTCAGGGAGCTATCTGGAGAAAGAAAAACACATAAAATATAAGGCTAAAATTTATTGCTACGCTACCTCAAAATACAACTAAAGCAAACATTAGAACTTTTCACGGCGAGAAGATTCAAAAGAACCAAAGTTCCCCTTTCCACAAAAAACGAAACAAATCAGAAAGGATAAGTAAGTCAGGTGTTCCATGAATATTGCCAGTTCCTTGAGATTAGATCAGCAGTGTCTGTAGAGTTCATTTACTGCTGTTCTTCACAAGTAAAAAAAAAAGAAGAAAAAAACAATAGTGTCAACAGAGCAAGTCTAGGGGTCGAATGGTTGACTTCAATAAATAATTGACCGAACGAAGTTAAATCTAGTTTTAACTGTCTGTTCGTTCAACAATAACTCTCGAACAGTTTGTTTTATTTTGATGAACTTGGTATTAGCTGATGAAGGTTCTATTGGGGAACCCAAGGGCAAATAGCGGCGTGAGGTCTACAATTCATAGAACTACTAGTACTAAAAGCGAAGCATTGTCGTCACAAACATTGGAATCGTATGACTGGATGGTTGCTTTACTTGGGAAAATAAGTAGGTAGTGAAAGAACACCATTTTTAACCTGCTCTCTAGTTCACCATTGTCTGGGGATTGCGAGTTAGAATCTTGCCCGGAAATTTTCTGATCTAATTTTGTCATTAAAGGAAGCGACCCATCCCACAATAAACTACAAGTAATATTACAATACTTGTGCTAGTATTTTTATAGTTTCGCATACGAAGCAAAAGACAAAACTAGTAATATTAACTTGTAGTTTATTGTAAAATGCCCTACAAGTAATGCGGAAGCGGTTCCGTAGCAGCACCTTTACAAAAAAAATCCATTATTCATGGAGTTGACTTTATTTTACCCAAACCTTTAAGATTAGAATGTTGACATTATTTTTCAAGCAATGACTGATCAAATCTTCTTTCAACCTTAGAAATTTGATCGGTTCTAGAATATTTTTTTAAACTCACCAATCATAGTTTCCCTGAGTAACATTCCATCAGTCAAATACTTTAATTTTGTAAGAGACGAGGTTGAATCTTCAAATCGAACTGAATATCCGACTAAATCACCTAACTTGGAATTCATTTCCAATGCAACTCGTTGAGCAATGGTCACAGCAGCCACTCTTCTAGGTTGAGTAATTGCAATCATTTTGTTGCCACTAATTCCTGCTTCGTGAATAAATTGAGGTATTTGAGTAGTTTTCCCACTTCCCGTTTCTCCTATAATGATCATAGTACTTCTTTTTCTAATTTCTTCTATCAGCCTGAAACAAAACATTTCATTTTATTTTTTTGGAAAAACCAAGGGCGAGGGTTCGTGCAATCATTATTGGGTGTCATCACGAATCTATGGCCCCCAAGATGGTTGGTTCTTCGTACCGGGGCTACCCGTGTCCTCGGGCACGGCCAAAGACCATCAACACCGTTCCGACGACAACTCACTGTGTTTTTCCTCCGTTGGACCCAGCCGTGCTGCTCCTCAAAGAGTTAGTATATAAATCCTTGCAAAACCCTGAAGTATCTGATCGCTGTCGTCTATGTATGCTGGCCATCATTTAACTATCCATCAAACCCAACTAATCTAGAACCGTCAGCATTATGGACAGATCCTGTTGGAGAGACCGCCTTTCTTGGCCTGAACCCACAGTGAGAGTCGTTGAGAACGTTAACAACAACAACATCACGAATCTATGAGGAAAATAGACCACACGTGGAAACTTGAGTTCTTTTTTATATCTGAAGAATCACCTATGCCTGGATTTTTTTACTTGTAAAAATAACATTTTAATTTGATTCACACGAGTTAATTAATCTACTAAATAATAAAAACAAAACGTCATTACAATGGCGGGTTTGAAATACTTGGTCTAAAAATTAGAGGATATGTGGGAAATAATTGTTCTAATAAAAGATACTAAAGAAAGACAACGTTATCTCCTCTTCATCGTGTTTGTAAATATATATATATATATTATTGCTAATTCTTTCGTGATTTTGGAACACATTCAACCCGAAGTTGCATTCACGCCATAAATAATAATATTAAGACTGCAATAATATGAACATTCAATTTGCATACCGATTTTTAACAAGTGTGACAGGGAGATCATTTTTCTGTGCAGCAATACTGCTTGTACTTGGTTGAGATTTGTTGTTGCCATTTGCATGACCGTTTGTATTCTTCCAAGATGACAAAGAAGGAGATCCATTCTCCAAACGAGGTTTCTTCAAATTATTTAGATTGAAATAAATAGCAGGCCTCTTTCCATTCTTATCTACACCCATCATGAATAGAGGTAATAGCTACAAATCGTTAAGTACTATAAGTATTTGAATTTCAAAAAAATTCATCTTTCTTCAAAACGGTTTATCTCTGGAAGTATGGGATACTTTGAAATGAATAAAATGTAGACATTAGACCTGAAAAATATAAGGAATATTTTACTCCCAATACAATAGGTAATGAGGTCAGAATTTAAAAAAATGAAATAGTCGCTACATTTATCGAGAAAATAACTCGTGAAGTATCATTTTTCTGTTATAGGTGGTACAAAGCGGCTGTAATATCTTCTAATATACAAAATTCTCGTGTCACGGTGTTTGTTACCATACTCCTCCAAAACGGCTTCGCCGATTTTAATGAAATTTCGAATGTACATCGGTAGGTCTGCGAATAGGTTTTTATCTATAATTTAATAGACCCAGCCTAAACTCAGCAGACTTCAACATGCATTTTTTTTTTTTTTTNTTTTTTTTTTTTTTTTTTTTTTTTTTTTTTTTTTTTTTTTTGGACCTAACAAAATACTACTCCCAACGCGTTCTACACGGCTTAACAACCCGTTACTACTCCCCATGTTCTCTCATCTTCTCAAAACGAAGTTCGGTTACTCAGCAAGTAATACTATAAAATTCACTCACATTACTCTCTTCACAGATTGTATACTGACAAAATTGAGGATGAATTTTCAAATCTGTAGAAAAGTTGGCCTTGAAATCTGGATAGGTAGAAGCTATCGGCTGCCATTTTCAAGAATTTCTCTCAAGAGGAAAAAGTAAATCAGACTGCATACTGGAAAGTATCGTTAAATTCTCAACTAATCTCAATTTATGAACTTAACCTCTTAATCCTCCAATGAAATCTAATACTGTTCTATTGCAAGAAAGGCGATATGTCCTATATCTTGCCTAAAAAGAAGAATACTTACAAGATTTTTACCGTTTGATCTGTTGTTTATTCTTTCAAAGAGACCTATATTTATTTCTGGTGTGCATTATTCACATTTAATAATAGTGAATAAATTAATACACATTTAACTACATAATAAAAATTTACTGAGAATAACTATAACTTACCGATTTCCATTTCCGATTCCGAAAATCTTTGAGACGTAAACATAACCCCCAAACTTAGGAAATACCATAGATGTAGAAATTAGATTTCGTACTGCATATGATGCGTATGTTATGAAAGTGATGGAGGGTCACGTGACATTGCTCCGCCTATTGGTGGCAAGACTTTAGTAGTCCACAATGCAAATATCAGCATTTTCTAGCGCATTTTTTTGGGGAACAATAATTTTTTTCGAAAAAGTCATGAGAATCATTTTTTTTAAATACATGTTTTTCGATAGCTACCTTGAAATCATTTCTCTCTAACGCAATTGTTTTTCCAAATATGGATCATTATCTAATCAGCCTTTTTTACTATCTTTACATTTAGTTCTCGTTTGTAATTTACATTTCTCACGAGTAATCAGGGTTTTTTTTAAAAAAAAAAATTAAGGGGAAATCAACGATTTGTTCCTCGAGTTCCTCCGTCCCGTTTGATTACCTTGCGGGGTGAACTTTATCTTAAGCAAATAAAGTTCGTTCTCAGAACTTTTGACCAGGCTTCCTCCCATCTTTTTCTTTTCAAATCTGGAGAATGAGAACACCCTTGTTTAAAATACGTCCATCTAACTAGGCATTATAAAGAAAACACTTTTGACTAGCATGTCTATACACAGGACCGCCTGCTGGGGTGGGCGACCGGAGCGCCACGTTAAGGGGGGCGCCGCGGGTTTAGGCGGAAAGAAATCAACCTAGGTAGCTTAAAAAAAAAAAAAAACAATTAGCAGATATATTCATTAATAATAAAAAATAAAATAAAAATTTGAAATCATTTTTAATTTTTCCATAAACTTCAATGAGATTTTTTTCTTTGTTTTGCCACCATTTTGATTGCGTTGCTATGGTAACGCGTTTGGGAGAGGTGCTTCACAACGAACACCAGTGTACAAAATCTTTATCTTCTATATCTATGGAAAATACTTCAATATGATTTACCAATAATAATGTGTTGATAATGTGCATCTGTTTACAAAATACTTTTTATCTCCAAGTTTTTATTACTACAAACAAACAAAAAAAAGTACCAACTGGTACAATTGTTATTTGTAACATTTGTATAGATAATAGATGGAGTAGGTATCTTTGTCTTTTTATTATTTTTTTATTGAAAATCCATTGAAATTATGATTAAAATAATTATAATTAATTTTAATTTATAGGGCGGAGCGAAGCTACGCTTTGCTCCGCTCAGCTCATAAAATAATCTAAAGACAGGTAGCTTAGCTCATAAAACAGGGTAATGTATTTGAGTGGGTCATTTTTAAAATGGAAAACATCACGAAAAATTGAACGAATGGAAGGAAATCGACAAAATGTCGGAGTTTGGTTCATTTTTATTATCGAGTGTTTTTGAGATGGATTAATAGTGCACTACGCTGGTTTCCTTCTCCTTTATACAATTTCCCTTTTATTATATCTACCACTCGTCAGATATAATAAAAGGGAAATTGTATAAAGGAAAAGGAGACCAGCGTAGTGCACAGTTCAGAAAGCTTTCGCTAACAAAATCAAATGAGAGAAAATTGGAGGTAGATGAAATGAGAATGGTTATTGTAAGGGTGCGGGCATACATAAATCGTCAAGCATTAGAGCGTTGAGCGATAAGCGCCCAGCGAAATTTTGTTAAGCATTGAATTAGACTATACTTATAAGCGGCAATTTAGAAATTCCTTCAATCTGTACTCTTCCAGTCATTTTCAGTGATTAGCGCTCAGTCCTCTCCAAAAATGAAAACACAACTTACGTCCTCGAAAACTCACCGCTCAGCGTTAATGTCCACGCTTGATATGGCATATGAAAAAAATGTTGACGCGCTCCGTACGACCTTATGAAAAAACAGCTATCGCGAGTATTTTTTACTTTCCTTATCTTATAAAAAGGAGAGTATTGTAATGGGTTAAAAAGTTTCGATGTTTCAGCCATTGTTCGATGTGTGTGTGTGTGCGTCTGTCTGTGAACAAGATGTTTCAAGAACAGCAAGTGCTAGAGACTTGAAAGTTTTATGCCTTGAACCGCAAAATATGCTTTTGGTGGAAATCGAATATACCGTTGGCAGTTTTTAGCGGTTTTCGCATATCCTGCTTAAAATGAGAACGGTAATAGCTAGAACTTTAAACTTGGTGCATATTCATATCAATTCCATACAAGAAATTGAAAAATACAACTTAGGTTGAAGGGTAATATATTGTTGACCGCTAATTAGCGGTTGAGGGCCGCTTTTTGGCGGTTCCGCCTAAAGCCAGAATGGAAAGAGCTAGAACTTGAAATTTGGTGCCTATTCATAAAGGAGACAAAAACTGAAAGAGTTATCTCTTCAGACAACTTCTTTTTATGTCTCCTTTGGCTGTTAGGAAATTATATAAAAATTGATAAGAAAAGAGAAAATCTGGAAAAGAGAAAATCTGTTCACACCAGATTTTTTAATGGGCCTCGAAGGCCTCGATAAAATGCGGCAGCCACTCATTTTAATCTGCATTATAGGAATAATTAGAATAAAAAAATTCAAATGTCAACATTGTACTTCTCTAAATATTATTTTTATTTGTACGTATTATTTTATAAAATAATTTATGCGGGTATTTTTTCTAATCATCGGCGGGTAATTATTAATGACTTATTTTGCAACATTGTTTTCTTTATATCGCTCTCTCACCACTCACTTTTTCTCTCTTACACACACACCAACCTATCTTGTTCTTGGTTTCTGTGATTGTGAATAGTTCTTCATAATTTCTTTATTCGTACTCCGTATTGTAAGGATAATTCATTTGTTTTTGTGTTGTTACTGTCTAATTACAATCATTATTAGTGTTTTAATTAATGTTTAATTATTAGTTAAATTAACTATCGTAAAAACACTTGTTAAGATGGCTGCGTGTAGATTATTCGGTGTTTTAAATAAAACTTCACATCAACATAAAATCAACTATTTATCAGTATCAGGTAAATACCTAAAATGATATTTTTTTTTTCTTGTCTAGACTTTTTATATCTTTGCTACATAACTTGTGAACGAATTATTGCCAATAAAATACATAAATATAATCATAAACATCTCTATGGGACTTTTCTATAGAGATTGTGTTTTTCATCCATATTTCATGTTATTTTCTTTCAACAAGTAAAAAGTCTCTTCCGAGTTCCGGGAATGTTTAGACTTTGAACTTTCTTTGCATGTTAAGTACTTGTTGTAACTGCTGTAGATATATATTTATCATTCTCGTCTTATCAGTTCATATTATTAAGAGGTACAAGGTTTTCCTGTAGTACAATTTATTTCCTTATGCCTATCTTACATCACAAATGGGTTGTAGAATTATTATTACGATAGTTATTAGATACCACCAAATTAACTTTTACAATTTGTACCTGATTTGTTGCATTTAAACAGACGTGATGGAATAACATCCCATATTTTTTTACTCATGCTAAAATTATCCGAATTTTTCAAACCATTCTTCCCAAAATTTTACTACTATTACATAAACTAAATTATTAAATCAACGCTAGTGTCCGATTTTTCATCATTGACATTACATTATTTGAACATTATCCTTTTTCTCTATTATTTCAAATGAAGCTTTGGAATCGACACATTCTTTCGAAATTTGTATTTCACGTTATAATATATTTATACCTACTTAGAACTTAAAAACTGTATTAAAAAAAAAAAAAAAAAANAATAAAAAAAAAAAAAAAAATCAGTACGTCAGCGGCACTTTTACTTACATATACATGGTATGCAGGTCCCATTTAGGCTTTCTAGTTGGTCCTCATAGATTGCTGTTACTGTTACTCGTATACAAGGAGGTCCGCACTCAAAAACAGAACCATGTGCCAAGTTGTAACTATTTTTAGATTGTAAAAATGAGTCTTTAACAATCTTAAAAATCTTTAGAAGATGGCATGTAAGGTAAGTATTCGTCAAAATGACTGAAATAGTCATTTTGGAAAACAAACCTATAATCTCACACCATTTCTACATATTTATTTTCAGGATCCTTCCCTAAATATTTTTACTCTCAAAATGCCTCTAGCACGAAACATTTCAGAGAAAAGACTGTTGGAGATGTATTGGTCGTCACATTGGATTCGCCTGGAGTTAAGGTAATCACACGGCTTTTAACAGGAATATAAAGGTCTTTTTTGTATCATTGGGAGTTGTGAGAACTATAAAAAATATTTTAAAGTTATGAGTTATGAGATGATTACAAGGGATTTTATAGGATTTTTCAATAAGGGTGGGCCGATGTTGGTAGCTTGTGGCGACCTTGTTTTCTTGATGGCGTCTGTCTAATCTGTAGTTTATGATTCTATTTCAGATGCCAAATCATCATGACAAGTTACACGATTGAGCAGCACGTCTAAATGATTAAACTTTGTTATCACCACGATGGATATTCGTATCCGAGTGGTCCAATTTTCAATGACTCTGCCGCATAGATCTGGCTGAATTTGAGCCATGTCATTGGTCATGTTGACTTAAAGAGCATTGGTCTGTGTAGGCTTGTTGACCTCTTCAGGAAACCCCATAGCGATGGTATTGATTATGTAGACTTTGAGAGCATTGGTCTATTGCGGCTTATTGTCCTCTTCAGGAAATCCCATAAGAAAAAGTCTAGCGGGGTCAAATCGCACAATCTTAATAGTTCATTCCCGTCACCTCTTCTGCAGAATATCTATCAAAACGATAACACAGTTTTATCATTTGGGAGTCCTGCTCAATCATGTAACTTGTCATGGAATCTGTAATAAAAATGACAGATTAGACAAGCGCTACAGAAAATCCCTTTATAATGATTTACCACTGGGTTATTCCTGTGCACAATGCACATTGAGGGCCCTGAATTCAGACAATCAAAATCATTTCTCTTCTAATAGACTGTTCTGTATTTCAGGTAAACTCGTTAAACTCAGAAGTAATGTCAGAAATTCAAACCATTTTAACAAGAATACAAAGTAATGCTTCAATCAATTCAGCTGTAATTATATCTGGAAAGCCAGGCTGTTTTATAGCAGGTGCTGATATTAATATGTTGTCAGCAGCCAAAACTGCTGATGAAGTAAAACAAATATCTAAATCTGGTCAACAAATTTTATCGGAAATAGAATCAAGTACAAAACCAATAGTTGCAGCCATTTCTGGTTCTTGTCTTGGAGGAGGATTAGAGGTTAGTGCTTAAATTTTCGCGTATAATACCTACCAAACAACAGCCTCAGTAGATTGAGGCAGTGGATTCGTAACCAGGAGACTGTTGATTCGAATACCACCCCCGCCTCTTTGAATTACTGGTCACAAAAGATCTAAATAAAGGTCGCAGTGTTTAGTCCAATCAGTCTCAGTAGAGACCTTTAACCAGTTTGTTAATTATGGCAGAATCTGGACATGTAATATTATTTCTTTTGTTTTTTTAAAAGTTTTTTACTTTCTCTGCTATATAACATATATTGCATTGTAATTGTGCAGGAAATTTGCACTTCTTTTCTTATTTCTACCTGGCGTCAATTTTTCATAAAAATAATCCTGTAGATACATCTCGAACGTGGCCTCAGAACGAGTGGAATTGATTTGAAATGTTTTATTGAACGGATTCAAGATCTAAGAGAGAGGGAGAGATACAGTGGTTAAAACAATTTAATGTCCTTGTCCAATTCGATGGATTTTACACTTAATCGAAAATCACTGAAGACTAATAAATGTCCAATACGGTAAGACTTTATGTTTTCCAATTAAAATTACATAACTCTGAAGAGGTCAACAAGCCTACACAGACCACAGCCTTTCTTTTAGATGGGCTTCAAATTTATGTTGAGGTAAGCTTTTAATATTGTCGTCAATAGTGTTATTGATTTGATGATAATGCGCCTGTCCACACCGCCGTCATTGATAAGACTGTTTTGCGTGAATATGGTTCCACTGAGATATCTCAGCCTCCCTACACTACAGCCCAGACATGGCGACTGGTTTTGTATTTTCAATACTGAAATCTGAGCTTTGTGGAAAAAATTAAAAGAGTGATGAAGAGATCAGGTCGGTGGTTTTAGTCTTTTGACTGTAAGGATACTAACTTCTTATTGACAGACATAGAGAGGCTATCCAGAAGATGTAAATAATGTATTGAAGTCAAAGGAGAATGTTGAAAAATAAAACACAGTGGGTTTTCCCTCTCCATCTAGGTTAGACCACGAAGTTTTGGAACCGCCATTGTATGTATATTATAGTGATTATCATGGTTCTGGGGCCCATGTCAATTATCGGCCTCCAAGAACAGATTGACAATTAAAAACATTAGCAGTGGATCACAACTAATATGGAGCTGCTGTCTCATACATCTGGCTACCATCGGACACGATGATGCCACAATTGATCTTTTTGCAGGTTGCTCTTGCGTGTCATTATAGAATTGCTGTCAAAGATAAGAAAACTGGTTTAGCTCTTCCAGAAGTGATGTTAGGATTATTACCAGGTGCTGGAGGTACTCAAAGGCTTCCTCAACTAACAGCTCTTCCAAATGTATTGGATATGACACTTACTGGAAAAACATTGAAGGCGGACAAAGCTAAAAAGCTTGGAATTGTAGATCAACTCATTGATCCTTTAGGACCTGGACTCGATTTTCCAGAACAAAGGTAATGAAAAACATGCTTCACAAATATAATCCATTCCTCTTTGAAAATATATATATGAATAAGGCGGACACCAATTTATGTCCCTTCATTTTTTTTTACTTCAGCGTGAATTTTTGAAAAGCACACTTTTTAAGAAATAAAAATTAACGTGACATTTCCGGTGATATACGAAATAATACATAATCTGTCCGTTCATTCCATGTTGACTCTCGAACGCCTTGTCCGATTTTGACCTTGTTTTCGACACTCGTTATGTTTATGGACTTACCTGATTATTGGGCGACCTGGGAACCAATGGCGGCCCATTATTTGAGTGTAGCCTACAGTTCTTCGACCTACTAGTTATTATTGAAAGGATTCGGTCCTTTTAATGTAATCTGTGAAAATATCAATTTGATACCATTTCTGACTTGGGCTTGTTACTTTAAGGATTTTCTTTTCACTTTGGATGCAGGTCCCTAAAAAGACTATCAGTAGACCTTTGACACATTCTAAGCTATTCTTTAACCAGACATCTAATATTCTTACAGAACAAATCAATATTTAGAAGAGATTGCAGTTCAAACTGCAAGTCAGTTGGCATCCGGAAAATTGAAAGTTAACAGAGTGAAACCTTTGATCCCGGACAAAGTTTTGAACTTTGCACTTAAATTTGAATTTGTCAGAAATCAAATCTTTGGAAAGGCAAGAGAAAAGGTCATGAAAATGTCGGGTGGATTGTATCCAGCACCGTTAAAGGTTAGTCATTTTACTTTTTCTTTGAATTCATTGAAAATTACGTCAATCAGGTTTCCTGTTGGTCTTTTTTTTTTAGAATAAGGTCTCTTTAACATTTGAGGTCATTCAGAAAATCTAGGGATAGAAGAAATAGACCCATGTCCATTCGATTGGTTATGTCGGAATCCACATGGGAACCTGGGAAGTGGATGTTCTTGGAGAAAGTTTAAATATCCCGAAATATTTAAATAGAATTGAATAAACATTTTTTTTTAGAAAATAAAAGCCATAATATACGAATCAAGCCTTTTATTTTGAGGTGTACTTAGAAAAAAAGTTTTACATCTTCTCAATTGAAGTGTCTTAGGTTAGAAAAATATAACCTCGTTTCTTATTCTGAGGTTAAATTGAGGCCTTTTATGAAACAACCAATTTTTCAATTTATAATGTTGTTAAGAACCAGTAATTTAACTTATTTTTTATCTCATATATTTCACATTTACCTATGTAGTATTATTTTTACCCTATAACATTGCTATGCATCCAAAAATGAAATCAAAATATATTATTCGAAGGTTCTATAAATCCAGACCTTGCTAGAACTCGGGTACAATTTCATATACCTCGGAGACTGTGTGGACAGAAGTATACATATCATTCTAGAATCAATGAAGACATATTGACACAACAACTATGCGAAGTACCCCATTATCGATATTCTTAGCTCGAATTATTTTTTGAATTATTTTCAGATTCTCGATGTTGTGCGGACGGGAATAGAACAAGGTCCTGCTGCTGGTTATGAAGCGGAGGCAGAAGCTTTCTCTCAATTAGCAATGACTCCACAAAGTAAAGGATTAATGGGATTATTTAAAGCTCAGACCGAATGTAAAAAGAATAGGTTAGTACTTCTTAGGGTTCGTACCCGAAGGGTACAAAACCTAAGAAGATTGCTGAAAGCATTTTTGTTTATTGGTTTCAATAATGAACCTTTGGAATTGACAATGAAGAATATAATTAAAAAAAAAAAAAAAAACTCCTAATTTAAAATTCTCCGTACCTTTAAGTGTAAAAAATAAAATTTTGATTGAGGAGTATATAATGGTCAACATTAGTAAAAAAAATTAAAATATCGATTCGGATTTTTTATTATTATTATTTATTAATTCTCCATACCTTGAAGTGTAAAAAATCAAATTTTGATTGAGGAGTATATAATGGTCAACATAAAAAAAAAAAAAAATATCGATTCAGATTTTTTTTTATTATTATTTATGAAATTGGGTATATGAATTGGATTTTCCCCTTTTCAGATTTTTCCATACAGCCATAAATTGGATTCAGAATTTAATTAGTTGAATTAAAAAATTAAAAGCTGAAATAAATAATTTGGTGAGCTTTCAATGAAGGTTAAAAAAATTACTATATCTTCACTTGACTAAAAAATATGAAGGATGTTAAAGAGCTAGTCATGATGATGTTCTCAGGAGATGATGAAACGAGTTGGCTCTTTAATATTTTTAGTCAAAATAAAGTAATTTTTTTAACCTTCATTAAATATTATTAAACTTAAAATTTAAATTAAGCTCCGCAATTTGAATGATCAATTCTAGCTTTTATTTGAATACTGAACAGTAAAATATATAATCAATCCCTAAACTGGCAGAGATTTTTTTCTTCAACCTCTTCAAAATTCAAATCTGCATGAATGTAGTGCTACAAATTAAAAATTTAAATTTTCAGATTTGGTAAACCCGAAAAAGAAGTAAAAACAATTGCAGTTTTAGGTGCTGGATTAATGGGTGCAGGTATTGCCCATGTATCGATTGACAAAGGTTATAATGTTATAGTTAAGGATTCATTTGAAAAAGGTCTATCACGTGGAATAGGACAAATTACAACTGGACTCAATAATGCTGTCAAAAGAAAGAGGTTCAGTGCGTAAGTTTTTTTTTAATTTATTTTATGATTACATGACCTTTCCAAAAGAAAGCTAAATCAATTTTAAAGGTCATATTTGCAGCGTTTCTTGTTCAAGTGTATAAATCTTATCAAAACAACAACTGGATCTAGAGTCATTGATTGGTACCTTACCTCTATTATTGACGGACCTTTTGCTGAAACATTGGTAATATGTGTTCCACAGGTCTGACCATATTGTCACATAAAGTAAGAACAAATAAAACTGTGGTAATATTTATGTTTGGAGTTTTCATACAGTTCAACTATCAGTAGAACTTGAATCGGTGCAGGCCGGATTTGTCCGGTTCTTATTTAATAAAATGAATGGTTTTTATCCGGCCTACCCCAATGCCATTTCTTATGTGAACCTGATGGACCACCTGAGTATGGAAACAATTTTTGGCACGAAGAGAATTACAAAAACTAATTTTCATATATAAAGTGTTCAACAACATCCAGTCTGTTCCATCTTTGACTGCTGACAACACCACCCTGTCAGATAATATTGCAATCAATGTTCCCGTACAATCACTCAGAGTGAGACAAAATCGAGATTTTTTTTCATATACCCAACTCTGGTGCTCCCGAGTACCTATGCTCAGCACTAACATCATCAATGGTATGTTTCAATCAGCACTCCTCTGACCTTGATGTATCAGAAAATTTTAATGTGTTAAAGGATAAATGTAAAAGTTTGCAATCATTAGAATGATAGCGAACCATATTGTGTTCAATTAATTGCAACCAATATTGCGTTTGAACATTATTAAAAAAAAAAAAAAAGTAGATGTTAAATTATTAATTTTTACTACTTAACTACTTTGTAAAAATATGCATATACATATCCATGCGTGGGTTTACGTGCTAGTCCAATCAAGGAATATCTATACCAGAAACACACAAAAGATCGTTCACTATCCTTGTCACGGTTTTTTCGGAGCACCTGCCAGTCGGTTCGTTCCAAATAAATGGAATTAAATATGGTCCCTCAGTCAACCCTAAAGAACTGGAACCTTGTGCAGCATTAGTGTGGCCTCATCCTACCGCAGTAACAAATTTCTGGTAGCTTTCGATTTCAGGGGATAGTGAATCGACATAACTCTTGGTTCAACTACTGCTACTACGAAATCTTAAAATTGAGACTTCTAAAAAGGTACAAAGACTAATATTTTTGAAGGGTTCGTCCCATTATGACGAATTCTGTTTTATTTATACCACTTTTTAATAGAACGACTCCGTGGCAGATTATGTAAAGCATCCGGTTTGCTTAAGGAATTTACCGGGATTTGATACTGGTTGGTCAAGTCAAAGTTTTTTGGATTTTTTCTAATTGATCTGGTTTTGTCTGAGCCTCCTAGTCATAGCGACAAAGTATAACAATAGGTACTCAATGCTGTGATGCCCGTTATAAGTTTTTTATTTATTTAAGTTCAAGTTGTATTATGTAAACACAAAGATGATTATTTCTCACCTTATATCGGTTCTTTTGATTTCTAGTCTTGAACGGGACAGATTCCTGGCAAATCTAATTGGAACTCTTTCCTACGATAAATTCAAAGAAGCTGATATAGTCATTGAAGCCGTATTTGAAGATATCAATATTAAACACAAAGTAATCAAAGAAATTGAGGCCATTGTGCCACCTCATACCATCATCGCAACCAACACAAGTGCCATACCTATTACAAAAATAGCTGCTGCTAGTAAAAGACCAGAAAAGGTAAATTTAATTTCTTCAAATGAAAAAGATAAGATGTCTCCATGTGGAATGCAATTTACGCTTTCATATACACAAAACACAGTTCAGTCAAGTGTACCCTGTAAAAGATTATCAATCAACGGTTAATCCTCCAATCAATAGTTTCGGGACACCATTGGCAATTAGTTCTATTTACCAAGTTTACTTATCCGTCTTTTTTTTCGACAACGTCCCCCCTGAATTTTCTTTCCTACTTATTGCCGGACATTCTAAAAATCTATAGACACGGGACGTTCTATTTACTATACACCTGGATGGTTCTATACGCCTGGATGAACTGAAACGCAGAACATCACAGTGTCTGCAAGGGGTTATCAACACCTTTTCGGTAACCTTAGATCGATGTTTTTATACGGTAAGAGCAACTGATGATTTTAATAGGAACTGCTAAATCATATCTTCGCAAGCATATTTAAATAACTCACCGAAAATTCTCTGCATTTGTGGGAACGTGGAGAAACGTATAGTTATCTTCATTTTTAGAAATGCAATTATTGAATTTTGCTTCCAGGTTATAGGTATGCATTATTTTTCACCGGTTGACAAAATGCAACTTCTAGAAATTATTACCACTGATAAAACATCTCAAGACACTGCAGCTTCTGCTGTAGCTGTTGGTTTAAAACAAGGCAAAGTAGTTATCACTGTAAAAGATGGACCAGGTTTTTATACGACAAGAATTTTATCAACGATGTTATCCGAAGCTATGCGAATTTTACAAGAAGGAACCAGTCCCAAAGACTTAGATAGGTAAAGATAATAAATGTTCTATTGAATGCCAATATCTGCGTTGGAAAGTCTGGATTTTTTTAAATACATTCTCAATGGGAAGGTATCCAATGCAGGAGTTAGTGTCTCCTTTTTTTACAACACAATTCTGTGAATCCCTAAAAACGTAAAAAGCTTCAGAGACCACAAATGGAACCTATATACCAAATATCAATAATTTCGGTCAACGTTTAAAAGCAAAAGTGCAACTTATGAGTATGATCGGATTATTATTATTCAATTTTTGCATTGCATACCTTGTAAACGTGCCTTCCCTTAGTTGATTTCAAAAGTTCCTTATCCAAAATAACAGACTAAAAATCTGAGAAAGTGTTAGTTTGGGTAATGCACTACCTCTTTAGTAAGAAATGTGTTTGTTTTTCTAAATTTCAGATTAACCAAACAATTTGGTTTTCCAGTAGGAGCAGCTACCTTATCTGACGAAGTTGGTATTGATGTTGGTGCCCACATTGCTAAAGATTTATCCAAGACATTTGGTGAAAGATTCAGTGGAGGAAATTTAAATGTTCTTAATGAAATGGTAGAGAAAGGATTTTTAGGTAGGTTTTTAGTGGTAAATTTCCTTATTTCTTTAAACCAATTTTTACTTGGTATGGACCTAATTCTGTAAGATCTACTTCTATAATATTTTTTCTTCGTTAACAGATCTGTTAAAATATATCCATCAATTGAGCACTATATTTAATTGGTAAAAAATATATTCAATTTTTCAGGTCGTAAATCAGGCAAAGGTTACTTTGTATATTCAAAAGGATCAAAAAATCGTCCCGTAAATGATGGGGCTTTGGCTATTTTAAAGAAGTATGCCCTTCAACCACAGAGTGCTCTACAAGAAGAAGATCTTCAATTAAGAATGGTATCCAGATTTGTAAATGAAGCTGTCCTATGTTTGGAAGAAACCATTTTGAACAGTCCTGTAAGTAGTTCAATACAGTTTGGTAGAGAAAAAAGTAGATTTTTATAATTGGGGTAACAAGGGGAACACATTATAAGTGCAACTGAAGAGCGCTCTTATTGATTCAGTGAAACGGCAGGTGGACAATAACTGAGCGGAATCTCTTAATTTTATAAAAAACAACCTTATATAAAATATATTCTTCTTTAGGTAGCAAAAAAGAGGATCCTAAGAACGTGACCAAAACCAAACCACACATGAATTACTGTTTCAGCAAAAAAACCAAATTCCGTTTTCTCGACCCGCATTATTTCCTTATTTTTTCAGACCGACGGTGATGTAGGAGCAGTATTTGGACTTGGTTTCCCACCATTTTCTGGAGGTCCATTCAGATGGGTAGATTGGTATGGTGCTGACAAATTGGTACAAAAAATGTTATCATATGAAAATATATATGGTGCTCCATTTAGACCTTGTCAATTATTACTTGACCACGCAAAGGATAGATCTAAAAAGTTCTATCCTTCTTAAACAGTAAACAGAAGACTGAAGACAGAATAGGTTTATATTGACGAACAAAAAAATCATGTCTAAACGCGATAGAAAAGATATAGTTTTCCCAATCATTTATGAAGTAGGTTTTGTTGGAGACTTTCTGGTTTCTTTGGAAACCTACGATAAATAGCAAATATTGACTTCAAACCATTCTTATTAATAAATTGTGCATTTTATTTTTAAATGATCTTCCTGCTTTTTTTGATGAATTTATATAATTGATCATTTTAAAACAAAACATGGCCTACGAATTCATTTTAGTTCACTGCCTTTAAATTGCAGATGTTTTCCTGTTTCGGCAGTAAAATGCCATACTGTTACATTAGAGAACATTCTGGACTAAACGAATACTGTGCTCGTCAATATGAACTTGTTCTGACTCAAAAAAAAAAAAAAATATATATTTATTTTTATATTAATTTTATGTAAAGGGTCCATATTTTTATAAATATGTTAGTTAATTATTAGTATTATATTTACCGTATTTTGTTTGCCCTGAAAACGTTAATGCGCAGATACCTTAGATCAGGGGCATTTGGCGGGTATCAAATGAAGATAGCTTTATTGTCTGTTGTCATCACATTAATTAGGAGTAAAATAACATAAGTGAATCTTATACCTAGGATCAGGGGCTTTTGGCAGTATTAACAAGCACATTAATAATGCTATGGGAGTGTTATTTCATTTTCTCTTGAACACAATCCTATTTTCCTATTTAAATTTTCGTAAAATGTCACATTTTCTATTTATTGTATAGTTAATATTTGATTTTAAAACAAACTCTGGAAAATATCTATATTTCATACAATCGAATATAAACTAGTAGTTCGAACTTCACTCAATTAATTGACCGCAATGAGGCTCCGGATGGCTCAACTAACTTTCTTATTTATTTGATCTCAGGATGCTGTAATCAATTTATTTTGATACAACCAGTATAGAGAGATTTAATTAAATCAAAACAATCTTTTGGGGCAAATAAATTATGGTACGAGTATATGAAAAAGTATTTTTATATTTACGACAGGATTTTTTTTTTTTTTTTTTTTTTTTTTNAAATACGATGATTCTACGTTTTTTTTTTTTTTTTTTTTTTTTTTTTTTGTTATTGGGGGGTATATCTAAAAAACAAAATCCATTAGAAATTTTCTTTGATTGTCTTAATTTTCTAAGATTTCAACAATCATACTTTTCCTTTTTATTTCTTTAATGTCATGGTTTGGGTACCTATTTCTTATTCATTCAGTTTTTATGCCAGTACATATTTTAGTCAAGTCGTTGGACTAGAAATTAATGCACATTTTATTCTTCAAACATGTGACAATAATAATTTTTAGTTCTATTTTTTTTTTTTTTTAACCTATAATAGGAATCTGTTTTTTATACGCAACTAACATCTAAATAAATTGTTATTAATTATATTATCGATTCTATAAAATCTTTTTTTCAATCCCCGACTTGGTCTTTTCGAGCATAGCTTGTGTTTTTCCATGTCCAACTAAAAAGTGAAGTATACAACAAATTTCTTGCAGATTACAGTTTACAGAAGAAACATACTGCATTTTTTTTTTTTTCTTTAAAAGTATACATTTATTTTTTAAAAATAGTTTCGCTCTGTAAAGATGCCGAGGTCAATGTGGGTAGCTGGTTTGCAAGTTTCAAGCGAATGGAGGGTAAAACCCCCGTCTTGAATGACCAATATAGATGTTAAAGAGACGTTAAGCCAAATTTAGAAAAAAATAAAAATCGGTTGCAATTCCAGTGTTTTTTTTTAAAAAAAAATTACTCATTAGATGACAATATGTTTGAAAAGGGCGTTATCTGAGTAAAATAAGAACACTGATTTAAAGTTCACATAGAACCATAAAAAAAGTAAAATTTAATAAATAAACACAAGAGGTAAACAATTCAAGAGGGTTGCCACGCACGTTATCATCTTCTCTGGTGTCATCTCCATTCATTCATTGCGAATTACGTTTAAAATGCTTTCCAAGGCAATTCTCCTCTTTATCTTTTCGTGACACTTTCGTCTCTAATCAAGGCAAGATTTTCTGCCACAAAATAAGGTTTCACTTCCATAAAAATCGGCCAATTGCAAATCATATATCCATACTGTTCTTGGATTTGTCTTCGTTTTTTATATTACTCGATGAGATTAAGATCACATAATCTGTGAAACTGACTACCTCTTACTGTTTCTGAGATGGAGCCCTGTGGCGGACGAACATACATCGTAGGTTTAGTAATAGTAGGGTACGGAATCCTAAAATGGCTCCATAAACTTTCCCCAAAAAGATTCTTTCAGTTATATTTCGAGTGTTGTAATAGAGGAAATATACAACGTTTTCGTGGAATGTTCTCCCAAAACATTATAGAGAAAATTTTGCTATTAGAATTGAATGGAGAACAAGGTTATGTTTTGATCATTTTACTAACAAACTTGGGTATTATTATAAAACATGCCCGAATTCTATCGACAGGTATTAAATGAGCCGTTAGTGGCGGAAAGACTGAGATGGTCCCCCTTTTGCAAATCAATCAGATTCCGTAGCAGTATAACATGAATTCACGTTTTATCTTAATAACAATATAAGAGAAAAACTGAAAGAAGAGAAGAGTAGCAGATGCATATGTAGCAGCCTTGAGACTGCTATCTTTTAACAGAAATAAGAAATACTTTCCGAACCAAGTTGCAATATTCTAGCACAAAACCGAGGCGAATTGAACATTGTAGTTGTAAAAATGGTACCTCCAACAGCTCCTCCAAAAATCGAAATCTAAGTATCAAAGTATGTGGTGAGATACTAAGAGCAAGAACTTTGTTCCATGTAACTTTGCTACAACGACTAATTATCCCAGTGTACCACCCAACTTTACAGACATTGATATTGTCAAGAAGCGATAAGTGGACACAAAAATAAACATACCGTGATGGTTTGATAGTGAAAACAGAATGTAGTTAATGGAATGACTGATGAAGTCTCTAATTTGGAGCGTCTTCAAATTGATCATCATCTTGCAGGTCCATGCCCTCATCTTCAGAATCTGCGAATGCATGATGTCCTGGAAAATTAAGAAAAGTCCGTTTAGAGTTCTTGTGGTCTAGGGGCTCAGGTATATGTACAATAAATTTGATCGGGTTAACACCCGAAGACATTATCCATGATCCCTCAAAGCGGTTCCAGGGTAAAAATATATATTTTTTAAAGGAAGTTTCAAGTATAATAGAAACTCGTTTACACGGACCTCTGGAAGAAGTTTACTCGTGTTTTCAATTTAATAAAATCATATACGCTACTACTATTGCATAATGTGCTGTGCAAAATTAACTGCGGTGTAATTTCCCGTACAATATTATTATAGCCACGCTTGCCCTAAGAATTTCATCATTGTGGCATGTGGTCAAAATAAATTATTGCCAGTATGATCTTCAGGATGAATGTTGAAGAGAACGATGACTGTCATTTGGAACAGTGATGCAAGGAAGGGGGTTTCAGAGTTCTAACTCCCCCGAATCAATCAATGCTTTCATGTCTCTTACGCTGATTGACCCTTTTGCAAGATTAGCTTTCTTTTTTAGTTTCTTAAGTGCACCAATCGTCACCGCATTTGCATCAGAACCATTTCTTCGTCGCAGAGTGTGCATCACACTCGGCTTGCACCAAGGAGGTTCCGGTTTCGGTTCCTGGACGGCTCGAAAATATGATGGGTTCAAATTTTCTACCTGGTCTGGTTGTGATTGGGAGTAACTCAGCCTCCTGAGGACAATTGAGTAGCTATGGTAATAGCAAGAAGTGGTAGCATTATAAGGGAATTGCTAAAGTATAGCTTAGGTTTAGTGATATTGGAGTGATTGTTGAAGATACCTTGTAATGCTATGATGCCCACAAAAATTGTGATATAATAACACAAAGAAATATACATTTACATTACATTTTTACTTCTGTTGGTAGCCCACTGATGAAAACATGTCCCTTACAGAGATAATAGTGAGTCATGGCCTTACCATTGGGTATATTTTCATTCCCATGTCCATTCGGGAGATTATTATGTGCGTCTTCAAAGTCATCTTCATCCTCGTCGTCCGATAGAATAGACTGGTCAGGATCTGGATGGAGTGTCTGACATTGTCTGATGGACTCAAATATGTCGGGTATCATTTGTTTATTGCTCGGAACTAATCTGATTTCAATGTCTCTCTCGTCATCATCATCCTCATCACTGTCGTTAGGACCGTTGACGTAGTCATTTTCTGTAGAAATCATTTTAAAATTCAGAATTATTAGAGTTTAGTAGCTCTGTTGATAAAACTGAACACGCTCTCTAATTAACAATTAATTTATAAATTTAGATGATTTTTTTACGCGAAGAAAAAAACATTTTTTCACACTTGTTCGAACCAAACAACGGAATAAAATTTTTCCTTTGATAAAAAATTCACACGACTCTTCTGTTTTGATAATTTTGAAATCTACGAAATTATAGGAAAAGACGGCATTGCTGCAGAAAGAGACAACACACCTGTATATGAATTTCTGGACCTTCGTTTTGAGGTAAAAAAAATCATTAAAAGACAAATTTCATGTTTCCGCAAATTTTCATTTGCTTAAAAAAATATTGCATTATTAATTCATTATTTCAATCAAGCGCGGATCCATCGGAGGAAAATTGGGGAATTTTCTCACGCAAGACAAAAAAAGTTCACTAAGTAGGTGGAATAATTTACCTACTCCTAGATTTTTATGGGCTAGTAGGAAAATCGAACCTCAGTAGTTCAGTCGGTAGATTCTTAACCAGGAGGCTGCTGTTTCGAATCCAAACATGAACATACAATTTAACAATAACTCGACCAATTACATTGTGAATAGTTAACAATTGTAACAAGTATTATAGTTTAACACAACGACCTTAATAGGATAATCCCTTCACACACATAGTCTTCTCCTGGATCCGAGGCAGTTTTAGAGGTTAAAAATTATTCGAGTTTTTTTAAAAAACAACAACAACAATACAGCGTAAAATGATCGCTCATTTTACACTATTAGGTCTCGGCTTCGCTCTTATCATAGCTGCAGCCTAATGATTAGAAAATAATATTTTGATTTTCTAGCCATGTTTTTTTAAATAGGTATTCTGAAAAATTATTATTTATGTACCAACTACCAAAAGGAAATATGAAATTTTAATGAAAATGAGTCGGGTGTATATGATATAGAGCATTGGACTTATATTGTGGCGAAGGATAAATACCGATCGATCAAGTAAGTACTGTTAAGAGTAAACAATGCAGAGTGTCACCTCATAGATTCAATATTTAATCCAAACGGAATACTACCATACAAGCTGTTCAATGAGCTATCGAGCATTTTTACTTTTCCATCAATATCAACGTTTATATTTTACATGGGCACTATGGAGAACTATCTTGTCAAGAAAGTCGAAGGCCTACCTGTTTTTTCTCTTTGAACCATTAGAAAGATACACTCTTCTGGAAACTGACTCGTATCATATGAGATAGCGTGGATTGAAATTCTGGGATACTCTAAAGCGAATCCCAACTCTGAAGCACTGCATACCCATTGAAATTTACTGAAAAATATAGATGAGTCTTTAAGAGATGTGGTAAAATTAATTAAAATCTAAACTTATAAAAGGCAAAGCCCAGTCATTTATAAAATTAATCAAATACATATCTCAATTCTCATTCCTAAAGTTCGCAGGTTACTTTAGGAATGATTAGGACTAAATTTCATAAAAAAAGGATAAGGCGTTCGAAAGTTAACGGTGAGCTAAACTTAGGCCTCACTTCGGTCAATAAATTGTAAAGAATGTATTTTTTTACCTTTCAGCGATATACACTGTGCCCGTACCAATTGGATCATCGCCTACGTAAACAGTTGTGTTTGCCTCTTCTAGAAGAATATTACCGTCCGGCTGGGGGATACTAGTTAGTGGAATCGGATTCATATTGTTAACTTTCACAACCATTTGAGTCAATAATTAAAAGTTGCAAAGAATTACAATAGTATAAAATACTGGAGGTAATGTAACCTACGTATTGAGTAGGTATACAGTTTGTTAGCTGGCAATTTTATCAATAATGATCTGACAGCGGTACTGTACTGAAAAAAAATTTCCCTTACAAAATTGAAAAATAAATTTATAAATATAATAATTATTTATAGTATTTTATAATATAAATAAAACAGAAACCTAATCAAAAATAAAAATATTTTTTGAAATAAAATTTCAAAATAGTCAGTAGCAGAGTAGCAGCAGTGTTGCCAATTCAAACTATAGAAATTGAAGTATTGAAAAGCCACGACGAGATAAATAAATCCTACAATAAAAATGAATTCTTTCCTCTATAAAAAAAAACTCTGGCAAAGGTCATTTGACTATCTAAAAAATCCCTCCCCCCAAAAAAGTTAAATATCAAAAGTGCCCTTCACGGCAAACGGTGTACAGGGTACGGGCGGCAGCGAAAGACGAACGTATTTTTTTTTTTATTCGATTTTTGGATTCTACGTAACGTGTCTATCATATTTTCAGGCGTGTATATTTTTTAGCCAGTAAAATTATAAACCCGTGTAGCCCATTGGAAGAGTGTTTTTGATACAGTCATATCTATCCCTAAAATCGCCAGTCTGAGCCCGTCAAAACATGACGGTGGGGAAAGACGGAAAGTTAAGTCCTAACAAATATCTGCCTATGAATTCTACTATATTATTTTATGTAATTTGTTCTACAGAGGTGAAATAATGAGGAAGCAATTTTGACGTATATACCTACTAATCGTGCGAAAGTTACCGGGTTCGATCTCTATATGCACATTTTATTTTTTCACTCGGGGTAGGGGGTTAGAACTCCAAAGGGGGGCCCACTTGTCTGCGCCACTGATAACAATATCTTATCTATACATAAAAGCTTCTATAAGAAGAGAAGTTTACGTCCCATATTATTTTCATTGAAAAGTCCCTGTCAAATGGATATTCGGCACAAGGCCCCCAGTTTTTACCGAAGCCAATTTTTGCGGGAGCCAAGTTTTTACCGCAGCCAATTTTTACGGGAGCCACTATTATAACATTTCAGAGGGTGGTTTTTATTTCGTTTGTAATGTTCAATATAAGCGTCAAGATGAACGTCACCCAAACCAGAGATGTTAGGAAACGTTTTGATCGGATATGCTTGATGATGAAGTTGTTTTTCCGGTAAAAAGTGAAGTTGATCCGGTAAAAACGTTTTTACCGGATCAACTAGTCTCCATATTGAAAAACGAAATGAAAATCCTCTGTAATGTTATAATAGTGGGTCCCTTAAAAATTGGCTGCCATAAAAAAATTGTCCCCATTCGGGCCTTATGCCGCGTCAGTCAAATGGAACTGTTGTTAACTTCACATCATGTATGATTTTCACACTACAGAAAATAAAGATAAGAGAAATGATAAGGGCTGTCAGCTGTCACGCAACGATTGTTAGATGAGTGATAACTCTTGATACTGTTAAATTGTTTTTGAATTTGATTAATTTTAAATATGTTCAAGAAAAGAAAATTATAACGAAGCAGTTTCGAATAATTATTTGTACTTATTCAAAACTGATGAGAATAACTTGTACAGGTAATGTCTTATTCGTACAAAATTTATACATCGGGTATTTGCAGTTTTGAATTGCCTTACAATTAATGCATCTATTTGAACATTTTCAATTTAATTTTAGATCGATTAAAATGGATAAACTGAAGTCCAGTCTAGAACCCATTCCTCAGCAAACCTATTCAGAATATATGAGAAGTTTAAGAATGAGTAAAATAATCAAAAGAAGTGTTTCCCCAACTTTCACTCCAACATCTTCAACTTCTGCAGAAGATTGTCTTGTATTTCAACAATTGGATTTATTTGCTCAAGGATTTCCTGTTATGGAAGAAATAAGACGACAAGGAAAACTTTGTGATGTTACTATAAAGGTATTTATTCAATTTTATAGGTAGACCTGTTGCTATATGATAGTTGGAAGCAAAAGCATTAAGCAAGATTGTATTGTGTATTCATACGCCTTTTGAAAGTTGTGAAAAATTAAAAAATAATTTTCTTGAATTTCCGTCAAAGGCTGTTAGCACCAACCGTTACAATAATAAATCTAGGTACAGGTGAAAAGACTTTAATTTTATATACAGCACCGAGGAATATTTATGACAATCACAAAAAGATGGCGGGTATCAGAGGTACAAATTATTTATCTATGTACATCCATACTAATATATAAATACGAAAGTAATTCTGTCTGTCTGTATGTATGTTACGCTTTCACGCTTAAACTACTGAACCGATTTTGATGAAATTTGGTATGGAGATAGACTAAACTTTAGGAAAGGACATAGGCTACTTAACGGGCGTATTTTGCTAGTATATTGTATACTTTGCATATTTACATAACGTATTTTTTTGTCAGGTGGGAGAGCAATCATTTACATGTCATAGAATAGTGTTAGCAGCAACCATACCCTATTTTCAAGCTATGTTTACATCAGATATGGCAGAAAGTAAACAAAGAGAGATCACAATGCAAGGAATTGACGCAGTGTAAGTTAATTATCATTAAGAGTAATATTTTTTCAAGTTTTGTATTAATAAATTTATTTGGATCAGATCTTTGAACAATAGACCGCATTTCATTATGCGGTTAAAAATTTTGGTTCAGGTGATCGAAACGGTCCCAAAAGGGTAAGTCATATTTATTCCTGGCTGCAATGAAGGCTCTCAAAAAATTCCATTAAAATCGGACTCGCGCTCAGGAAGTAGCGAGGTACAGACATAAAAGAGAAACTTCTTTAAAAAAATGATACTTCTGACGGTTGTTCCAAACAAGTATTTGTCTGTTGCTGAAGTTTTCAATCATCATCAATTCTTGGAGGCCAATATGGACAAGGACTCCAAAAGAAAGTAAATCACTTTATTCTGTCAAAAAAAAAGGTCGACTTTCAACAATACGTTCGAGACCAAAGGTACTTAGGTTCAAAATTCATCAAAACTGATTATTTTCCAATACCTATACTTAATCAAATAAATTCTGTAGACATAAAATTAAATTGTTACCCACTAATGTACTCTGTTTCTAAAATCCACAGTGCGGTAGAAGCCCTCATTAACTTTGCCTATAGTGGACGTGTAACGATCAATTCTCAAAATGTTCAATCCTTAATGGTCGTAGCTTCATTTTTACAAATGCAAAAAGTTGCTGATGCATGCGCGGACTTTTTGAAGAAAAGATTTCATCCCAACAATGTTTTAGGTAATACACCATTGTTACATACAGAATTCATCGAGGGAAACTACTCGTAGATCTATACTTACAAAACGCAAAGTCCAGTTTGTATACTGACTGACTCATAAACAACGTAGCTCCACGATGGCTAAAACCAGAGACTGGCATATATTTTCCTTTTAGTGAGTAGGTGCGTAACAAGAACGGAAAAAATCGAAAGTTCAAGTAGAGGCAATTTCTGGGCAAACTCAAGGAGATAACGAAAAATGACTGAGACCTCCACAAAAAAAATTTTATATAAGAACCCCATAAAATATATAAAAATTGAATTTTTCCGGTTAACCCGATTTATGGCCGCTTTTTACCATCGAAAATCATTGAGTAGTACCACTTCAGGATGAGCGAGAAAGCTGAAATTCGATACAAAGGTGTTAAATAAGTAATATCCTTCAGTAAAATATTGAATTTTCTAAATAGCCGTGCCAACCCTCGGGGTAGGTTCCACCAAAATCCATAATTGAGAAGTACCAGATCGGATGAGCGAGAAAACTGAAATTCAGTACGAAGTTGTTCCACAGTACAAAAAATTATATCCTTGACTAAAATATTGAATTCCCTGAATAGGAACCGTGCTCCCTCTGGAGGTCGGTTCCACCAAAAATCAAAACTCGAGAAGCTTTAATGTCGCAATCTCGAAATTGTCGTTGAAATTCGTAGCCGTAGCGAAGCACGGACAAACAGCTAGTACTCTACGCATAGGAATAATTACCGATTGAAATACCTTGCACCATTATGATGTCGAAGTCTTCCTAAGAAAGTTGTCATCATCACCATCACAACTACACTCATGACATAGATCCACAGGCCCGTATTTAAAGGTTCACCCCCTCCCCCCAATTTGATTTAAAAGGTTTGATTCTTCCCCCCGCGAAATAAATTCTTTAGATGAAACTCCGACCGAAAAAAACATTCTGGATACGGGCCTGAGGATGCCAATAATTAACAACTGATCAAATTTTGTTCTCGGTTGTCCGAAGCGGCTGATAAATATTTACAATTTAAATAGTTTATAAAGAATGTACTGTCGAATGAATGTTGCGTAAAAAAAATGATCTTAGCCTCATTTAATATCGGAAATGGTTTCTACATATAACCAGACATTGCCTAACACGTTCAGACAATTTACTTAAAATCCAATGCCAACATTACTAACATTGGCTTCAATGAAAAACGTGGGTCATTGGGTTTCTACATATAACCAGACATTGCCTAACACGTTCAGACAATTTACTTAAAATCCAATGCCAACATTACTAACATTGGCTTCAATGAAAAACGTGGGTCATTGTCTTTTTCTTTGGGGTAACTTAAAAAATACAATGATAAATATCTTTTTCATTTCAGGGATTCGACAATTTGCCGACACGTTAAATTGTTCTCAGTTATCTGAAGCGGCTGATAAATATGTACAACAGTATTTCCATGAGGTGTCTATATCTGAAGAGTTTCTAAACTTGGGATTAAATGAAGTATCGGATATTGTAAAGAGAAGTGGGCTTCATGTTATGTCAGAGGAACAGGTACGCTGAACTTACCAGGGATACACAATATTATGAGGCAATTGGTGATCGGGACCGAAGCGATGCAGCACCAGAACACTGGTCACTATCATTCCGTTCCCTCTTTGGTTAACTTTTATAATGCAAATATTCTTTAAGGTTGCTAAAAATAAAGAAATTAAAAATACCAGCTTTTATGCCAACCTTGTAGATATCATTTTAAGAATTGTTGGTCGACCATGTATGTTCAAAGTTCGATTATTCTGCAGATCTACTGTAGGATATATCCCTAATTTACAAAGAGGGAGAGAAATGGATTATATGATTTCATGGTAAGTGATATTTAAGAAATGTTAGACCCATGTTATATCAGAGGAGCAGACTATCTTCTAAACATGTCAAGTTTTTTTTATATTTATATTTCAGGTATTTGAGGCCGTAATGAGGTGGGTGAAGAAAAATTCAAATGATAGGAAATCAGACTTGTCAAAACTTTTAGCCTCAGTACGATTACCTTTGTTAAGTCCTCATTACTTAGCCGACAGAGTAGCTACTGAAGAACTGATCAGAACTTCACATGAATGTCGAGATCTTGTGGATGAAGCCCGGGATTATCATTTGATGCCAGAACGTCGTTTCCTCTTGCAAAGTTCTAAAACTCAGCCCCGATGTTGTAACTATATCATGGGTCATATTTTTGTGGTCGGCGGTTTAACCAAGGCTGGTGATTCATTGAGCACAGTTGAAGTTTTTGATCCTTTAGTTGGAAAATGGCAAATGGCAGAGGCAATGTCAATGTTGAGGAGTCGAGTCGGTGTCGCTGTAATGAAAAATAGGTTATATGCGTTTGGAGGATATAATGGCTCTGAGAGGTTGTCCACTGTGGAGGAATTCGATCCTGTCAAACGAGTTTGGAATAAAGTGTCCCCCATGCACTTTAAAAGAAGGTAATTTTCCCTTGGAATTTACAAACTGTATTAAATAGTAAATTTGTAATTCATATTTACAACGGACGTGTTTCTTTTTTAGGGAATATTAAAGTTTAATGCCTCAGAACCGCAAGACATTAATATAAGGTAAAATTGCCGCGTTTATTTTTTCTTGACCCCCCAATTTTTCTAAAAAAATCTACAACATCCTTTTATATTTTATCATAAAATACGACTAAATATGTAAATTTTTTTTGTATTTTTCAGTGCTGTAGGTGCCGCAGCTTTGAATGATAAACTATATGTTTGTGGAGGTTATGATGGTGTATCTTCTCTGAATACGGTAGAATGCTATGAACCGTACAAAGATCAATGGGAAATAGTCAAACCCATGCAGAGACATCGAAGTGCGGGTGGTGTTATTGCATTTGATACTTATATCTATGCGCTAGGTGGTCACGATGGTCTCTCAATATTTGATTCAGTGAGTTTTTTCTATCGGGGTTAATATTGTGATTCGATTAGATCTAGCAAATATCCTCCGAATATTATTTGCGTGTCTGAGAACTAATTTGATGAGAGGTTACATCATATATTTATGATCACTATATTTTGAAGAGAATAATTCGAAATCTTATGTTGAGAGGAAAAAGGGGTTCATTCATAAAATAATTGATAAACAATATGCATTTTTTACTTTACCTTGCCATAATATACGAAGTATACGTAAGTAAATTATGGTATGGTAAGGCTGCCAAATCTAAATCATATAATATTTGCAGAAGAGACCTGTGACAACAGCCGAAGACTCCCAAATTTAATTGAAATAGTATTTTCAGCAGAAAGCTGTGACAACAGCCAAAGGCTGCCAAATCCATTTCCAAAAATATTTTCATCAAATACCTGCGACAGCCGGAGGCTGCCAAATTCCTAAAATAAAGGAAGATAAAGTTTAGTACGGTTTACCGTACCATTTATTAAATGTACATTCCACCTCAGCATCTAAAGCAATTGGTGAAGAAATATTCGGATTACTCCTTATACCACTAATTTATATTTTTAAGAGGACAAACTTTTGACCATACAATTGTGTCTGTATCCTCTTAATTTAGATAGTTGCAATGCTTTAAACTTTAAATTATTTATTTAATATTTTTTGAAAATATACTTTGAACGAAGCTTATGAAACAAGAGGATATTTTTTTCTCATTTTTTAGGTCGAAAGATATGATCCCAAGACTGATGAATGGACATCCGTGACTCCAATGATAACAAAAAGATGTCGCCTGGGAGTTGCCGCACTAAATAATAAGATTTACGTTTGTGGGGGATATGATGGTGCTATCTTTTTACAAAGTGTGGAAATGTATGACCCTGTAACAGACGAGTAAGTGATTGACGGAACAAAGATAAAGTGTAGTTTTATTTCAATAATTTTGTTAATCTGTTAGTATCATGATAACTCTCGAACGCATTGTTCCAATGTGATGAAATTTGGATGCTCATTCTCACGGCGGCCATTTAAAGTGAGTGAGATCTACAACCTCACGGCGGCCATTTTAGGTGAGTGAGATCTACAGTTCAGAGAACTACTAGTCATTAAAATACGAGAACAAATGTATAAAACTAAATCCCATTTGTTTTTCATAATGACCTGGTATGTTTTTCACTGACAATAATAATAACAGTTAAAAGAAAACCTACAAAATACTTGCTTCAATGACTATCAGACTTTTTTTTTACTGTGAAGTGTGTACTGGGTTCTTCCCGAGTTGTCAATATCCCCACCTTGTATCTCATGTGAAGCCAAAAAATTCAAATCGCAATTCAAACACATAATTCTAATGATGTTTGAATTGTGATTCGAAACGATTATTTATTTTACATGAAATTTGTGAACTCAAAACGAAAAGCGGACTATGGTCCATTTATTAATTTTCCCTTGGAATTTACAACTGTATTAAATAGTAAATTTGTAATTCATATTTACAACGGACGTGTTTCTTTTTTAGGGAGTATTAAAGTTTAATGCCTCAGAACCGCAAGACATTACACATACAGCGTGATTCAGAATTCTATGTACACACGTTAACCACATACTCTATGGCCCATTTTAGGGGGTGGGGGGTCAACTTTATAACAAGAGTTGCAAAAATGCTTCCTAACGGAGAACCTATTTTAAAATAAAACTTGTTTTTTTGCTTTATGATTTTTCCTGTTCCTGTAGCTTAATCAGCTAAGGCGTGATTAAAAAAATACGATTTATTTTTTTAAACTCAAAGGGCGTGATTCTCCGTTAGGATGTTTTTTTTCAACTTTTGGTATAAATTTGACCTTCCTCCCCTAAAATGGACCATAGAATATGTGGTTAACGTATGTACATATAATTCTGAATCACCCTGTTACAGGGTATTTGGCTATAATTGGTACCTCCGAATATGGTGGCCAGCTGAGATCAAATGAAATATATTTTACGAAAAACGTTAGTGTGCCAGAAGCATAGCCACAGAGTGGAGAAGGTCGTTTTTGGACAACTTTCTCCTTTGCTTGGTGGGTTCTTTGTGACTGTCAAAAAAAGTGGATGGACATTAAACTCCTAGTAAACTGCCAAATGCCTAAACAAAGAACGCTTTCAATATTCTGAAAGAAAAGAATATAAAAATATTCTTAATATTTTTAAGATGATTTTTTTTCTTTAAAACAAAAGGGAACTATGAAAGTATACAGGGTGTTTGGCTACCAATAGGACCCCTGAGTATGATGGGTAGCTTTCTACTTTCTACATTGCTTGGTGGGTTCTAGGATTTAGTGTTCATCCATTTTTCGTCTGTCCCACAGAACCCGCCAAGCAAGGTAAAAGTATTCCAAAGTTGGCATACTTATATTTTCCTTGAACATGTACTATAAATAGTATATATTTTTGGTATATTACAGATGGAAAATGGTTGCTTCAATGAATGTAATGAGATCTCGTGTCGCTTTAGTAGCAAATATGGGAAAATTATGGGCGATTGGAGGTTACGATGGAGTATCAAACCTCCCTTCAGTAGAAGTGTACGATCCAAATACAGATTCATGGGCATTTGTTGCTCCCATGTGTGCACACGAAGGAGGAGTGGGTGTTGGAGTTATTCCTATTTGTAATCCAGACTGAAATGAAATGGTTCTTATCCTTTGAGGAACAGATAAAATTACGTCTTTATAGATCGTGAGAGTTATCCTGCTACGACCATGTGTGTCGTTTCTAGTCAGAAAATTTCAGTATATTTCTCACATCTATAATAATAAAGCTAACAATGTAACGATACATGTATGATCGCTAACTGTATAGAAAAAATGATTGGAGATCTATAGCAAAACGGTTGCTGCAGAGTGCAGATTTGCAGTATTCTGGTCGAGTTCCACAAAACTTTTCATTTTGTGTTGCGCCTTGAAATTTCTGTGCACCAAAAAAAAATCAAATTAAGGTGAAATTTTCGTAGAAGAATTCTCTTTTTGCAATATGTTACAATTAAAGGGGAGCACAACAACTATTGAATTATTCTGTTTGCTTAATTTCATATTAATTTGAATAAAGAAATGAGTTTGTATCAACCCATAATAACATCTTTATAATGACTGAAGTCTACTAAAATATGTATTTTCCAACAATTTATTCATTTTAGTTAAACAAAACAAAAGAAAGGGTTATTTAAAATAAATATACTCTTTTATTTATTAAAAAGATTTTTTTAGCCGATCTTCGTGGCCGAGTTGTTAAGCATTGACTCTTGGTCCAGAGGTTGTCGGTTCGAATTTTCTCGTTTCCGGAATGGCATGGCTGTAAAAAGGAGTGCCCTGAAGTAATGCGAAAGCGGTTCCGGGGCATAACTTTTTATTACAAAGAAAATATTATACTCATATATGAAAATAAACTGCTTTGTTGCCTATGATGGGCATGAGTCGCGATTTTAAAAGGTCATAAAAAAGTATAAAATAATGTCAGTGTCAACTCAACGTCACAATTTTTATAACACAGCGTCAAGGCGGTAGCCAGAATGGATCCAAAACGTTTACCTATAATATTTTTTATCTACTCTCGATTCAATTTAATTGGTTGATTTAATGTATTTCAATAAAATAAAGAGGAAATCTGAAAACAGTTTTTGGATCCAACACCTTTAAGATAATTATTTGAATTATTTACTTCTATTGGGCGTATTCTGATGACTAATAATAGTTTGGGAATTTTTAATTTGGCTACAACTTCGAACAACGAAAATCCTTACCATAAAAAAATGTTAATCTTAAAGTTGAGGTAACTCATGTATGAGAGTGTTAATCTTAAAGTTGAGGTAACTCATGTATGGGAGTATGAAAAACAAAATCTTGTGGAAAAAGTTTGCTGGCGTGTGGATACATTAGTTTATAACTTTGTCTGATAGTGACTTCTGCTACACCTGCAATGTCTCCTATTTCTTTTTGATTTCTCTTATCATGAGACGCTTGACTTGCCATATAGATGGCTGCAGCTGCAACACTGATAGGAGATCTTCCAGGAACTATATCTAATTCAACAGCTTTTCTGGCAATATGAGTAGCTGCTTTCTGTACCATATTTGGTAAAGATAAATTACAACAAAATCTTGACATAAAGTCGCCAGTCGTAATTAAATCTACAGAAGTTTCCAGAGCCTTTAAAATTAGCTTGAAACATCTTCCTATTTCTTTCTTACTAATTTTGCTAACAGCACAAATTTCTTTAAATGTACGAGGAACTCCTTCTTGTCTACAAGCAATGTAAAGACAAGCACTGGCGATAGCGTCATTGGAACGACCTAAAAATGAAAACAAATATATAAATGACGATTTGACCATATCTTATGATACACCTTGAAACTACCAGACTTTAAATAGAGTTTTTCTTTTATTAAAAGATAGTTGTGGAGTTTTTGTCTCCATATTGAGAGTAGCTAATGTTTTTGAAAATACTATAAGATCTTAGAAAGAAAGAAAATTGTACAGCATATTATATGAAAATTGCCATAACTCTATGGAAATAGATTGAGGCAGTGAAAACTGAATAAATCTGTGTCCTTTATATTTTGACGCCGATTTGGCAAATAGTCTGCCAAATCGGAGAGATTTCGTAGATTAAATATATCCAAACAAAGACGTGTCAATGATTTTTTGTTCTAAAAAAAAAACCGTTATGCAACGTCAAATATGACCAATTTTTTTTTATTCTTAGTGATAACTTACCTTTAAGATTCTTGCCATCATGTACTTGTTTGAACAAATTATTTGCTCTGTCTACAATAGTTTTAGTCAAGTTTATTCTATCTGCCATTGAATTAATTTCTTTAATAGCGTTTATAAGAGCTCTGTCTGATGAATTCATTGTCCTTCTATTTTGATATTTTGACATACCAAACCCATCAAATGAAGCATCACCTCGACCAGGTCCTATCATCGTAGAAAGATCTGAACCATTTAATAGAGGATTCTCTGTACCACCGACACGAGATGGGTCAACACCAGATTTTTCATTACTGAAAGTACGCCACTCGGAACCCACATCAATAACTCTGAAATTCAGAGAACACGTTAAAAATCAAATATTTGAGCAGCCAAAGAAAATTCAATAGGAGCTCTGAAAAATTGTATTTCAATAACTCTCTAATGGCAACGCTGCAAAAATAGGGAGTCAAGTACTAGGGATGAACCATGACCATGTTTGAGGCATCCGTCAGTAAAAACACTGACGGATGACAACAGTTATAATTTTGAATAAAATATATTATTAATAATGATTAATAGGTTAAAGTAAGCTGCACATACCTGTCTCCCACTACAAGACCACATTCTGAACATATCTGATCTCCAGCTCTGTAATCCTCAATAAGTGGGGCATCAGGATGCTCATAACAACATACTCTGTTAGTATTCATGTCAAATCTGGAATAAAGAAAAAAAACATTGGTTAAAATTAATATCCAAGCTACTTTTAGTAACGAAAATTAGGCAAGAGTCAAGTTAAACATCCTGAGTTTTGAATTGTATGTTATAAAATATAGCACAACAAAAAACAGCTGAAATAAAATTGTCACGCAAAAAAAATTAGTAAATACCTAGTCAGAGTTATTACTTTTACACATGAATAAAATGTAGCAACCTAGTAACCAAGATATGAGATATTCTGAAATAGTTAACCAAACCAATAATAAGTGACCATAAGAAATAAATTAATTATATTTCAGCCTGTTCTTCTTGATACAGCCCAATATGCTAAAAAATAATTCTCTAAAAGAAAAAGAAATGTTCACAATAAAAATTGGTTTTGAGAATGAAAGATAAAACGGAATACATCTTACCTAGAGGAGCTAGCCATTGCAATACGGACAAATTCAGTATGGTGTAATGTCAATGAAAACTCACTATCGCTTTCAGAAGGTATAATTATGGAAAAATAGAGTTTCTGAACTATTAAATTCAACTGAAAAGAACTAAAAATTCCAAAATTTTTTGTTAACAATAATTTACTTATTTCATAATTTCCTGAACACTATTTTTGTTTTAACTCTTTTTAACTTCTATTTTTGAAAGAATTTTCGATGGATAAAAATGTAAACAAGAGGAATGCAGCAAAAGAATTCCTCGATATTAGCAACTTATTATTTTCTGTCTGAAAAAAGGGGACGTGACACAAGTAGTCCAGTAGAATGGTATTTTGAGTTTGCGTTACCATACACGAATTTCGAATCAAATGAAATTCGATAGAGATAAGAGATGTTAAATCTGAATTTGCAGTAGCGTGTAAACTTTCTTTGCAAAGTTATGCGAAAAAAAGTTTTTCTTCACATTTTCACAAATATCTCGACTTATATTTGCTTTACATGAGAGAGTGACATATCATTCGCTTTGAGATAAAATTATCTACATTTTTTGTTAACACTATTTTTTGGTTACACGAACACATAAAAAACTATTAAGGTTTAAATTGAAAAATTTGTATTTCGAATCCGGTTTTTTGCAAATAACTCATTTCTTTTGCGTTTTAACGCTATAAAGCCCCAGTAGTTTTTTGAAGAAAAGTCAATTACCGTTACTTTGGTAGGTTAACCATGAAAATCTGAATAGCGAGTCTCCGGCAATCCACGCGCGAATATGTGTATGTCGAAAATAGGCATTTTATCCGTCTTTTTCTTTTGATGATTTTTTCATCTGCCATAAGTGTACACATAGCACGAATTTATAAGATTATTTCTCTTGTTGCAGGTTTCCAAAATATTAAAGTTTAAATTAAAATGTTTGTGTTTGTATTCCGAATACGGTTTTTCGCAAATTAATCAGTATTTCTTTATTTTTACTGTGGAAAGTTGATAAAGTTGTTCCTAAATTCACTTTATTGCCTGTTCAGTGGTGAGTCAATGAAGAAAATTCAATTATTCAGTCTTCGGCAATGTGCGCGCAAACATTCTGCTCTTTTCTTGAAGAAATTCCTCATGATCCTTACGTTCACGGATGATGCTATTTTTGATGAAAGTCTTGATACCGCTCGATTCACCTGGCAGTTACTCATTTTCACTTCTGTGCTGTGGCATGCAACAGGAACAGCACTGACAGAAAGTACGAGAGTATATTGGTGACGAAGTTCCATGTTTCGACAGGTCGATCGATCACGAAGAAAGTATTAAGTGACCGTTTAATTAGTCACGGTGACTCGAAGATTTCACACGGCAAATAAGTACGCACTTATGGCAC